>CAUOFW020003946.1:4263450-4349272 GCA_963454935.2 Ilex paraguariensis
TTTTTTTTTGTAAAAGTAGATTTGTAATTAAATTTTGGCATGTAATGTGTAAAGGAATTGTAATAGAGTATATATGGACTGTTTTAATATAACCTTGCATATTTTGATATAAATATGATGATTGGACCCGGTGTGGTCAAGTTTTATGTATAAAATGGACCCTGTGTGGTTATGGTATTATATTGGACCTCGGATGGGTCATGTAAATGTTGATTGCACAGATTGTGTTTTGGGGTAGAGCTTCCCGTACAAAGGAGACTCTGCCCGGATTTCGTTAAATTATGGATCCTGGTAAATGGGACACAACGGTGCGATATCGAGTTATACGATATCCACGGGCATTCCATGAGTTGATGGGAAATTAACGGACCCCATGAATTTGGGGTGTCACAAAAAGTAGGGTTCTTCCTACTTTAGTTTTACTCCTACCTTAAGGGTTTATTTTTGTGGCTGAAACAAGACTGATTTGTGGATGATTGGTGGGCTGTCTAGTGTCCGTTTATGGACTATTTAAGGGGCTGCTTAGTGGCTATTTTATAGTTGTTTTAAGGGGCTGTTTATGACTATTTTATGGGCTATCTTATGGCTGTTTATTGGGGCTGTTTTGTGGCCGTTTAGGTGCTGAATTGTGGGATCCTTAGTGGCTAATTTGTGGGCTGCTTAGTGGTTGATTTGTGGGCTATTTAACGGCTAAATTTTGGGCCACTATGGGCTGATTTTTATGTGGGCTGTTATATGCTATATTTTGCCTTTTAAATTAAGTGTGTTTTTGACATAGATTATGTAATAACATGCTTATCAATTGTGTTGAATATAAATGTTGACACATGCTAGTTGATGTTTTGACATTGTGATGAAATTTTGGGGATTATTTGCATGTGATATAAATCGCAATAGTAGACATTGATATGTAGAAATTGTTCTTTTGGCATGCATTGCAATATGGACACGGAATTGACATTACATTCATGGGCATGAGTCATGAGTGTGAGTGTCTGTATGCATGGTTAATCAAATACCATCCTTGGTGATTGATGGGTAGACTCGGGAAAGTTGGGTTGAAAATTTGAATGAGTCGCATGGTTTCACGAAAGAAAAACTTGTGTCGGGTATAGCAAGAAGGGGTAGATTCCCCCCTCGGATGCAAGACCCGGCAACTTGGTTATACACTCCCTTGTGGTGAAATTCTGGAAAAGTGTAGTATGGTGTACGGAACCGGCGGTATAAAATCCAAAATTCATTGCCCAACAAGACACAGATTTTGATTTATAAGTACTTATACAATGAGTAATACCCATCAATGATTTGGTTTTATAATAAATAATTTTTATTTCAAACGATCATTTGGTGGATTTTTTCGTCAATTGACGGATTCATTATACCTTGGCATTGCATTGTGTCGTGGGAGTCGGTGATGACTTGGGTTTAAGTGCATGAGTGAGTATCATCTCATTTCATGGCATTACATGGTTGTATTCCACATTTAATGCATATTCTTGTATGAAATGATTGTTAAATGTTGTTTGTTGCTTATACACACCACATATGCATCTAAGGTGGGGAGTAGCCTCTATAGGGATTATTCTACTGGGCATTAGCTCACTCTATACGGAAAAACATTTCAGATGGGAGAGATACACCGGTGGATGGCTCTAATTTGGACCCTCATGTTTGAAGAAAGCCGAATGTGGCTTTATTTTGTGTGTAATGTAAAAAATTTGTGGAAATAATGTTTTGGGCATGTAATCTATTGCAAACAATTGTAATAGAACTTATATAGACTATTGTTAAACTAACCTTGCATGTGTTTGATATAAATATGGATAATTGGACCCGGTGTGGCCAATGTTTACTTATAATTAGACCCGGTGTGGTTATGGTTGAATATTGGACCTCGAATGGGTCTTGTTATTATATGATTGCACAGGTTGAGTTTTGAGTAGAGCTTCCCGTACAAAAGAGACTCTGCCCAAATTTCGTAAAAATTATGGTTCCCGGTAAATGGGCATAATGGCATGATATCGAATTATTCGGTATCCATGGGTATTCCACGGGTTTATGGGTAATCAACGGACCCCCGGATTTTGGGGTGTCACATAACTAATACATATTATAATATGATCAATTGAGTAATTCAAGTATTCCTCATGAATGACTTTTCCTTCTGATTTACTCGAATTAGTCAATTGACACATTTATAACCAGCTAGCCTAAGAAGTTGATGGTTATGATTTATTAATACCACCGCTAACCTAAGAAGTTGTTGTATTATGGTTTATTATGTATGCACTTACTATAATATGATCAATTGAGTAATTCAAGTATTCCTCATGAATGGGTTGTCCTTCTAGTTTACTTGGGTTAATCAATTGTCATGGATACCACCAGCTAACCTAAGAAGTTGTTGTGTGATGATTTATACACATCAAACCTACCAATTGACTTTTCAATGACTTAGAAGTTAATTGTTGTGACATAACATTTTTAGTATTTAACCAATGTAAAGCATATGGGATTCTTCAACTGAAGGGTACTTTTATATTATTGTCTTTTAACAATTTATCTCCAAACAAAAGTTTAATTAGACTAGTTATCAATCTAAGCTCACATCACAAGCTATCTCAGGCTATCCTATTTTAAACAACAACTTCACTATTTTATTTTGTTTCCTAATTATTAAAACTCTTCGTGGGATCGATGTTGGACTTAAACAGAGAAAACTACAATTCAACCACTTATACTTGGGTGTATAATATAAATATCAAATCACGAAATAGGTTGAATCAAGTTTTTGGCGCCCTTGCCGGGGAGTTATGATAATTTGAAATTAAATAAAATAAGAAAGTTGTTTATTCATATTATATGTATATAAAGTGTGTGTTTTATTTTTATATAGTTTATGTCTATGCAGTCATTAGTAAGTTCGGTAAATCAGTCATCTCCTTTGTATTCATCATGTTCATCTACACAAGCATCATTTGAATTAAGTATGGCTCAAAACGTACCTAGGGGGAAAGGGCAAGAGCAGGAAATAATTCAAAATGTCCGACCCTTAAGAGAATATTTACATCCTACATGAACCAATGTCCCATCATATTTTGCTTTTCCCGTAGATTCTCCAAATATTAATATTAAGCCAGAAACAATCCAGCTATTACCACAGTTCCATAGTTTGGAAATTGAAAAATCCTTATATGCATATGAAAGAATTTGAAGAAGTCTGTGGAACTTTGCAAGATAATTCTGAAATGACCAAATTAAAACCTTTTCATTTTTTTTTAAAGATAAAGCTAAACAGTGGCTTAACACTTTAAGAACTAATTATATCACAAATTGGCAGGCTTTACAAGCTGAGTTCTTTAATAAGTTTTTTTTTGTGCATCATACTAATACCCTAAGACTTCAAATAATAATTTTTTTTGTAAAAGAAGGTGAAACTTTTTATCAATGTTAGGAAAGATTTAAAGATCTTCTCCAAGCCTGTCCACATCATGCATTTGAAAACTGGACTCTAGTCAGTTTTTTTATGATGTTCTTCCATCTGCAATGCGTCAATTTGCTGAAATGATGGCCCAGGGGGAATTTATGAATAAAAATCCAAAAGAAGCATTTCAATTTTTTGATGCTATTTCTGAGAGTTCCCAAATGTGGGACTCGACTTCTTCAAATATAGTGAAAACTAAGCCATCTACATCTGAAAGAGGAAAATATGTGTTAAAAGAAGATGATGATTTAAGAGATAAAATGGCTAATTTATCTCCAAAACTAGAAGTCTTAGAGATGAAAAAAATTAAACAAGTGTCTATTGTGTCTACTAATGATCAAATATGTGAAATTTGTACGTTGTCAGGACATCCGGCAATAAAATGTCCAACTATACCTGCATTCAAAGAAGTTTTGATTGAACAATCTAATGCAATTTCAATTTATAATAAGCCTTATTTAAATCCATATTTTGAAATTTACAATCCAGGATGGAGAAATCATCTAAATTTTAGTTGAAAAAATACACAACCTACAAATCAAACACAAGGTCCACCACAGTCACAAAATCAACAAAAACATCCACCATATCAACCTCAATAGAGAAGAACTCTAAAAGATACTATAAATTAATTTGTTCAAAGTTAAATGAGTTTTAACACTCAAACAACTCAAGCTTTTAATGATTTTAAAGCCCAAACTTCTCAGAATATTGAAGATATCAAGAGTCATCTAGCAAAGTTGACTCAATCCCTCAGTATTCCAAAAAAGGGAAAATTCCCATCTCAATCTAAACCTCTGCAAAGTCAGAGTCAAACTAATTCTGTATCCTTTGAGCCTTCTCCAAATCAAGTACAAGCAATCACAACACTAAGAAGTGGTAAGGTGATTGAAAAGACTACTAAACCTAAAATTTTAAAAGAAAATAAGAAAGTCAATTCCTATTAATGAACCACTTGAGCCTGAACCATCACTCAAAAAGCAACCAGAAATACAAAATAACGAAGAACAACCATGTCCGATTCCTTTACATTTTCCTCAAAAGATCAAGAAACCTACAACTGAAAAAGATCAAGCTAAAATTTTTGAGCTGTTTAAACAGGTTAAGATTAACATTCCTTTGTTGGATGCAATTAAACGAGTTTTAGCTTATGCTAAAATTTTAAAAGATCTTTGCATAGTAAAAAGAAAAACTAATGTACCAAAGAAAGCATTTCTAACTGAACTAGTCAGTACTATAATATAGCATAATACTCTTCTTAAGTACAAAGATCCAGGTAGTCCAACAGTTTCATGCATCATTGAACATTTTTGAATTGAACAAGCCCTACTAGACCATGGAGTCAGTTGTACTTTAATGCCATATTCGGTGTATACACAATTAGGACTAAATGAGCTGAAACCTACTAGTGTTACACTACAATTAACAGACTGATCAATAAAAACTCCACGAGAGATTATGGAAGATGTTATCATCCAAGTTGATCAATTCTATTTCCCAGCAGATTTTATCGTTATAGATATGCAACCAATTTTTCATACATCTGCATACATACCTATTTTTTTGGGTCGACCATTCCTAACTACATCAAATGCATTGATTAATTGTAGGAATGGAATCATTAAACTTTTAGTTGGAAACATGACCTTGAAATTAAATGTGTTTAACAGTGCAAAACAACCTAGAGAAGAAGATGAAGTGCATGAAATAAATTGTGTTGAATCGTTGACTAAAAGGTTTTTTGAAAAATATAATATATACATTAGAGTCTGTATCTAATAATGATGAGTCTAGAAATATAGAAAACCAAAAATGTGAAAATTTGTTGTCTAAATTTGTAAAGTCCAATGTTAAAGTCTTTTAACCAGATTTAAAACCTCTTCCAACAAATCTAGAATATGTTTTTTTAGACAAAGATGAAATTCATCTTGTGATGATATCATCAAATTTATCTGAAGGTCAAGAAAAAGAATTAACAAAAGTATTAAAAAATCATCAAAGTGTTCTTGGATGGATAATAGCAGATATAAAAGGTATAAGCCCACTTCTATGTACTCACTATATATATTTAGAAGAAAATGCTAAATCATCTTGTCAAATGCAAAGAAGATTAACTCCATATCTGAAAAAGGTAGTTCGCAATGAAGTACTTAAACTATTAGATGCTAATATTATCTATCATATATCTGATAGTAATTGGGTTAGTTCTACACAAGTAGTCCCTAAAAATTCTGGTATCACTATAATAAAAAATCAAGAAAATGAATTAGTTCCAATACGTACAGTCACAGGTTAGCGTGTGTGTATTGACTACCGAAAGCTAAATTCTCTCACCAAAAAAGATCACTTTCCATTACCATTCCTAGATCAAGTATTGGAAAGAATAGCTGGTCATGCAGACTATTGTTTTTTAGATGGATACTCTAGTTATAATCAAATTGAAATTACAGTAGCTGATCAAGAAAAAACTACATTTACATGTCATTTTGATACTTTTTCATATAAAATGATGCCTTTTGGATTATGTAATGCTCCAGCTACCTTTCAGCGTTGCATGTTAAGCATATTCAGTGATAAGGTAGAATGATGTCTAGAAGTTTTTAAGGACAATTTTTCAGTATATGGTGATTCATTTCATTTATGTTTAGAAAATCTCAAAAAAGTGCTCATTCGATGTGAAGAAATAAACCTTGTCTTAAATTGGGAAAAATGTCAATTTATGGTTACACAAGGTATTGTTTTAGGTCATGTAGTGTCTAAAAAAGGGATCGAAGTTCATAAATCTAAAATTGATCTAATCGCTAATCCGTCTTCACTGAAAATTGTAAAAGATATTCACTTTTTTCTAGGTCATTCAGGATTCTATAAAAGATTCATAAAAAATTTTAGTTCAATATCTAAACCTATATGTAATCTTTTATGTCAGGATAAAGTATTTGAATGAAATGATGCATGTCAATTAGCATTTGATAAATTAAAAAGCATGTTTATTTCTGCACCTATTATGCAACCTACTGATTGGTCTTTACCTTTGGAATTAATGTGTAATGCAAGTGATTATGCAGTAGGAGCAGTATTAGTTCAAAGAAAAGATAGAAAACCGTATGTTATCTACTATGCGAGCAAAACTTTAAATGATACACAAATGAACTATTCAACTACAGAGAAAGAACTACTTGCTATTGTATTTGCCTTAGATAAATTTCATTCATATCTGGTTGGATCATCAATTGTTGTGTTTACAGATCATGCAGCTTTAAGATATTTGCTTACAAAAAAAGATGCTAAACCACGTCTCCTACGATGAATATTGTTACTTCAAGAATTTAATTTTGTCATTAGGATAAGAAAGGAGTAGAAAATGTGGTAGCAGATCACTTGTCAAGGCAAGATTATGAAATGAAGAAAGAACCAACTCCGATTAAAGAAACTTTTCCAGATTAACAAATTTTTATAATAATAGAAGTACCATTGTATGTAGATATAGCTAATTATTTAGTCACTGATATTATTCCTTCTCATTATACATGGTCTGATAGGAATAAATTTCTAAGTGAGGTACGTAACTTTTTCTGGAAAGATCCTTATTTGTTTAAATATTGTAAAGATCAAATAATAAGGTGATGTGTACCTAATCGTGAAATAGGTCAGGTCATTCAATTGTATCACTCTGAAGCTTGTGGAGGTCATTTTGCTTCAAAGAAAATCGCTGCTAAAATTTTGCAGTGTGGATTTTATTGGCCAACTCTATTTAAAGATATTCATATCTTTGGTTTAAATTGCGATAGATGTCAAAGATTAGGAGATATTTCAAAAAGAAATATGATGCCTTTAAACCCTATTTTAATTGCTAAAATTTTTTATTGTTGGGGCATCGATTTTATGGTCTATTTTCCCTATCTTTTGGATCCCGAGGGGGATGTCTAGAGTTGATCTCTCCATGTCCTAGACTAGGAGATGCATTTTGATACAATGGATATATGTTATTTTGTTTATTCCGCTGCATGATTAAGTTTGATTTGGAGATGTAATTGTCATAGTTTGACATATTCTTTTTGGATGTAGATGCCATGGTTTGGCATATTGTTTTGGATAATGTTGTAGATATTATGTACGATGAATGGAATTTTCCCTATTTATGGACTTTATTAGTTGCTCTCATGATATGAATGGTTTTAAATAGTAATGTCGTCCAAGGTGGATTTTGGGGCGTTATAGTCATACTCACACACTGAAACTCTGTATTTCTACATTTTTGTGTTATCTTTCTATTCGGATAGTTGAACTGCCGCCACCTTTTTGTCTTAACTAATAAGAAAGGTGGTTGTATTTCAGTTGTTCCTTATTAACGAAGTGTCTGAGTCTGTATTTTAATTGCAGTTGTAATGAAAACTACCCACACTCCTTACTTGTCTGTATTAATGGGGTGTGAGTAGTTACATATATCCTTCAGTGAAAGGTAAACATATGTATAATATTGGTTAACTTCTAAAAATGCTGATGTTTTATTAAGTTGTATTATATACTTCATGCATCATACAATGATGTACATAATTTTGGTGCTACGCTTGGAATTATGTCATCAGTGAATCATCAACCTACCGGTTGAATATCTATAGTGTTCCATCGATATGGCTTGACCTCCATCGGAGCACTGAAGATGTTTTACTGTTGCATTCTACAAAACCTAAATGATCCTTATGAATGACTTATCCTTCTGGGTTATTACGGTTGTTTAACTACTATACATAACTATCAGATTAATGACCTAAGTGCTCCTCATGAATGACTTGTCCTTCTGGATTACTAAGATCGTTTAACTGGTATACATAATAATATTGCCAGTTGAATATCTACGGTGTTCCATCGGTATGGCTTGAGCTCTAACGGAGCATTGAGGATGTTTAATTAATACATATTATAATATGATCAATTAAGTAATTCAAGTATTCCTCATGAATGGCTTGTCCTTCTGGTTTCCTTTTAACAAACTTTAATGCAACACCAGCATGATGAGGGAGAAAATTGGAGAAGCTTGAAACAAATCACCCACAATTGAACATTGCCCTGAATTATTGAAATACTAGACTGTTGAAGTGTTGATACAAGGCGTGTTGCAGCAAAGAAGGAAAACACAAAAGTACTTGATTACAATGTTCGAATGCCAATCCATGTTTAAACGTGGTCCTGAACTATTGAGAATCAGGCTAATGAGTGCATGGGCAGTGTTTCATGGCGTATAAAAATAGCTCTCATAGAAGAACAGAGGTCACTTGAGTAGGAGGTTCAAACTACATTTGGTGTTCGAATGCCCATCAAGTAAAAACAGGACACAACATTCAAACATTGTCCCTAGAGAAGCTACAAAATGGATGGCTTTCAGTTAGACATTGAAGGCCTTACACTATTTTTACACACTCCCTTGTCCCGCCCCCCCTCCTTGCCCATAAATACTCCCGTTGTGGAAGCTTCAAAGGGGAGCTTGAATTTAGACTTACACTAGACCAAGAATTGTACAGCTAGTTGTAGAGTTAGATTTAGATCTACATTTACTTGCATAAAGGAAGTTAGATCATCTTTTGGTTGAGGTGGAAACCCTCCAAAAGTGACTACCTTTCTTCTACTTTCATTATTAGTTTTATTTACTTCCATTGCTTGAGCTTCCTTTCTTCCCTTAGAGGAGTGAAGCTCTTCCACTTTTCAAGAGCTTTACCGAAGTCGTGAATGGTGGAACGTGATTCAGTCATTCTTTGTCAAAGATCGGCTCCTTGTGTAGTGTTTTTTACCTTGTAACTCCTGTACTTGGTGGGATGAGCATCACTCGTTTTTCTAGCTTTACCAAAGTCATGAAGAGTGAGTAGTTTCTCATTCACTCTTTAGTAAGAGGTGATGGACATGTATAAATTATCTGAAAGTTATATTTTTGCATTTCATTTATACTTAATGGTTTATATTACACTTGTTTATTGAATGATTGAATGCATCTAGCGAAGCTTAAGTACTTTGTATAACCGTGAGCATTTTCTCACTTTCTGTAACACAGATGACTCTTGCATAGAAAGACTCATTTGTTCAAGGCAAGTACCATGGCTAGATCTTCATGACTACCCTTCAATCTTCACCATTATTGTGCTTCATTCAAAGAATGGAATATTAACGCAATGGTTGGATGCCTTGTAGAAACACTTGCTTGTTGGTAGATGGGTTGAGTCTCGGCACAGACAATTCTTGTAAACTTCTAAAAAGACATCGGAACCATGCTCTTAATTCTCACGATCCAATTTTATCTTCCGATTAACTTGTTGTTGACACGGGAGTTAATTGAGTTACCAAGCACAAGTATAATAAACCGAATGATTAACTACATGTTTAGATCATCGAACTAATGGGTGACTGTTACACTTGATAATTAATTAATTATTTTGTCTAGAAAATCCATTTGGAAAGAATCTCATATTCTGTCCAAGAAAATCCCTAAACAACACAAATTTAAATATTAAGGGTTATAGTCACTTGGTCTTTGTCACTGTTTACTTCGAAACACCAACTATAGTTCTATGGGGATTCGACTTCGAACTTAATCGCATTGTTCGAACTTGCCTGCACTTGGGTGTACACATTTTTAATCAAGTCAAGTTTTTGGCGGCGGCCAAGCTGTAGTAATAATCTGGTTAAGTTCGAAGTCTGAAGTCTGAAGTCTGGAGTCAAGCTGTTTCCCCCTCTTGTTTTGTCTTTCCTGCAAATGCACCCCTCTTTAATGTAAAGGTGGTGATTGTTCAACTACTACCTCAATTTTATGGGCTTAAGTCAGAAAACCCATATCTGCAGATAAAATATTTTGAGAAAGTATGTGGAACATTTTCAAGACAATACAGAGCTGGCCAAGTTGAAACTTATTCCTTTCTCTTTAAGGGACAAAGCTAAAAAATGGCTAAATTCGTTAAAAGCCCATTCAATACCTAACTGGCAGGCATTACAGAATGAATTTTTTAGAAAGTTTTTTCCCTTACACCATACCAATGCACTCAAAAGGCAAATCATGAATTTTTCAGTCAAAGAAGGGGAAACATTCTACCAATGTTGGGAGAGATTCAAAGATCAACTCCAATCTTGCCCACACCATACTTTTAAGAATTGGACTTTGGTAGAATTTTTCTTTGAATCCTTGCCCACTAGACTATGTTAGTTTGTTGAAATAATGGCTCAAGGAGAGTTTATGGAAAAAAGTCCGGAGGAGGCATTCAATTATTTTGACACCATATCTAATAGTTCTCAAATGTAGGACTCAACCTCTCCTACCATTGTTGAAACTCGACCATCTGCTTCCCAAGGGGGTAAGTATGTCTTGAAAGAAGATGATGACCTAAGAGCAAAAATGTCCACCTTGTCTCGAAAGCTTGAAGCTTTAGAGATAAAAAAAGGCACATCAAGTTGATGTTAGCCCTCTCACAGAACAAGTGTGTGGGATTTGTGCACTGAAATGACACCTTACTAGGTAGTGTCCGACTATTCCAGCATTCAAAGAGGTCTTGTTAAAGCAAATAAATGCAATTTCCAACTTCAACAAGCCTTACTCCAACCCATATTCTAAAACATACAATCCAGGGTGGCAAAATTACTCGAACTTCAGTTGGAGGAACACACAACCAATTCCCATGGATCCTCAAAATTCACAACCACCACCTCAAGGACCTCCTGCATATCAACCATACCAACCACCACACAAGACGAGCCTTGAGGATACACTGAACTAGTTCATGCAAACCCAAATGAACAACAATACTCATTCCATGCAGACTTTCACTGATTTCAAAGCACAAACTACACAATCTTTTGAGGATATCAAAAGTCACATCCAAAAATTGACCCAATCCATGAGCACACACGAGAAGGGCTAGTTTCCTGCCCAACCAAAATTACCACAAGGCCAATTTCATGTGGAGAATCCTTCAATCATGGAAACCCCACAAGACCAAGCCCAAGTTGTTAGTACACTGAGAAGTGACAAGGTGATTGACAATACCATAAGAGACATGTTAATTCCAAGGCCAAGACCTGAGTCAATCCTAGTCACTAAACCAGTTGAGCCTGAACCAGTAAACCCTAAACTTGTATGAGAAAAAGAGCCTGAACCTATGAATGAATAGGACCCAGAATCGTCAAAGTCAAAAGAATTTTCATGTCCAACTCCAGCTCCTTTTCCTCATAGACTCAAAATAGTATAGAAGTTGAATAACCAGCCTGGAATTTATGAGCTTTTTAAGCAAGTAAAGATCAATATCCATCTTCTGGATGCAATCAAATAGGTTTCATCTTATACCAAGTTTTTGAAAGACTTGTGCATAGTCAAAAAAAGCCAGAATATGCAAAAAAGAGCCTTCTTGACAGAACACGCCAGTGCCCTACTTTAACACAAAACCCTCCAAAATACAAGGATCCAGGGTGTCCAAATTTGGCATGTGTCATTGGAAACTTTAGTATAGAACACGCACTATTAGATCTTGGAGCCAGTGTCCATCTACTCCCTTTCTCTGTCTACCAGCAATTGGGTCTAGGTGAACTCAAGCCCACTTGTGTCAAACTTCAGTTGGCAGAAAGATCTATCAAAATTCCTAGGGGTATTGTTGAAGATGTACTCATCCAAGTGGACAACTTTGTCTTTCCTATTGACTTCATTGTTCTAGATACTTAGCCAGCAAAACATTCAAAAAATCAAATTTTCATCATTCTTGGTCGACCTTCCTAGCAACTTTAAACGCACTAATCAATTACAGGAATGGATTCATGAAATTAACTTTTGGGAATATGACTCTTGAGTTGAATATTTTCAATTTGGTCAAGCAAACAGGAGAGGACAAACAAGTAAGAGAAATAAATTACATTGAGTCTATGATATAGGAACATCTGAATAACACATTCTATGAAAACTCTACTAAATCCTCTCTGCTGGAGTCTATCTCATTTGAGTCACCAGATGGAGATCAAAACCAAAAGAATTGTCTTGCTCACACTGTTGGGACATAGGCCCCTAAATTCGAAGAAATCTCACCAAGTGGCACAAAGCCACTCTCATCAAGTGTCAAGCCTCCAAGGCCTGAATTAAAATCTCTCCCATCTGACCTCAAATATGCATTTTGAGGAGAGGAGGAGTCATACCCAGCGGAAATTTCATCTAAGCTTATCGACTTGCAAGAGTCTAAGCTGATTGAAGTTCTTAGAAGCCATAAAAGAACTATTGGGTGAACCATCTTTGACTAGAAAGATATAAGTCTGTTAATCTGCAATCATGCAATATACCTTGAAGAGGATTCAAAACCCTCTCATCAAATGCAGTGACGAGTGAACCCTCACATAAAGGAAGTTGTGAGAACTGAAGTGCTCAAGCTCTTAGATGCATGGATAATCTTTCCCACCTCAAATAGCAAATGGGTTAGTCCAACCCAAGTTGTGCCCAAGAAGTCTAAGGTCACAGTGGTAAAAAATGATGCAAATAAACTAGTACCAACTCGAGTCGTCACAAAATGGAAAATGTGTATAGACTATTGAAAACTCAATTTAGTAACTAGGAAAGACCATTTCCTTCTTTCCTTTCTTGACCAGGTCCTAAAAAGAATTGCAAGCCATAAATTTTACTATTTTCTAGATAGGTATTTTGGGTACAATCAAATTGAGATAGCACTAGATGACACCAAGGGAAAACCACATTCACATGCCTCTTTGGAACCTTTTCATTCAAAAGGATGTCATTTGGACTTTGTAACATTTCTGTAACATTGCAACTGTGCACGTTGAGCTTGTTCAATGACATGATTGAGAAATTTTTAGAAGTGTTCATGGATGACTTCTCTGTATATGGTGACTCGTTTGATTTGTGTCTGACTAACCTAGAGAAGGTATTGATAAAATGTAAGAAAGTTAATCTAGTGCTCAATTGGAAAAAATGCCATTTCATGGTAACACAAGGCATTGTCTTGGGTCACGTTGTGTCGTCTGAAGGCATGAAAGTTGACAAGGCAAAAATAGATCTAATTGAAAATTTGCCTACTTCCAAGACTGTAAAGGATGTCCGATCCTTCTTAGGACATGCAGGGGTCTATCGAAGATTCATAAAATACTTCAGTACCATAGCTAAACCTATGTGTCATCTCTTGAGTCAGGACGTAATTTTTGTGTGGAGTGAAGCATGCCAGGAAGCTTTTGACAACTTAAGGATATGTTAATTTTTGCTCCAATAATGCAACCCTCTAATTGGACTCTACCCTTTGAACTAATGTGTGATGCAAGTGAGTATGTTGTAGGTGTTGTGTTGGGACAAAGAAAGGATAAAAAACCATATGTGATTTACTATGCAAGCAAGACTTTGAATTATACTCAAATGAATTATTCAACAACTGAAAAAGAATTGCTTGTTGTAGTTTTTGCTCTGGAGAAATTTTGCTCTTATCTTGTTGGTTCTTCTGTTATTGTGTTTACTGACCACGCAGCATTAAAATTTTTGCTCATAAAGAAGGATGCCAAGCCAAGGCTCTGAAGATGGATATTCTTACTCCAAGAGTTTGATCTGATCAATAAGGACAAGAAGGGTGTTGAGAATGTGGTGGCAGATCACCTGTACAGATTAACATATGAATTTTAGGAGGATGGGGTGCCAGTCAATGAGAATTTCCCTAATGAACAACTATTCACGATTGATGAGACATCATGGTACGCTGATAGTGCTAACTTCCTTGCTACTGGTACACTCCCTCCATCCTTTACAATGATGCGTAAAACAAAAAACTAAGGGAGGTTCGTAACTTCTTTTGGGAGGATTCATACGTGTTTAAGTACTGTAAGGATCAAATTATAAGGTGTTGCATCTCCGCTCATGAGAGCAGACAAATAATATCATTTTGTCATTCTGAAGCATGTGGTGGCCATTTCTCATCCAGGAAAACCACTGCGAAAATCTTGTAGTGTGGATTTTATTGGCCCACACTTTTCAAAGATGTCAATTCCTGTTGTTTAAAATGTGATAGATGCCAAAGGTTCGGAAGCATTTCTAAAAGAAACATAATGCACTTAAACCCCATTCTTGTGATTAAAATTTTTGACTGTTGGGACATCGATTTTATGGGACCATTTTCCCCTTCCTTTGGCTATCTATACATCTTAGTGGCCATAAACTATGTGTCCAAATGGGTTGAAGCAATTCCATGCCGAAATAATGATCACCAAACAGTAATCAAATGTTTAAAAGAAAATTTTTTGTCTTAGTTTGGAATTCCAAAATCCATCACAAGCGATGGGGGTGCTCATTTTTGTAATCGTCCTTTCTGAAATTTGATGAAAAGGTACTTGATTTTTCACAAAATTGCAACCCCTTATCATCCACAAACTAGTGGACAGGCCAAATTAGCTAATCGATAGATCAAACTAATTTTAGAAAAAATGGTAAACCCAGACCGCAAAGATTGGTTGTCAAGTCTAACTGATGCACTGTGGCCATATCGCATTGCTTTTAAAATAATTTTGGGCATGTCTCCTTATCGATTACTCTATGGCAAGCCATGTCACCTACCTGTGGAATTGGAACACAAAGTATACTAGACCATTGATTCAACCTATTTTGTGATTTGATATTTATATTATACACTCAAGTATAAGTGGTCGAATTGTAGTTTTCTCGGTTTAAGTCCAAGATCGATCCCACGAAGAGTTTTAATAACTAGGAAACAAAAAAAATAGTGAAGTTGTTTAAAATAGGATAGCATGAGATAGCTTGTGATGTGAGCTTAGATTGATAACTAGTCTAATTAAACTTTTGTTTGGAGATAAATTGTTTAAAAAATAATAATATAAAAAGTACCCTTCAGTTGAAGGATCCCATATACTTTATATTGGTTAAATACTGAAAATACTACCTTACAACAATTAACTTCCAAGTCACTAGAAAGTCAGCTGGTATGTCTGATGTGTATAAACCATCACACAACAACTTCTTATGTTAGCTAGTGGTATCTCTGACAATTAATTAACCCAAGTAAACCAGAAAGAAAAGCAATTCATGAGGAATACTTGAATTACTCAATTGATCTCATGATAGTAAGTGTATACATAATAAACCATAACACAACAACTTCTTAGGTTAGCTGGTGGTATTAATAAATCATAACACAACAACTTCTTAGGCTAGCTGATTATATATGTACCAATTGACTAATTCGAGTAAACTAGAAGGACAAGACATTCATGAGGAATACTTGAATAACTCAATTGATCATATTATAGTAAGTGCATACATAATAAACCATAACATGATCTAAAATGTCATCATTTAAACTCCATCAAAGTATAATTAGTCTTGAAAAGGCATAGTGATATGCTAATTTTAACTACTAATCAGAAGCCAACTCCAATCACCCTTTAGCTGGCAGATCATAGTGTCAGGAGTCCAAGGGGAGTAGTAGAGGGATGTTTTAGTCCAAGTTGATAAATTTTACTTCCCCGTTGATTTTATTGTGCTTGACACTCACCTGGTTGCAAATCTTAGCTCCCAAATCCCTGTAATGCTTAGTAGACCTTTTCTTGCCACATCTAATGCTATGATTAATTGTAGGAATGGTCTCATGAAGCTTTCATTTGGGAACATGACCATGGATGTCAATGTTTTCAACTTATCCAAGCAACCGGGGGATGATGAAGAGGTGCACAAAGTTAATAGGATTGACACCTTGGTGGAGGAACACTTGTAGCTGTTAGGCATGTTGAGAGTAAAGGATGAGATTCTTGATATAGAGGATGTTAATAAGCAAGAGGAATTGGAGAGATTTAAAGGGGTAGAAAATTGAACCCCTCTATCTGAGAAGCTTCCTCACTAGGACAAGAAGATTTTTCCATCAAATGAACAAAAACCCATATTGGAATTGAAGCCATTACCATCCCATCTTAAGTATGAATATCTTGGGGATGACAAAAAATTTTCGATGGTGATTAGCTCAACCTTAAATGCAAAGCAAGAAAAGGAGCTCTTGGAGGTGTTGAGGAGGCATAAGGGAGCAATTGGTTGGATAATTGCCGACATTAAGGGGATAAGCCCCCTCATCTGCACACACCACATCTACACACACCGCCTCTACCTTAAAGATGACTCCAAGCCATCCCAACAACCACAAAGAAAGTTAAATCCAATTATAAAGGATGAGGTGAGGGATGAGGTGCTAAAACTACTTGACGTGGGCATCATTTTTTTTATTGCTGACAGTAAGTGGGTTAGTTCCACGCAAGTAGTACCCAAGAAATCGGGAGTCACCATAGTGGAAAAATTAGGATAATAAGCTTATTCCAACAAGGGTGATCACTGGATTGAGAGTGTGCATTGATTACCGAAAGCTCAACTTATGCACAAGAAAAGGCCACTTCCCATTGCCATTCCTCGACCAAATGTTGGAACGAGTAACGGGGCATCTATTCTATTGTTTCTTAGATGGATACTCTGGCTATAATCAAATCGATATTGTATTGGAAGATCAGGAGAAGACCACCTTCTCTTGTCCCTAAGGTACTTTTTCCTATCGTTGCATGCCTTTCGGGCTATGTAATGCCCCTAGAACCTTTCAATGTTGCATGATGGGAATCTTCAGTGATATGGTGGAGAAGATTGTAGAGGTATTTATGGATGACTTCTTGGTGTTTGGTGATTCCTTTAGTGGATGCCTGGAAAACTTGGAGAAGGTTCTTAAGAGATGTGAAGAGAAGAACAAGTCTTGAATTGGGAGAAGTGTCACTTCATGGTGACACAAGGAATTGTGCTTGGGCACATTTTCTCGGCAAAGGGAACAGAAGTTAACAAATCAAAGGTTAAGGCTATTTCCAACCTCCCTACGCCAAATTTCATAAAGGATATCAGGTCATTTCTAGGCCATGCCTGTTTTTATCGTCGTTTTATTGAAAACTTTAGTGCATTGACCCGACCCTTGATAAATTTACTGTCTAAGGATGTCCCATTCGAGTGGTCAGATAATTGTGATACATCTTTTACAAAACTTAAAAGCATGCTTACTACACCTCCGATTATGCGACCACCCAAGTGAATTTACCTTTTGAGCTTATGTTCGACGCGAGTGATAACGTGGTCAGCGCAGTGCTCAGTCAAAGGGAGGATAAGAGACCATATGTAATAGACTATGCTAGCAAAACCCTTAATGAAGCTCAAATGAACTATACCACCATTGAAAATGAGTTGCTAGCAGTAGTATTTGCACTAGATAAATTTCGGTCCTACATCATTGGTTCACCGATAATAGTCTATACTGATCACTCTACTTTGAAGTATTTGTGGTCTAAGTAGGATGCCAAATCGAGACTCGTCAGGTGGATCCTCCAACTCCAAGAGTTCAATCTGATAATCAAAGATAAGAAGGGAGTAGAGAACATGGTGGCAGATCATTTGTCCCAACTGGTGGTGTGTGAGGCCGATGTGCACATTCCTATCCCTGATTTCTTCCCTGATGAACATTTACTTTTGATTCATTTTGTTTGTCTCTACTATGCTAACATATGTAATTATCTTCCAATAAGACAAATACCACCACACTAGAGCCCAAAATATAAAAGGAGGTTTATGGCGGAGGTGAAGTACTTTTACTTCGACAACCCGTATATGTTCAAATACTGTCGTGACCAAGTCATGCGGAGATGTGTATCAGAAAATGAACAACAGGAAGTCCTTGCGTTATACCATTTACAGCCATGCGGTGGCCATTTCTCAACAAAGAAGACTTCAACAAAAAAAACTACAGTTAGGTTTTTATTGACCCTCTGTAAAACCCGGTAAATTTAAACTTTTGAAAACAAGGGCAAAACAGTAATTTTGTCGCTACAGTACGGGTCAAAAACCTAAAATTTTTTGAAACTCAGATGACGAAATGGACTTCACCGTTGGATTCATCTCGCAAAATTTAGTTATCCTGTCAAATTTCATCGAATTCTGAGATAGTCGGATTTNGACAAAACGGACTTTACCTTTGGATTCGTCTCACGAAATTTAGTTACCTTGTCAAATTTCATCAAATTCTGAGATAGTCAAATTTTTTGCGTTTTTCGAGCCGGTTGAGTCTCGGGTGACCAAAAAAAATGGGATTTTGGCAAAAATTTTAAAAGTTGGGAAATAATTTGAGGCAAGTTAAAATAAAAATATTTTGAACTTAAATCGGGATGAAATTTAATCGTTTCGGGATAAAAACAGATCCGAAAAAAAGAGGTCGTGTGGCGTATTCTAGGCCAAGAATTCTAAAAGTATAAATAGGGTGAAATATCTGAAAAATCAGATATTTCCTACCCATTTGCTGGCTGGTTTCAGACGTTGGAGGAAAAGAAGAGAGAAAGAGAGTTTTCAAGTTTTCTTCCGCCGATTCTCAGAGTTCTGTCGGTCAAAATTCGTCGGGCCAAGAATTAAAGTCGATCTACGTGACGAGGACTACGCGTGGGTACCAAAAACAACGATTTTCACCAAAGATTCAAAGGCAATTTTTTTGGAAATGAAGAACTTGGGGCTTGTTTCGGTGTTTTTGAAGTCTCCACACTTCAAAGAGGTAGGGGTTTTCCTACCTTGGTTCATTTCCTACCTATAGTGTATGTGAAATGTGTAGGTTATTAAAAAGTATATATATATATATCATTCACCTATGCATGTGAAATAGATAAAATGAGAATGAAAAAGGGTGTACAAATGGCTTAGGTCAATTTCTAGTTGTATGTGATATGTGGGAATCACTTGTGAAATCTCTTGAAAATTGAATGTGTTAGTAGCATGAGCTATGTATAACATGTGTGTTGTGAATTGTGATTAAATAGCAATGCTATTTTATGCCTTGAGGAAGTAGGTGTAGAATGGGTTTGATTCAAGTCCTACTTTGTTTTGCTATGTGGAAGTACTTGTGAAATTTCTTGGATGGAAGTTATGTGTGCTTTAATATGTAGTAAAGTGAGTGTGTTTAACTCATACATCAGTTTGTGTGTGTGTGTTGTTGCTTGTTGGAAACCTAAAGTGAGGGAGATTAAAAGAGAAGGAATAAAAAACCAAGTTTTAGCTCACATTTGATATGCGGAAGCTATTAGTGTACTCTTGGAAAATGTGGTAAAGTGAAATTACATGCTTATGATGTGTTTTACAATTGTAATATTATGTTGATGTATGCTTAACAATATGTTAGCATTATGATGATCATGGAATTTATATGTTTGGATATAATTGATCATAGGATATGTTGAAATTGTTTATATGGCATTCATTACATATTGAACATGGTTGTAGTTTGAAATGATACATTACATTGCATATGCACGGGGTAAACACATCCATAACCATGAGCATGGGTGTGTTGTTGCTTGGTTGGTCAATCATCATCCTTGGTGGTTGGTGGTGGGCTCGGGAAAGTAGGATGGAACAACCTATTGAGTCACACGGTTACATGCATAAGAAAACTTGTGTCGGGTATAGCAAGTAGGGCTAGACACTCCCTCGGGTGAANGGGCTCGAAAAAGTAGGATGGAACATCCTATTGAGTCACACGGTTACATGCATAAGAAAACTTGTGTCGGGTATAGCAAGTTGGGCTAGACACTCGCTCGGGTGAAAAACTCGGCCACTTGGTTCATACACTTACCGGCGGTGAAATTCCAGAAAAGTGTAACGGCGTACGGAGCCGGAAGTGCAATTCCTGAATCCGATACCCAATAAAGGCACATGATTTTAATATATAAATTATTCATTTGATGGGAAACATCCAAGAAAGAATTGGTTTTATGACATATGGTTGATTTCAAATGATCTTTGGATGTGTTTCATCAAAGACGTTTGTTTTACACATATGTGTCGCATTGTGTTGTGGGGGTCGGTGTGGGCTCAGGATAGCATGCATGAGTGAGTTTCGTCTCATTACTTGGCATGGCATCATGAGATTCTATCTTGAATAACTTATTCTTATTTGGAATGGAAGAAGTTGTTTGTGGCATGTGCGCATTGTATACGCATTTTAGGTGGTGAGTAGCCTCTGTAGGAGTTTTTCTACTGAGTGTTGGCTCACCCTATACGGAAAACATTTCAGGTGCAGGGTGCGTACTGGCGAAGGACTCTCATTCGAGGCCATAATGGTGAAAAGGGGCCGACATGTGGCCTTTAACCATAACTGTTTTGTAGACTTTTGTTCAAACTATGTATTGGCATGTAATATTTGTAAAGGAATTATAATTTTAAACTTGTATTAACTATGTTTAATGCATAAACTCATGAGGTGAAAGTATGGATAATTGGACCCGGTGTAGTTAACATTTGTATATAGGACCTTGGATGGGTCATGTGATGGTACGGTGCACATGTTGTGTTTTGGGTAGAGTTTTCCTGTACAAAAGAGACTCTGCCCGATTTTGTTACATTATGAATCCCGTTAAATGAGACATAACGGTGTGGTATTGAGTTATACGATGTCCACAGGCATTTCACGGGTTGATGGGCGATCAACAGGACCCCTAGTTTTTGGGGCGT
The DNA here is from genome assembly GCA_963454935.2 of Ilex paraguariensis. Classification (NCBI taxonomy): domain Eukaryota; kingdom Viridiplantae; phylum Streptophyta; class Magnoliopsida; order Aquifoliales; family Aquifoliaceae; genus Ilex; species Ilex paraguariensis. The sequence goes on from CAUOFW020003946.1 coordinate 4,284,459, forward strand.
CACAGCTCGGTATCAGAGCTTAGGTCATATATCTTATGTGGCCTTGTGGGAAATGAGTCTATCATCTCCCATTGCAAGGGTGAAAGAGGTTTAGAGCCCTAGGTAATGCTAAAACCTAAGCTTGATGGGCATTGGGTTTAGACTATTGCATGCATTATACATCTCATCTTATGTGCTTACATTGTTACATGTTGTATGCTACATGCTATGTGAATGATACACATGAGGATATACATAGTAAAATGTATAAGGAATGGAAACATTAGAGTTAGAAAACCCAAAGTATGTTTTGGAATTAAGGAATGAATGGTGTGGTTCATTGTGTAAGTGTTTACTAGTGGAGGGCATAAGCACTACTAGAGAGACAAGGAGAAAAATCTCCAAATTTTAAATGTGATCCCTATTTTGGGACACAATGTGATTGTTCGATTGCTATTTGACATGTGTGTAGATGGAAACTAGAGGAAGGTGACATCGGGGTGGACGGAACACTAACCAACCACCACCGACTCTTGACCAACAAGCTTTAATGGAGGCTATTGGTACGACTACTATCATTGCACAGACTAGTGCAAGTGGGGGATAAGGAGGCACAAGCAACCTCCACAAGTTCAAAGCACACCAACTTCCGGTGTTTTTGGGAGGAGCGGACCCTATGGTGGCTGACCATTATTTCTGCCAAGTGGATAAGATGTTGCGGGCAATGGAGATCACCTCCGACGCCACCAAGATAACTCTAGCTACTTTCCAGGTGAAGGGGGAACCCCAAGTATGGTGGGATTAGGTGAAAGACTCCAAGAACTTGGAGGCCATGACATGGGTAGAGTTCAAGGAACTCTTCATGGGGAAATACTTCCCAGCGGCTGCGAGGCATGCGAAGGCCCAGGAGTTCCTAGATCTGAGGCAAGGAACGATGTCAATGATGGAATACATGGCTAGATTCATCGAGTTAGCACGTTTTGACGACGAATATGTGGCCATAGATATAGCCAAAGTCAGGAAATTTGAGGATAGGCTTAAGTTATCTATCCAGGCGAAAATCATTGGTCTTCTTCTGCAAGACTTCGACTTGATGGTCCCGATAGCTTTGGCCATTGAGAGTGAAGTAGAAGATGCAAGAAACATCTGAGAGGCGGGTGTGAAGGACAAGAAGAAGGAGGGCCAATCCTCTTCTTCCAGTTCTGGAAAGAGGCAGAGGACTTTTCCTCTGTAAGGGTTTCAGGGACAGGGCCGTAGCCATCAGGGCCAAGGCCAAGGCCAATCTTCGCAAGGCGAGACACACTTTAGGGCTCCTAGCCAGGCAGGCTCACAGGCATGTTTTCATTGCCATCAGTCGGGACACATGAAGAGGAATTATCCTAAGAGGCAGGGATCTCAGGGTCATGGGTTATTGCAGTCTCAGACTTCAGTGGGGCAACCACAGACGTATGTTGTTCCTCACTACCCCACTATGGGTGAGGGCAGCCAGTACTTGTTCTAAGGTGTTACACAAGACCCTACTACTTTGTGTGCGGGGACACCGCAAATTGGCCAGATGGGTCAAGCAATGGGTTGAATTCAAGAACAAGGTTCACAAGTCGGGACTTCAGGGACACAGGGGCGTGTTTACGCTATGGTGCCACAGACTGAGCCGACTGATCCGTCGGTGATACAGGGTACATTCTTACAGTCATTTAGTATTATTTGACTATTGCATATGCATGTGATTGTATGTATGTGTGTGTGAATTTCGGGACGAAATTCTTTTAAGGGGGGAAGAATGTAAAACCTGGTAAATTAAACTTTTGAAAATAAGGGCAAAACGGTAATTTTGTCGCTACAGTACGTGTCGAAAACCTGAAATTTTTTGGAACTCGAATGAGGAAACGGACTTCACCGTTGGATTCATCTCGCGAAATTTAGTTAATATGTCAAATTTTATCGAATTCTGAAATAGTCAGATTTTTTACACTTTTCGAGACAATTGAGTCTCGGGTGACCAAAAAAAATGGGATTTCGGCAAAAATTTAAAGGTTGGGAAATAATTTGAGGTAAATTAAAATAAAAATATTTTGAACTTAAATCGGGACGAAATTTAATCGTTTCGGGATGAAAACAAAACCGGGAAAAAGAGGCCGTGTGGCGCATTCTAGGCCAAGCATTCTAAAAGTATAAATAGGGTGAAATATCTGAAAAATCAGATATTTCCTACCCATTTGCTGGCTGATTTCAGATGTTGGAGGAAGAGAAGAGAGAAAGAGAGTTTTCAAGTTTTCTTCTGCCGATTCTCAGAGTTCTGTTGGTTAAAATTCGTCGGGCCAAGAATTAAAGTCGATATACGAGACGAGGACTACATGTGGGTACCAAAAACAACGATTTTCACTGAAGATTCAAAGGCAAATTTTTGAGAAATCAAAAACTTGGGCCTTGTTTTTGTGTTTTTGAAGTCTCCACACTTAAAAGAGGTGGGGGTTTTCCTACCTCGGTTCATTTCCTACCTATAGTGTATTTGAAATGTGTAGGTTATTAAAGAGTATATATATATATATCACTCACCTATGCATGTGAAATAGATAAAATGGGAATGAAAAAGGGTGTAGAAATGGCTTAGGTCAATTTCTAGTTGTATGTGATATGTGGGAATCACTTGTGAAATCCCTTGAAAATTGAATGTGTTAGTAGCATGAGCTATGTATAACATGTGTGTTGTGAATTGTGATTAAATAGCAATGTTATTTTATGCCTTGAGGAAGTAGGTATAGAAAGGGTTTGATTCAAGTCCTACTTTGTTTTGCTACGTGGAAGTACTTGTGAAATTTCTTGGATGGAAGTTATGTGTGCTTTAATATATAGTAAAGTGAGTGTGTTTAACTCATACATCAGTTTATGTGTGTGTGTTGTTGCTTGTTGGAAACTTAAAGTGAGGGAGATTAAAAGAGAAGGAAGAAAAAACCAAGTCTTAGCTCACATTTGATATGTGGAAGCTATTTGTGTAAACTCTTGGAAAATTGGGTTTACATGGATTGTTTTGTGTCTTTTAAAATTTTCCTACCATAGTTGGTTGGATGGAAAAATGGTAGGCATATGGAACTATGTAATTCACTTGCCTATGGTTATGGAGTTTGTGTAGAAAGGATATAATCAATTTCTAGTTTGAAATTGATGGTTTAGTTAAAAAGGGGTATTAAGGATGGGTGGCATGACTTGAGATTAATTAACTTGTTGAATGCATCATTAGTGTATGTTAAGTATGGGAAAAGGGTGCCAAAATGTGCTAAATTAATCTTGTAAAAAAGAATTTGCAATGGATATAGAAATTGGGTGAAGAAAAGCTAATACACTTTTCTGCTCCGGGCTTGTTGTCGTAGAATTGTCATAACTGTTGATCCAACTGTTGGATTGAGCTGAACTGTTGACACAATACAGAAGACATGTACATCTACAAATTTTGTGTTTTGAAATCTCCAGATTCTGAGTGGAGCATGGTCAAAATAGAGAAAAACAGAGGTACTTCCACTAGAGGGAGCTAGTGCTGGTGTCATTGTTACCAAACACCAATACCTCTTTGATTTCCTAACTTCTAAGCCTCGAAATCCTCATGTAATGTGGTCATACCTTCACCACACATCCAAGATAGTTGCAAGGTCCTAAAATACTTGATTTATGCTATAAATACTTGCAACATCCAAATATAAACATTATTCATAATTTCAGCTCACTCTAAGTACTTAGATGCAAAAGTTGAGTTAAAATGCATGTATTGAGGCCTTCAAATATGCAATATTTTGCACTCATCACTATATGTTCTTTGGTTTCAAATGAGATATGTTGGGGTATATTGGACCTCGATAGGATTAAATTAGTAAAGGAACACGGGTTACACGTGCAAGTTAAAATCCCAGACAAAGGGATAATAATGATGTGATGTCGGTTATTGCGACATTCATGGATCTTTCCGTGGATTGACGGAGGGGTTAACGGTAGAAGTCACTTATTATGATTTCTTGAGTTATACGATGAATGTGAGTGAATTATGTGATAACATAATTGGTTCCGTGAAAGTGTTTAATAAAATGCCTTGAGTTATTGAAGTTGTTGTTTGGTGAAATAACATGCTTGTGATGTGATTTACAATTGTAATCTTATGTTGATGTATGCTTAACGATATGTTAGCATTATGATGATCATGGAATTTATATGTTTGGATATAATTGATCATGGGATATGTTGAAATTGTTTATATGGCATTCATTACATATTGAACATGGCAATAGTTTGAAATGATGCATTACATTGCATATGCACGGGACAAACACATCCATAACCAAGAGCATGGGTGTGTCGTTACATGGTTGGTCAATCATCATCCCTGGTGGTTGGTGGTGGGCTCAAAAAAGTTGGATGGAATATCCTATTGAGTCGCACGGTGACATGCACAAGAAAACTTGTGTCGGGTATAACAAGTAGGGCTAGACACTCCCTCGGGTGAAAAACCCGGCCACTTGGTTCGTACAGTTACCAGCGGTGAAATTCTAGAAAAGTGTAACAGCGTACGGAGCCAGAGGTGCGATTCCTGAATCCGATACCCAATAAAGGCACATGATTTTAATATATAAATTATTCATTTGATGGGAAATATCCAAGAATGAATTAGTTTTATGACATATGGTTGATGTCAAAATGATCTTTGGATTTGTTTCATCAAAGACGTTTGTTTTACACATATGTGTCGCATTGTGTTGTGGGGGTCGGTGTGGGGCTCAGGATAGCATGCATGAGTGAGTTTCATCTCATTACTTTGCATGGCATCATGAGATTCTATGTTGAATAACATATTCTTATTTGGAATGGAAGAATTTTGTGGCATGTGCGCATTGCATACGCATTTTAGGTGGGGAGTAGCCTCTGTAGGAGTTTTTCTACCGAGTGTTGGCTCACCTTATACGGGAAGCATTTCAAGTGCAGAGTGCCTACTAACAGAGGACTCTCATTCGGGGCCTCAAGGGTGAAGAGGGGCCGACATTTTGTCTTTAACCATAACTATTTTGTAGACTTTTGTTCAAACAATGTATTGGCATGTAATATTTGTAAAGGAATTATAATTTTGAACTTGGATTAACTATGTTTAATGCCTAAACTCATGAGGTGAAAGTATGCATAATTGGACATGGTGTGGTCAATGTTTTCTTATAAATAGACCTGGTGTGGTCAACATTTGTATATGGGACCTCGGATGGGTCATGTGATAGTACAGTGCACAGGTTGTGTTTTCGATAGAGTTTCCCTGTACAAACGAGACTCTGCCCGATTTTGTTAAATTATGAATCCCAATAAATGGGACACAATGGTGTGGTATTGAATTATACGATATCCACAAGCATTTTGCGGGTTGATGGGCGATCAACGGGACCCCCGATTTTTGGGGCGTCACACCCTCTCTAATAAAAGATTGTATTTCATTTTGTAAAGAATGTGATAGGTGCCAACATTTGGCGAAAATGAGTCTTATCATCTTCCATTGCAAGGGTGAAAGAGGTTTAGAGCCCTAGGTAATGCGAAAACCTAAGCTTGATGGGCATTGGATTTAGACTATTGCATGCATTATACATCTCATCTTATGTGCTTACATTGTTACATGTTATATGCTACATGCTATGTGCGTGATACACATGAGGATATACATAGTAAAATGTATATGGAATGGAAACATTTGAGTTAGAAAACCCAAAGTATGTTTCGGAATAAAGGAATGAACGGTATGGTTCATTGTGCAAGTGTTTACTAGTGGAGGGCATAAGCACTACTAGTGAGACAAGGAGAAAAATCTCCAAATTTTAAATGTGATCCCTATTTTGGAGCAAAATGTGATTGTTCGATTGCTTTTTGACATGTGTGTAGATGGCAACTAGAGAAAGGGGACGTCAGGCTGGACGGAACACTAACCAACCACCACCGACTCTTGACCAACAAGCTTTAATGGAGGCTATTGGTACGGCGGCTGCCACCATTGCCCAAGCTAGTGCTACGGTGGCTACCATTGCATAGACTAGTGCAAGTGGGGGACAAGGAGGCTCAAGCAACCTCCAGAAGTTCAAAGCACACCAACCTCCGGTGTTTTTGGGAGGAGCAGACCCTATGGTGGCTGACCAATGGTTCCGCCAAGTGGATAAGGTGTTACGGGCAATGTAGATCACCTCCGACGCCACCAAGATAACTCTAGCTACTTTCCAGCTGAAGGGGGAACCCCAAGTATGGTGGGATTGGGTGAAAGACTCCAAGAACTTGGAGGCCATGACATGGGTAGAGTTCAAGGAACTCTTTATGGGGAAATACTTCCCAGCGGCTGCGAGGCATGCGAAGGCCCGAGAATTCCTATATTTGAGGCAAGGAACGATGTCAGTGATAGAATACATGGCTAGATTCACCGAGTTAGCACATTTTGCCGACCAATATGTGGCCACATATATGGCCAAAGTCAGGAAATTTGAGGATGGGTTGAAGTTATCCATCGGGAGGAAAATCATTGGTCTTCTTCTGCAAGACTTCGACTTGATGGTCACGACAGCTTTGGCCATTGAGAGAGAAGTGGACGATGCAAGAAACATCCGGGAGGTAGTTGTGAAGGACAAGAAGAAAAAGGGCCAATCCTCTTCTTCCAGTTCTGGAAATAGGCAGAGGACTTTCCTCTGCAAGGGTTTCAGGGACAGGGTTGTAGCCATCAGGGCCAAGGCCAAGGCCAATCTTCACAAGGCGGGACACACTTTAGGGCTCCTAGCCAGGCAGACTCACGGGCATGTTTTCATTGCCATCAGCTGGGACACATGAAGAGGGATTGTCCTCAGAGGCAAGGATCCCAGGGTCATGGGTCATCGCAGTCTCAGATTTCAGTGGGGCAACCACAGATGTATGTTGTTCCTCACAACCCCACCATCGATCAGGGCAGCCAGTACCTGTTCTAGGGTGCTACACAAGGCCCTACTACTTCTCATGTGGGGACATTGTAAATTGGACAAATGGGTCAGGCAATGGGTCGAGGTCAAGGACAAGGTTCACAAGTTGGGACTTCGGGGACACAGGGGCATATCTACGCTATGGTGCCACAGACTGAGCCGACAGATCCGTCGGTGATACAGGGTACATTCTTACAATCATTGAGTATTATTTGACTGTTGCATATGCATGTGATTATATGTATGTGTGTGAATTTCGGGACGAAATTCTTTTAAGGGGGGATGAATGTAAAACCTGGTAAATTTAAACTTTTGAAAACAAGGGCAAGACGGTAATTTTGTTGCTATAGTACGGGTCAAAAATCTGAAATTTTTTAAAATTCAGATGACAAAACGGACTTCACCGTTGGATTCATCTCGCAAAATTTAGTTACCCTGTCAAATTTCATCGAATTCCAAGATAGTCAGATTTTTGGTGTTTTTCGAGGCGGTTGAGTCTCAGGTGACCAAAAAAAATGGGATTTTAGCAAAAATTTTAAAAGTTGGGAAATAATTTGAGGCAAGTTAAAATAAAAATATTTTGAACTTAAAGCGGCATGAAATTTAATCGTTTCGGGATCAAAACGAATTGGGGAAAAAGAGGTCGTGTGGCGCATTCTAAGCCAAGAATTCTAAAAATACAAATAGGATGAAATATCTGAAAAATCAGATATTTCCTACCCATTTGCTAGCTGGTTTCAGACGTTGGAGGAAGAGAAGAGAGAAAGAGAGTTTTCAAGTTTTCTTCCGCCAATTCTCGGATTTCCGTCGGTCGAAATTTGTCGGGCCAAGAATTAAAGTCGATCTACGCGACGAGGACTACGCGTGGGTACCAAAAATAACAATTTTTACCGAAGATTCAAAGGCAAATTTTTGGGAAATCAAGAACTTGGGGCTTGTTTTGGTGTTTTTGAAGTCTCCACACTTCAAAGAGGTAGGGTTTTCCTACCTTGGTTTATTTCCAACCAATAGTGTATGGGACATGTGTAGGTTATTAAAGAGTATATATATATATCACTCACCTATGCATGTGAAATAGATAAAATGGGAATGAAAAAGGGTGTAGAAGTGGCTTACGTCAATTTCTAATTGTATGTGATATGTGGGAATCACTTGTGAAATCCCTTGAAAATTGAATGTGTTAGTAGCATGAGCTATGTAGAACATGTGTGTTGTGAATTGTGATTAAATAGAAAATGTTATTTTATGCCTTGAGGAAGTAGGTGTGGAATGGGTTTGATTCAAGTCCTACTTTATTTTGCTATGTGGAAGTACTTGTGAAATTTCTTGGATGGAAGTTATGTGTGCTTTAATATGTAGTAAAGTGAGTGTGTTTAACTCAAACATTTGTGTGTGTGTGTGTGTGTTGTTGCTTGTTGGAAACCTAAAGTGAGGGAGATTAAAAGAGAAGGAAGAAAAAACCAAGTTTTAGCTCACATTTGATATGTGGAAGCTATTAGTGTAAACTCTTGGAAAAATGGGTTTACACGGATTGTTTTGTGTCTTTCAAAATTTTCCTACCATAGTTGGTTGGATGGAAAAATGGTAGGCATATGGAACTATGTAATTCACTTGCCTATGGCTATGGAGTTGGTGTAGAAAGGATATAATCAATTTCTAGTTTGAAATTGATGGTTTAGTTAAAAAGGGGTATTGAGGATGGGTGGCATGACTTGAGATAAATTATCTTGTTGAATGCACCATTAGTGTATGTTAAATATGGGAAAAGGGTGCTTAAATGTGCTAAATAAATCTTGTAAGAAAGAATTTGCAATGGATATAGAAATTGGGTGAAGAAAAGCCGGTACACTTTTCTGCTCCGGACCAGTTGCCGTAGAATCATCATAACTTTTGCTCCAACCGTTGGATTGAGCTGAAAGTTTGACACAATATAGAAGACATCTATATCTGCAACCTTTGGGTTTTAAACTTTTCCAGATTCGGAGTGAGTCATGGTCAAAATAGAGAAAAATAGAGGTACTTCCACCAGAGGGAGCTAGTGCTGGTGCCTTTGTTACCAAACACCAATACCTCTTTGATTTCTTAACTTCTAAGCCTCCAAATCCCCATGTAATGTGGTCATACCTTCACCACACATCCAAGATAGTTTCAAGGTCCTAAAATACTTGATTTATGCTATAAATACTTGCAACATCCAAATATCAACATTATTCATAATTTCAGCTCATTCTAAGTACTTACATGCAAAATTTGAGTTAAAATGCATGTAATGAGGCCTTCAAATATGCAATATTTTGCACTCATCACTATGTGTTCTTTGGTTTCAAATGAGATATATTGGGGTATATTGGCCCTCGATTGGATTAAATTAGTAAAGGAACACGGGTTACACGTGCAAGTTAAAATCCCGGAGAAAGGGATAATAATGATGTGATATCGGTTACTATGACATTCATGGATCTTTTCGTGGATTGACGGAGGGGTTAACGGTAGAAGTCACTTATTATGATTTCTTGAGTTATACGATGAATGTGAGTGAATTATGTGATAACATAATTGGTGTTGTGAAGGTGTTTAATAAAATGTCTTAAGTTATTGAAGTTGTTGTTTCATGAAATAACATGCTTGGAAAATGTGGTAAAGCAAAAATACATGCTTTTGATGTGATGTACAATTGTAATTTTATGTTGATGTATGCTTATCGATATGTTAGCATTATGATAATCATGGAATTTATATGTTCGGATATAATTGATCATGGGATATGTTAAAATTGTTTATATGGCATTCATTACATATTGAACATGGCAGTAGTTTGAAATGATGCATTGCATTGCATATACACGGGGTTAACACATCCATAACCATGAGCATGGGTGTGTGGTTGCATGGTTGGTCAATCATTATCCTTGGTGGTTGGTGGTAGGCTCGGGAAAGTAGGATGGAACATCCTATTGAGTCGCACGGTTACATGCATAAGAAAACTTGTATTGGGTATAGCAAGTAGGGCTAAACACTCCCTCGGGTGAAAAACCCAACCACTTGGTTCATACACTTACCGGCGGTGAAATTCCAGAAAAGTATAATGGCCTACGGAGTCGGAGGTGAGATTCCTGAATTCGATACCCAATAAAGGCACATGATTTTAATATATAAATTATTCATTTGATGGGAAACATCCAAGAATGAATTGGTTTTATGACATATGGTTGATTTCAAAATGATCTTTGGATGTGTTTCATCAAAGACGTTTGTTTTACACATATGCGTCGCATTGTGTTGTGGGGGTCGGTGTGGGCTCGGGATAGCATGCATGAGTGAGTTTCGTCTCATTACTTAGCATGGCATCATGAGATTCTATGTTGAATAACATATTCTTATTTGGAATGGAAGAAGTTGTTTGTGGCATGTGCGCATTGCATACGCATTTTAGGTGGGGAGTAGCCTTTGTAGGAGTTTTTCTACTAAGCGTTGACTCACCCTATACGGGAAACATTTCAAGTGCAGGGTGCGTACCGGTGGAGGACTCTCATTCGAGGCCTCAAGGGTGAAGAGGGGCCGACATGTGGCCTTTAACCATAACTGTTTTGTAGACTTTTTTTTCAAACTATGTATTGGCATGTAATATTTGTAAAGGAATTATAATTTTGAACTTGGATTAACTATGTTTAATGCATAAACTCATGAGGTGATAGTATGGATAATTGGACCTGGTGTGGTTAATGTTTTCTTATAAATGGACCTGTTGTGGTCAACATTTGTATATGGAACCTCAGATGGGTCATGTGATGGTACGGTGCACAAGTTGTGTTTGGGGAAAAGTTTTCCTGTACAAAAGAGACTCTGTCCAATTTTGTTAAATTATGAATCCTGGTAAATGGGACACAACGGTGTGGTATCGAGTTATACGATATCCACAGGCATTTCACGGGTTGATGGGTGGTCAATGGGACGCCCGATTTTTGAGGCGTCACACCCTCTCTGATAAAAGATTGTATTTCATTTTGTAAAGAATGCGATAGGTGCCAACATTTGGGTAGTATGACCTGAAGGAACATGATGCCCCTCTCCCCTGTGCTCGTTATCGAGATATTTGATTGTTGGGGCATCAACTTCATGGGTCCCTTCCCCATGTCATTTGGCTACCTATACATTCTACTTGTAGTGGACTACGTGTCCAAATGGGAAGAGGTTATCCCAACAAAGACCAATGACCACCAGGTCGTGGTCAAATTCTTAAAAGAGAATATCTTTTCGAGGTTTGGGATGCCTCGTGCTATGATAAGCGACGGTGGATCACATTTCTGTAATAAGATATTTGCATCTTTCATGCATAAATATGGCGTCACACATAAAGTGTCCACCGCACACCACCCACAAACCAATGGCCAAGCCGAGTTGGCCAATAGGGAGATCAAAAATATCTTAGAGAAGACAGTGAACCCAAATAGGAAAGATTGGTCATTTAGACTGACCGATGCCCTATGGGCTTACAGCACTGCCTACAAGACTGTCCTAGCTATGTCTCTCTATCGGCTCGTCTATGGAAAGGCTTGCCATTTTCCTATTTAAATGGAACACAAGGCCTATTGGGCTATAAAGACTTTGAACTTCAATCTGAGAATGGCCGGAGAGAATAGGATACTATAAATGAATGAATTGGAAGAGATTCGAAGAGATGCGTATGAGAGCTCTAAAATTTCAAAAGAATGGGCTAAGATCTTTCGTGACAAATCCATTGTGAGGAAGTCATTTCAGCTCAGCCAAAAAGTGTTTTTATACAACTCTTGTCTCTCAAGTTTTCAAGGCAAACTCCGATCCCGTTGGGATGGCCCTTATCTTGTCAAGGTGGCCTATCCCAATGGAGCCGTGGAAGTCACAAACCCTGAGGATGGCCAAACATTCAAGGTCAATGACCAAAGACTTAAGTCATATTTTGAGGGTTTTGAAGGACAAGGAGTGCAAGAGGATTTGACGGATCCGATTTATCCAGATTTGTTAGAGGAGTAACTATTTTTTTATGCTTCTTAGTGTACAGCCGTTTTTATTTACTTTATCTTTTCATGTTACTTACTTTACCTTTGCGTATAGTATTGTTTTTCTTAGTCGCAGATTTTGGTGTTTTTGTCAAAAACTCAAGTGCGAGGTGTTCTCTAACCCTACTAATCTTTTTACAGTCCTTCATTGCATATCATATCTTTTTTGTTGCATTGGGGACAATGCATGAAACAAGTTGGGGGTGAGGTGCACCATTTGTATGATACATCAATGTTTGTGGAAATTTCTTGTGGATAATAGCAATTGTTGTGGTGAAAAGTCACCTTTCACATTTTATACAGATTGTTGTTCACAATAGTGCAAGTTAGGTGAAAAATTTGAAAATTTTTGTGAAAGTATCTGAATGTCAATATGTATTCCCTTATTAAGAGTGTTATGGGTTTGTTGATACGTTGATCTTTGCTCTGAATTTGGAATACATGAGCACATTATAGAGATTCATCCTATGCTTGAGTATCACATGTGTTTGCTTTTAAACTCAACTTTAATGGCACCTTGAATGAGTAATTTAGGTACTTTACGGATTGAGTTCACATTTTAGTGCTTGACATGAATAGTAGAGATGAGTAAGAAACCATGAGAGCTTTAGTGTCAATCCTTGTTGGAGGGGACTTACATTTACTCAAGGAACAATTTTTCAAATTTGTTCAATAATCTTATTATGCTTGTTTTGGCTAGGTGTATCTGTGTAGTTGATTGACTTGTCTTGAAATGCATAATGCTCTCCCATGCTTATCTAGAGGTGATTTTAGGCTAGTTTTGAATATTTTGAGCCTTGACCTTTTTCTTATGAAAATATTATCCCTAGTGTCGTGATTGAGCCTTAATTGAAATTCGTTTCTATGCCACACATTTGACCAAGCAAGTGAAAAATGATAAATACCTACCTTACCTTGGTTGTTCGGGTCACACTACCCAAACATTGGCATCTATCACATTCTTTACAAAATGAAATACAGTCCTTTATCAGATAGGGCCAATAAAAATCTGATTGTAGAATTTTTGCCGGAGTCTTCTTCATAGAGAAATGGCCACCGCATGCTTGTGAATGGCAGAATGCAAGGACTTCCCACTATTCATTTTTCAGTATGCATCTCCCCATGACTTGATCAGGACAGTACTTGAACAGGTACGGGTTGTCGAAGTAAAAGTACTTCACATCCGCCATAAATCTTCTTCAATCCTCTGGGCTCCAATGTGGTGGTATTTGTCCTATTGCAAGAGAATTACAAATGTCAGCATACCATGGACAAATAGAATGAATCGAAAGTAACTGTTCATCATGGAAGAAACCAGGAATAGGAATGTGCTCATCGGCCTCTTGCACCACCAGTCGGGATAAGTGATCTGCCACCACATTCTCAACTTCTTTCTTGTCCTTTATTGTCATATTGAACTCTTGGAGTAGGAGGATTCACCAGATAAGTCTTGGTTTGGCATCCTACTTACACAACAGATACTTTAAAGCAAATTGATTACTATAGACTATTTTCGGTGAACCAATGATGTAGGATCAGAATTTATCCAATGCAAATACTAGCTCTAGCAGCTCCTTTTCTATGGTAGTGTAATTCATTTGGGCTTCATTGAGCATTTTGCTAGTGTAGTATATTATGTAAGTTTTATTCTACTCCCTTTTGACCAAGCACTGCGCCGATCGCGTAATCACTAGCATCGCATATAAGCTCAAATGGTATATCCCACTTGGGTGGTCTCATAATTGGAGGTGTAGTAAGCATGCTTTTGAGTTTTGTAAAAGATGCCTCATAATTATCCAACCACTTGAATGGGACATCCTTAGACAATAAATTGGTCAAAGGTAGGGCCAATGCACTAAAAAATTTAATGAAGCGACGGTAAATACCCGTATGGCCCAAAAATGACTTGATATCCTTGACGACTCTCGGCATAGGGAGGTTGGAGATGGCCTCCACCTTTGATTTTTCAACTTCGATCCCCTTTGCCAAAACTATATGGCCGAGAAAAATTCCTTCTGTCACCATGAAGTGACACTTTTCCCAGTTGAGGACTAAGTTCTTCTCCACGCATCTCTCAAAAACTTTCTCTAAATTTCCCAGACATCCTTCAAATGAATCACCGAACACTGAAAAGTCATCCATAAAAATCTCTACTATCCTTTCCACCATATCACTAAAGATTCCCATCATGCAACATTGAAAAGTTCCTGAGGCATTACATAGCCCGAAAGGCATGCGACGGTAAGCAAAAGTGTGACACCCCAAAATCATGGACTCCGTTAATTTCCCATCAACCCACGGAATACCTGTGGATACCGAATAACTCGATATCGCATCATTGTGTCCCATTTATCGGGATCCATAATTTAACGAAATCCGGGCAGAGTCTCCTTTGTACGGGAAGCTCTACCCCAAANCTGTGACACCCCAAATTCATGGGGTCCGTTAATTTCCCATCAACTCATGGAATGCCCGTGGATACCGTATAACTCGATATCGCACCGTTGTGTCCCATTTACCAGGATCCATAATTTAACGAAATCCGGGCAGAGTCTCCTTTGTACGGGAAGCTCTACCCCAAAAACACAATTGTGCAATCAACATTTACATGACCCATCCGAGGTCCAATATAATACCATAACCACACAGGGTCCATTTTATACATAAAACTTGACCACACCGGGTCCAATCATCATATTTATATCAAAATATGCAAGGTTATATTAAAACAGTCCATATATACTCTATTACAATTCCTTTACACATTACATGCCAAAATTTAATTACAAATCTACTTTTACAAAAAAAAATGGATTGGAAGCCACAAGTCGACTTTTCTTCAACCATGTGACCCGGATTGTGAGCCGTCCATTGGTGCATGACCCACACCTGAAATGTTTCCCGTATAGGGTGAGCCAATGCCCAGTAGAATAATCCCTACAAAGGCTACTCATCACCTAAAATGCATATGCCATGTATACATGCAACATTTCACAACAAGTATTCACTCCAACAATAACATACAATACAATGTTGGAAAATCATAATGTCATGCCAAGTAATGAGATGAAACTCACCCATGCATGCTATCCCGAGCCCACACCGACTCCCACAACACAATGCGACACTTACGTGTAAAACAAACGTCTTTGATGAAACACATCCAAAGATCATTTTGAAATCAACCATATGTCATAAAACTAATTCATTCTTGGATGTTTCCCATCAAATGAATAATTTATATATCAAAATCATGTGCCTTTATTGGGTATCAGATTTAGGAATCGCACCTCCGGCTCCGTACACCGTTACACTTTTCTGGAGTTTCACCGCCGGTAAGTGTATGAACCAAGTGGTCGGGTTTTTCACCCGAGGGAGTGTCTAGCCCTACTTGCTATACCCGACACAAGTTTTCTTATGCATGTCACCGTGCGACTCCGTAGGACGTTCCATCCCACTTTCCCGAGCCCACCATCAAGCACCAATGTTGGTGTTGATCACCCCATGCAACCATACACCCACACTCATGCATGTAGCCCTTGAATGTGATGCTATGTCATGCCCAATGTGCAATGTTGCCCAATGAGCTAGATCAACTACATATATACAATCTCATGGTAATTCATATCATAAGCATATAAATTCCATGAATCATTACAATGTCAATATATATAAACAACACATTCTATAAGCATGTTATACATTGTCATGTCATAACAACCTTAATTCACACTTAGGCATTTTAGCAAACACCTTCTAGGCAACAATCATGTAAGCATACAATATTGCCCCCACACACATCAAATATCATCAAGTATCAAGGAATTATTTACAGAACTCCTACATAACAAATTTAACTAGAACTTTGTCCATACTTAATTCACCATTTCCGTGACTATAGGCAAGTTATAAAACATTTTATACCACTAACCATTTCATATGGGCATTCTAGATTAAGAATCGACCCAAATAGAAGAAATCCTACACAATACATATAACATTTTAAATAGGAATGAACCAAAGTAGGAGAATCCCTACCTTAATAGAAGTGCAAAATGAGTGTAGAAAGCCTCAAGAACACTTCCTCTCTTGTTCAGTTTTAATGTCACATGTAGGGTTCTTTTCCAACTAAGCGTAGGCGTTTAGCATTTTTGAACATTCTGCAGGTAACCTACATGAGTTAAAACAACTCTAACTCTAGTTATTAAAATCCAATTCTAACAAAATATGTGGGAGATGAACATAGACTCATAGGAATTATCTTTCACCAAAAATCACTATTTTTGAACACTAAATACCTGTTCCAGGTAACTCCTAAACTAAGTGTAAGTTACAGAATTTTCAGGTTCCAGCAGGTCATAATCATTTTTAGAAATTCACCAAAAATAGAGTTTTCATCCTTTTGGCATGAAACCAAAGCCAAAATAACCCTTTATGAACAAACACNGGGAGTGTCTAGCCCTACTTGCTATACCCAACACAAGTTTTCTTATGCATGTCACCATGCGACTCCGTAGGACGTTCCATCGCACTTTCCTGAGCCCACCACCAAGTACCAATGTTAGTGTTGATCACCTCATGCAACCATACACCCACACTCATGCATATNGATTGGAAGCCACAAGTCGGCTTTTCTTCAACCATGTGACCCTGATTGTGAGCCATCCACTGGCGCATAACCCACATTTGAAATGTTTCCCATATAGGGTGAGTCNAGATTCATAAACGAACTCTAACTCATAAAACCAATTACGAAACTACATGTTGTCCAAATTTTCCAGGTCAGTTTCTATAGGTTNACCCCAAAACACAATCTGTGCAATCAACATTTACATGACCCATCCGAGGTCCAATATAATACCATAACCACACAGGGTCCATTTTATACGTAAAACTTGACCACACCGGGTCCAATCATCATATTTATATCAAAATATGCCAGGTTATATTAAAACANTTTTCAGTCTACATTATAACCTCAAAATGCCAGAATTATTAAATAATCATAGCTTATGAAATGAATAAGAAACTCACCTACTGTCTAGGATTGACAGCACCACTCCTTCTTCCTTTCGGTTTGAGCTCAAGAAAATACCCACCAAGACTTAATTTCTCCAAAATCTCCCCTTTAGACCTTCAGTGAAATCCTTCATTTTTGGTACCCACACGTAGCCCTCGTCGCATAGACCAACTTTAATTCTTGATTCAAGCGATTCCGACCGACGAAGCCTAGTGGATCGCAGAAGAAAAACTTGAAAACTCTCTTTCTCTCTTCTCTTCCTCCAACGTCTGAAACCAGCTGAATATCAGAGATATTTCTACTGAAATATCTGATATTTAGCCCTATTTATAATTTCCAAGGCTTGGCCCAAGTCGCGGCACGTGTCCCCCTTTGTCCAGGTCCGTTTTTGCCCCGAAATGATTAAATTTCGTACCAATTTAAGCTAAAAATATTTTATATGACATTTATTTAAAATATTTTTTTTTAATTTAAAAATTTTTTATAAAAATTTCGTTTTTAGGGGTCATCGGACACCCGTTACCTCGAAAAACGTGAAAAATCTGATTATCTCAGAATTCGACGAAATTTGTCTGGGTAACTAGATTTCGCGAGACGAATCCAATGGTGAGGTCCGTTTCATCATCCGAGGTTTAGAAAAATACCAGTTTTTTTTAACCCGCACTATAATGACAAATTACCATTTTACCCTTTTTAAGAAAAAATTAAATTTTTTCCCGGGTTTCACAAAAAGTACTGTAGGGACAAGTGAAGGTGGTCTTCTCCTGATCTTGTAATGAAATCTTGATTTTATTTGGTCATCTTCTCCTGACCTTTCGAAAAGTCGACACAAACCTTTCAGAAGGTTTGTGCATGAACAGTTAAATGAAGAAACCAGTAGGCAAAACCTTCCAAAAGGTTTCATTCCAATAGGCAAAACCTTCTAGAAGGTTTTGGCAGTGAAAAGGAATTCCAAGGTAAAACCTTCTGGAAGGTTTTCAACCATTTTGTAATTTTCTTGGTTTTTTCACCCTCCAATCCTTCCTTAAGCATCTCCCTCATCTTCGTTGACTTCAAACACTTCATTGGGGGGTTAACTTGAATCATTTACATCTTTTTACCTGCATTTACACAAAACTCCATCAAAGAGATAATTAAAAGCTTTTCTCTCCAATTCACAACAAAAACAAGTATAAAATGGGCATATTAGCATCCAAAATATGTCATATTTTTGTGCTAATCAAACGACGTATTAGGTAGCTCTATGCTTAATGCATGGGGGAATATTGCTCAACTTTCAATATTTGATAAGATTTAGCAATGCCCTCATTGTTTGAACTCATGTTTTACATTTCAGTATTCATTTTGGTAGTTTAAATTAGAAATCCATGTCTTATACTTTGAAAACATCAAAATCTTAAATCATGTTGCAATTTTGGAAATGACTTTGGCCGTGATCAACCAATTATGGTTCATATGTGCAGTTCAAGTTTTTGGTAGGTTAGATGTCTTAAAAAGGGTGTTAAAATGTTTTGGAGTTGAGGAAAGTTGGATTAGATGTGAATTTTTTAACAAAGGAATGATTTTGCAGTAAAGGCAAAACCTTCCAGAAGGTTTTGTCCAATGAGCAAAACCTTCCGAAAGGTTTGTGTCAACCTTCTGAAAGGTTTTGCCCAAAAACTCAAAAATGAGGGTTTTATATTCAAAACTTTTGAAAAACCCTTCATATTTTCTATCCATCTCTTGCTTCCAAGCTCTCTCCTCTCCTCCTACTCTCCTCTAATCTTCAAAACACGTCCCCCAAGCTTCATATTCCTCACTTTTCACTTGATTAGGGTTCAATATTCCTCAACTCTTTTGTGATTGCGCATATGAATGGAATGTTTATGGAGGTATTGGAGCCTTTAGAGAGTCTGTGGTGATTGATTTTGACTCATCTAGGGTTGGGGGCACTATTGATACTCATGGCTTGCACAAAGAGGACGGGCCCAGACTCTCCTCCACCTACGAGCTCTAGCTTCCAAAAGAGAGCCGAGGAGGGCCCTAGTGGCCAAGAACGAGAAAAGAGATGAACCAAAGCAAGGCATGCCACCCAGAGACAAAGAATTGAAGAGAAGGGTGTCACGTGGGAGAGGTACATCGACAAAGCTTCTCTTGGACCAAGGGATGAGGTTGTAAGAGTGATCGAGGCTCGTGGATTGAAGGTGTGGTTCGAGGAGGTTAAGGGATACAATTTGGGGATGTGTTGAGAATTCAACTAGAAATTGTCTATTTTTGGTGAAGATGGGAGTAGGTTGAGGACTAATGTGCGAGGGAAGACCTTTGAGGTAACCCTCGCCATGATAGCCACTGTGATGGAGTAAGAGAGGCCTCCCCTGACCACCCCAGTCTACCCACACAACAAGGATGGGGGTAGGACTCTCGCCGACTATGTGGCCCTCACCTATGAGGATCCGACCACATTTAAGGGGACAATGTTGGTCGGGGGCCTCAAGCATTCATATGGGGTAATGAACAAAGTGTTACATTACAACCTTATGGCCCAAGGTTCAGAAAAGAACCCAAACATTGAGAAGTTGGCCTTGCTCCACGCCTTCATGAATGGGGTGCCTATGGATGTGGCATACCTGATATGGGAAGAGATGAGGGAGTTTGCCCGGCCGTAAAGCCTTAGGCAAATCTCCCCTTTGGCAACCTTGTCACCAAGCGGTGTAATTGCGCCAAGATGAAACACTAAGCACATGATACTATGCTCCCCCTAGAGACTAAAGCAATAAGGAAGTCCAGCAATAGCAAAAGAGCTACCAGGACTAGGGGAGAGAGACCCAAAGCTAGGGGCCAAGAACCGTCAAAAGTCGGGCCATCTTCTTCAGCACCTCCACCATCTACAGCTGCACCTGCTCCTGCCTATACCATATCTTAACGCCTGGATGCATTAGAGTCCACTATGCACACCCTGTCGATCATGGTGACACGGCTTTTCCAACACACATTCCTGGGTGAGCCTATCCTTGGAGGACCTCTATCGCAACCTGCTAGACCCTCAACCATTGCTCCTATGCCCTCCATGATTGTCCAGGTGGACGACAACAACGAGGAAGAGTTAGAGTCCGACTCCGATACCGAGGAGGAGGATGCATTTGATGAGGAGGATGATTGAGGACATTTGTATTTTTGCTTTGAATTTTGGTTGTACATAGCTAGGGTTCTTGTGTTGGCCAGTAGAAGCATCTTTAGGTTTTGGCCGTTTTGGTTTGGAACTCGAACTCGGTGTAAAGAAATTTTGAAAGTGATCAAGAAAATACCGTAGTTGTTACATTTATATCAGTGCCCAAATCTATTTCCTTAATTGCAATGTGATTCTTTGGATTTTGAATGTTTTGATATTTACTAATGGATGTTTAATATAGTTTATAGTTGTGGTTTGAAATAATGTTTTCTAGGGACTAGCAAAGCTCAAAATGGGTTAGATTAGCACAAAAACATGACATATATGGTATGCTAATATGCCCTTTTTATACTTGCTTTTGTCATGAAATTGGGGAGAAAAGCGTTTAATCGTCTCTTTGTTGGAATTTTGTGTAAATGTAGGTAAAATGATGTAAATGGTTTGAGTTAATTCCCCATTAAAGTGTTTGAAGTCAATGAAGATGAGGGAGTAGCTTAAAGGAACGTTTGGAGGGTGAAGAAACCAAGAAAAATTCAAGTTGATTGAAAACCTTCCGGAAGGTTTGGCTAAAAACCTTCCGGAAGGTTTGGCTAAAAACCTTCCGAAAGGTTTTGCCTTGGTCAACCTTTTTACTGCCAAAACCTTCCGGAAGGTTTTGTCTACTGGAATGAACCTTTTGAAAGGTTTTGCCTACTAGTTTTCCATTTCAACTGTTCCTGCACAAACCTTCCAGAAAGAAGGTTTGTGTCGACCTTCCGAAAGGTTTTACCCAGATTGCCCAGACAACCTGCAACTCAAGCTCTGCCATTTGGGGGTCCCATATACACTTCTACATCTTGTCCCCTGACATCCCTTGCACATCTATAGGCCTCCCCTCACCTCAACTTAGACTTTGAAGGCTTGTGCATTTATGAGGAGAAGAGAGAAGAGGCAATGCAAGAGGGGAAGGCTATGCATATCCTAGCGTACAAGATCCCATCCTATCAGGCCCCCCTCTTGATTGGAAGTTTGTCACACGCCTAAGGAGCTCTCCATGAACAAAAGATGGAGAGATTCATTCTAGATGATTCATATCATATTGCATTATAGAGAGAGAAACTCTAGGTAGAAGACACATTTAGAGAGAGAAAGCTTAGATTTTTACATTTCTTCCATCCATTTCTCTTGTAATCTCTTGCAAGACTCTTGTAAGCTTCCTTTATTGTCTTTAATGTCATTTATTCCCAGTAAATTGCAACTTTAATTGAGTATCTTAACTTCTACCATTAATGTATTTGAGTTTTCTACATTTCAATATTTAAATGGGTATTAAATGCATTTTCTGGTAGTTTTGTGTTTTCTTGCCTTAGTTTAAGTTCCAAGCTTCATTTCTATTCAATGTCTTTTTATTTCATTTATGTTATTACTTTAACCATGAGTAGCTAAGCCTATAGTTGGCTAATCCAAGGGAGAACTCCTCTTGGGTATGCAACTTCAACTCATTTTCTTTCCCCCTCATACTGTATGTTGATTCGGTTTGACTGGGTTGAGTGTGAACGTGGTTGTGAGTCTTTGATATCCCGTAGACTTGTCAAGGGGTATGCTTGGGTCCTCACCTCCATCCTAGTCCCTTGCTTTCCATGAATCAATTGAACATCTAGACACCATTGGAGGAAGTTCTTGAGTTGACTTGACATTTCCATTGGAATGACCCCTTCGGATTAGCCAACACTTGTTTCATTTCATGTTCTATCACAAACAACAAACCACCAAACTCAAACAACAAAGATTTTTACATTTTCATTTCCCACCAAAATCACCTTATGATTCACTTGCTTCCCTGAGGAGATGACCTTGGAATACGATTTCCAAGTAAAACATGACACTCGAAAATCTCTCTACACTTGGGGAGCACTTTAGTTCACACACACACACACATTTTGTTCATTCCACACACCATTTTTCCCATTTCTTGCATCATTTTGAGGGAGAGTGACACTCCCCTATCCCTATAAGCCATATGCCCATTGAGGGATGATGTTTGGAGATTAGGGAGTACAACGGAAACTAGCAAGTAGATTGTGACGCCCTAAAAACTAGGGGTCCTTAATTTAACAAAATTCGGGCAGAGTCTCCTTTGTACGGGGAACTCTACCCAAAACACAACCTGTGCAATTATACTACATTGACTACACCAGATCCATTTATCCATATTCATATAACCACATGCAATTTTTATTTTTTTTTACATTAAAATAATCCATATGAGTTCGATTACAATTTTTTATATTTACATGCCAAAATGGGATTTTCACAAAAGATATACAAAATGAGTCATAAAAGCCACAAATCAGCCTCCTTCACCCTTGAGGCTCGAATTGGGAGCCATCCGCCAGTGTAAACCTCGCACCTGAAATGTTTTCCCATAAAGGGTGAGCCACGCTCAATAGGGTATCTCCTAAAGAGGCTAATCCCCAACCTAGCTGCGTATGAAATGTTCACATGCAACAATCAACCATCCACAACTGTTCCAATCAAGAATATGCAACTCAATGTTGGAATTTACCATGTCATGTCATAAAATGAGATGAGACTCACTCATTAAACTTAACCCGAGCCCTCACCGGCTCCCACAACACATGTTATGCCAATGTGTATGAATCCGTCATTTCTGTGGCACATCAAATAACATTTATAAATCTAGGGTCTTTCTTGGGGTGGATATTCATGGACTTACACCAAGGGTAACCCAACCCACATGAAATTTATGGACTTCCACCAAGGGTTCCGCGTACACCCACACACTTTATGAACCGAACCAAGGGAGTGCGTACCCCAACTACCGGACCTTGCACCCGAGGGATCTTCTAGCCCTTCTTGTTAACCCCGACCCAATTTATCGTGCAAACCGTGCAACTCAGTCAGGCCTTCAACCCATCTTTCCCAAGTCCATCCGTCATCCACCAAGTGTAGTGTTGACGACAACCATGCACACACATCCGCATGATGCGATGTTCCCGTGCATGTATAATGTGATGTACCATTGCAACAACAATATAATATCCAATACGCTATGAATGACATATGAACTATTTCAACACATTCCATGGGCAATTATATCCAAGTATATGATTTCATTACCCATCAATGCCAATATATCACAAGTATGTATATATATCAACAATTCCTATAACACAATTTCCAAGCGTGTTATCACATAATCATGCTATCAACACACTAAATTCATCAAGGCACATAAACACATAACATGCCCACAATTCACATACCTCAAGAATCACATTAGGTTAATCTCACCTACCCAATTCAAGATGAAATTTATTCTACTTATTTTCCATGCTTATCATAATGCTAACATACCATAAGGCGTATATTAACATTACACCCATAACAAGTCTCTATCATGTTATCACATTATCTATGCAAACATACTTGATTTCACATTTGCATTTATTTCAAACACCTTCAAGGCATCCAATCATGTCATCACATAATTTGCCCAATTAATCACACAACTTAAGAATCACATTAGGTAATTTCCACATACCTAATTCATGATAGAAATTATTCTATCCATTTCCTCAATTTTTTTATAACAATAGGCAAGTGATACAACTTTTATCAACCTACCCATTTCACCAATCTCATCACAATAGGCAAGTGTTAAAATTATCTAACAACCTAAATATTCCATATAATCATTCTAGGTTAAAAATAAACCGAAGTAGGGAGAAAATCATATCTCTTGAAGCGTAAAAGAAAGTTGGGAAGCTCCAAGAATACACCCCCAAGCTCAAACCTTTATTTCTCCAAAATTCTATCTCAAAAACTTTGTTGAAATTTGCTCTTTTTGGTATGTAGGCGTAGCCCTCAATGAGTAGAACAATTTTCATCTTGGCACGTGTTGATTTGAGCAAAGCTCGGCCCTAGATCTCAAGGAGAAAGCTTCAGAAATCCTTGTTTTTTCTCTCTTATTCCCTCTCTCTTTTCTAATGTGATAACGAACAGACTTGTGGGGAAGAAATCTGATTTTCATCCCCTTTTGTACTCCCTAATACTTGGTGAACAACGCGCCACACGTCCTCTTTTTTACCGAGTCTGTTTTTGCCTTGAAATGATTAAATTTTGCTCCGATTCAAGTTCAAAATATTTTTATTTTAACCTACTTTAAATTATTTTCTAAATTTCTAATTTTTATTAAAAATTTCATTTTTTAGGTCACCCGAGACCCAATTGCATCGTAAAACGCAAAAAATCTGACTATCTCAGAATTTGATGAAAATTGACGGGATAACTAAATTTTGCGAGAAGAATCCAACAGTAAGGTCCATTTTATCATTCGAGCTCTAGAAAATTTTAACTTTACAATACTTACCATAGTGACAAATTACCATTTTGCCCCTTTTTCATAAAAGTTCAATTTTTTACCCAGGCTTTACACTGATGGCTACTCCGACTACAACCAAATCGAGATTGTTTTGTAGGACCAAGAGAAGACAAATTTCACATGACCTTTTGGTACTTTTGCCTATCGCTGAATGTCATTCGGGTTGTGCAATGTCCTAGGAACTTTTCAGAGATGCATGATGGGAATCTTCAGCAATATGGTGGAGAAAATTGTGGAGGTGGTTATGGATGATTTTTCGTGTTTGGGGCCTCATTTGAGGGGTGTTTGGAAAATTTGGATAGAGTGCTAGAAAGATGTGAGGAAAAGAACTTGGTGCTCAATTGGGAGAAATGTCACTTCATGGTGACCCAAGGGATTGTGCTCGGGCACATCGTATCGGCAAAGGGGATTGAAGTAGACAAATCCAAGGTGGAAGTAATTTTCAACCTCCCCACTCCAAAGGTCATCAAGGATATCAAGTCATTTCTTTGCCATGCCGGTTTTTATCGTAGATTTATAAAAGATTTTAGTCCATTGGCAAGGCCCTTGACCAATTTGCTAGCAAAAGATGTTCCATTTGTGTGGTTGGATGATTGTGAGGCTTCTTTAAAAAACTCAAAAGCATGCTCACTTTACCTTCAATCATGCGACCACCCAAGTGGAAACTACCATTTGAGCTCATGTGCTACGTGAGTGATTACGTAGTCGATGCAGTGCTTGGTCAAAGGAAAGAAAAAAGGCCTTATGTAATATACTATGCTAGCAATACTCTAAACAAAGTACAAATGAATTACACTACCACCGAAAAAGAGGTTCTAGCCATAGTATTTGCATTGGACAAATTTAGATCTAACATCATTGGTTTGCATATTGTAGTCTACACTGATCACTCTACTTTGAAGTATCTTTTGTCTAAGCAAGACGCGAAACCGAGACTCATTAGGTGGATCCTCCTCCTACATGAATTCAATTAGATCATTAAAGACAAGAAAGGAATGGAGAATGCGGTGGCGGGCCATTTGTCATGACTTGTTGTTCGAGATGCCAAAGAGTATATCCCTATCCCTGACTCTTTTTCCGATCAGGATTTGTTTTCTATTCATTATGTTTTTCCTTGGTACGCTGACATCTATAGTTATCTTACCACTAGACAAATACCACCGCATTGGAGCCTGGAGGACAAAAGAAGATTCATGGCGGATGTGAAGTACTTCTACTTTGATAACCCGTATTTTTGCAATCATTGCCTAGATCAAGTGATGAGGAGATGTATAACTGAAAATGAACAACATGATGTCCTTTCATTCTACCATTCTGAGGCATTCATGGCCATTTCTCTTCAAAGAAAACTTTGGCTAAGGTTTTGCAATCTAGTTTTTATTGGCCTTTTTTAATTAAAGATTATGTTTCATTTTGTAAAGAGAGCATGATAGGTGCCAAAGGTTGGGTAGTGTGACCCGTAGGAATATGATGCCCCTTTCCCCCATGCTAGGCATTGAGATATTCGATTGTTGGGGCATCAACTTCATTGGTCCATTTTCTATGTCCTTTGGCTACCTCTATATCCTATTGGCATTGGACTACATGTCCAAGTGTGTAGAGACCATCCCAACCAAGACCAATGACCATCGAGTGGTGGTCAAGTTTTTAAAGGAAAACATATTTTCAAGGTTTGGGGTACCTCATGCAATGATTAGTGACGGTGGGTCTCATTTTTGCAATAGGTCATTTGTTTCCTTAATGCATAAATATGATTCTTCATTTTTCAAGGGAAACTCTGATCTCATTGAGATGGCTCCTATCTTTTCAAGGTAGCCTACCCTAACTGTGACGCCCCTAAAAATTGGGGGTCCCGTTGACCACCCGTCAATCCGCGAAAATACCCATGATTGTTACATAATCCGACATCACGTCTATCACATCCTTGTAACCAAGATTACAACTCACACGAGGATCTGTGTTTCCTTTTGTCATTTAATCCCATCGAGGTTCAATATACCCCAAATGTATCTCATTTAAGGTCCATTTGTGTCATTAGAACCAAAGAACACATAGCCTAAGAGTATGGCAATGCATTCTTAAAATTTTAGATTTTTGGAAAACCTTCCGGAAGGTTTTGTTATGGACCTTCCGGAAGGTTTGCTCACTGGAAAGTTTCTACCGGAAGGTTTTAGGGATCTTCCGGTAGGTTTTACCTACTGGACTAATTTCTACTAGAAGGTTTTACTTACCTTCTGGAAGGTTTGCCCACTGGATGAAAAACTACATGAACCTTCTGGAAGGTTTTGTGAACCTTCCAGTAGGCTTTACCTACTGGACAGAAAATTTACACTAACCTTCTGGAAGGTTGTTGTGACCTTCCGGAAGGTTTTGCCCAGAATTTAATGCTTCATCAGATTTTCATTTCCAATTCATCCAAAACCTTTACAAACTCATTCCAAACATGGATAATGACATTTTCTACATTATACATGATCCATACATGTTCTATTACATGCATTTGCATAATTTTTACATGTTAAAACATTGTTCCAACAAAGATTACACAAAATATTCCACAAAAATCACAAGTCGGCTTTTCTTCATCGTTGAGGCCCCGAATGCGAGTCCTCTCCCGGTACAAACCCCGCACCTGAAATGTTTCCCGTATAGGGTGAGCCAACACCTAGTAAAATATTTCCTACAGAGGCTACTCCCCAACCTAAGTGCATATGCAATATTCATATACAACATTCACAATCATATAATCATTTCAATCAAGAATATACATGATTCATGTTGGAATCTACCATGCCATGCCATGAATGAAATGAGATTCACTCACGCACATTAACCTGAGCCCTTACCGGCTCTCACCGCACTATTGCAATGCAAGTGTAAAACCTTTATCATTGATGAAATACACCCAATGATCATTTTTTGAAATACCAACTATATGTTTATAAAACCATTTCATTCATGGATGTTTCCCATCAAATGAAAATTTTGTATTACAAAATCACGTGTCTTTGTTAGGTATGGGATTCCGGAATCACACCAACTGGCTCCGTACGCCATTACACTTTTTCGGAATTTCACCACAAGAAAGTGTATGAACCAAGTAGCCGGGTTTTTCACCCAAGGGAGTGTCTTGCCCTTCTTGCTATACTTGACACAAGTTTTTCTCATGCAACATGCGACTCCATGAGATCTTTGATCCAACACCTCTGAGTCCACATATCAATCACCAAGAGTGGTATTGATTAAATCAGGCATACACACCCACACTCATGCCTTAGCCCATGAATGTGATGCATTTTCTCCATGCAATATGCAATCTAATGAACCATTGTGTAATCAATGTCATACTCATATATAAAGAATGTCACATGAGCCATTTAACCACATATCTCACATATGTCATGGCAATTTCAATGAACGCATATAATTACCATAAATTGTCACAATGTTAATACATCAATTAGCACATATTAACATTTCCTTCCAACACATTTTATAAGCATGTTAACAACACACTTCATCTACAAGCACTAATAAACATATAGCATGCTCAAGATATCAAGTTTTAAGGGATTGCACCGGTACTTCCCCACTACCAAACTTTGCTAGGATTTGGTCTAGGCCAATTCCATACTCATTTCCTCTATTCCTTAACCATAGTCAAGTGACTTAGGTTATTCCAAACCCTTACCCCATTCATAATACACCCTATGTAAGAAAATGAACCAAAGTAGGAGAAATCCTACCTCTTGGAGCTTAAGATGAAGACTAAAAGCCTCAAGACACCTCCCTAGCTTCAAAAACTCTTGACTTCACAAAATCCTCCCCTTGGATCTTTGGTGAAATTCCTCATTCTTGGTACGTACGCGTTGCCCTCGTCACGTAGACCAACTTTAACTCTTGGTCCGAGGGATTCCGACCGACGAAACTTTGGAAATCAGAAAAGAAAGCTTGAAATTTCTATTTTCTCTCTTTTCTCTCTTCTCCTCTTCACACGCTTNTAGACCAACTTTAACTCTTGGTCCGAGGGATTCCGACCGACGAAACTTTGGAAATCGGAAAAGAAAGCTTGAAATTTCTATTTTCTCTCTTTTCTCTCTTCTCCTCTTCACACGCTTGAACTCAGCCGGCCAAATGGTGAGAAATATCTGAATTTTCAGATATTTTTCCCTATTTATACATTTTAATTGTGCGGTCCACATTGCCCCACACGTTTATCACTTTCGGGTCCGTTTTTAATCCAAAACGACTTAATTAAATTTTTATGTCAGTTCAAATTAATTTTACTTGAACTTTCATCCAATTATAAGAAAATTTTATAATTTCCATTTTTGGGGACGTTTAAAAGTTCATTCGTCACCCAGTTGTCTCGTAAAATGTGTAAAATTCGACTATCTCAGAATTCGACAAAAATTGATATGGCAGCTCAATTTTGCGATACGAATCCGACAGTGAGGTTTGTTGCTCCATTCGAGCTCTTTAGAAATAAGCATTTTAAAATCGCATAATAGTGACAAATTACTATTTTATCCTTTGTTGGAAAAAGTTCAAATTTTCCCAAGTTTTACACTAACGGAGCTGTCAAAATAACAAACCCCAAAGATGGTAAATCATTCAAGGTCTATGGCCAAAGACTTAAGTCATTCTTCAAGGGTTTTGAAGTTCAAATGGTTGTTGAGGAATAACTGTTCAAGTAGATTTTACTCTACAGTCGCTTTCTTTTATCATCTACCTTCCAAGTTAATTTGTTTACTTACTTTCATCTGTGCATAGTTGTCTTTCTTCAAATGTGCAGATTATGGTGTTTTTGTCAAAGCCCATTGCGAGGTGTTCTCTAACACTACTTATCTTTTTAAGTCCATCATTGCATTCCATATCTTTTTGTTGCATTGAGGACAATGCATAGCTTAAGTTGGGAAATGAGGTGCACCATTTGTATGATACACCAAAATTTTTGTTGATAATACCATTTTGTGGTGAAATTCACTATTCACATATTTGACCTAATTTTTTGTAGAATAGTTGCAAAATATGTGAAAATTTTGAAAATTTTTGTGAAAAATATCTAAATGTTGGACCATATTCCCCTATTTAGAGTGTTATAGGTTTAATGATAGTTAGTCTTTATTTTGAACTTTGAATAAATGAGCACATCATAGAAGTCTATCCTATGCTTGAGTGTCACATATGTGTTTTCTTTTGAACTCAACCATAGTGCACCAAGAATGTGTAATTTTGGCAATTTATGGATTGGATTCACATTTTAGTGTTTGATACGCATAGTGGAGATGAAATAAGTACTCGTGCAAGCTTTAGTGTCAATCCTTGTTGGAGAGAACTTACATTTTCTCAAAGGAACAATTTTTTAAATTCAAAATCTGTTCAATAATCTCATTATGCTTGTTTTGGTTAGAGTGCATGTGGATAGCAGATTGACTTTGTCTTGGAATGCCAATATGCTTCCCCATGATTATCTAGAAATGATCTTAGGCAATCTTTGAAATGCTTTAAGCCTTAGCACTTTTCTTGGAAATTATCCCTAGTGCCGTGATTGAGCCTTATTTGAAAATTTGTTTCCATGCCACATAATTGACCAAGCCAGTGCAAAATGATAAAAATTTACCACACCTTGGTTGTTCTGAGAACTAACTATGATTGATCATAAAGGGAAGGAAATGTGGAGAGGAAACCCATAAAGGGATAAATAGTGCCGAATTCAAATGCCCTAACATTCCCTTCATGAGATTATGCTAAGGTCGTTTCATTGTTATGCATGCACATCATTTATGGATATATGTGAGCATTTTGACTTGTGCACAAGATTCTATCTCACATATACACATGGAGAGCATGCCACGATAATCATAGAGTTATTCAATTTTTAGGGAAACCCTTGGTGAGTTTTGCATCGAAGCTAAATTTAGATTACTAAGTGAATGTGAATTCCGTTTAGTAAATGCATAAATTACATGTCCATTTCACACACACATGAGTTTGAAAACAAATGTATAGGTGCACACTCTAAAATAGCATTTAAATTCATGGTGCTGCTCATATGTACTTAGTTCAAGTATTTGAATAATGTGTCAAACAACCCTATGCTTGTAGGATGGGGGAATATCGCTCAAACTTTCAATATTGGGAAGAAATAAGAATGCTTTTACCATTTAAATCTATGCTTTACATATTGGGTATTCATTTTGGTAGTCAAATTCAGAAATCCATGTCTTGTGAATTGAAAACATCAAAAATTTAAATCATATTGCAATTTCGTAAATGGATTTAGGCATGGTTACTCATTTGTGGTTCACTAGCATGGTTCAGGTTTTTCATGAAGTTAAGGTTGTAGATAGGTCATTAGAAAGTATAGGAATTGAATAAAATTGGAGTGGAGTTGAAAACCAAAGCACAGGAAATTTTTGGGAAAAAACTAAAATCTACCAATAGAAGTTTGCCTAAACCTACCAGCATGAATTTTGCAGTGCACAAAACCTACTAGTAGGTTTTTATCGTTCTACCGGTAAGTTTTGCCCAGAAAACCAGGAAACGAGGGTTTTTAATCTAATTTTTTGGGAAACCTCTTCACCTTCTCCACTTCTCTCCATCTTAGAAGCTTTCTCCTCCCTCTAAAAACATCTCTTACCCTCAAAGAACCCTTATCCATCCATCAAACTTCCAAATTAACATCCCTAGGGTTGAATTTCACTGTACAAGTTGTTTGAATTTCTCCACAAAACCCTCATTTTCCCCCAAATCCACTCACCTAGGTTTTCACCAAAGCTCAGATTTCATTCTCATGGCTCATTTAGATAAGCATTCCCGTTTTCCATTCGATCTTATAGAAGAGTTGTGGAGTTGGTTTTTACCTTTTATGGCCCTTTGGGCATTCTTGATTTTCATGGCCCGTACGAAACAAATGGGGCCAAGTCCTCCACCAACCGTGGGCACGGGGTCCTGTAAGAGGGCAGTGATGGGCCCCAGTGGAGGGAGTGGGGAGAGAAGGAAGAAGAAGAAAAATGATGCTCACATGAACAGCATTGAGGAAAAGAATGTGACGTGCGAGCGTCACGTGGACAATCTCACCCTCGAGCCGAATGACGAGGTTGTGCAAGTGATCAAGTGACACGATATTGGCATTTGGTTTGAGCCAGTGGCAGGGTATAGCCTTCTAATGTGCAGGGAATTTTACCAAGGTTGAAGGTGGCAGAAGAGGACATATTTTTGCTTAGGACAAACATGAAGGGGAAGGTTTTGGATGTTACTCCGAGATTTATTACGGATTTGAGGAAGTATGAGAGACCTCCCCCCAACATCCCAGTTTATCCCTACAACACCCAAGAGAGGAAATTACTCCCAAAGTACATACAGTTGATGTATTAGGACTCGACACAATTCAAAGGAAAAATTTAAGTTGGGGCCCTCAAGCATTCATACGGGGACCTGATACCCCGAGGTGCAGAGAAGACCCCAGGGGAAGAGAAGCTTGCCCTCCTCCACGCTTTCATGACAGGGAAGAGGATGGACATGGCACTTGACTTGATCCGAAATGTGTACACCCAAGTGCAGTTGGTCAACTTGTAGTAATAATTTGGTTAAGTCTAGAGTCGAATCCACAGGGAACTATGATTGGTGTTTTGAAGTAAGCAATAATAGAGACCGAGTAACTGAAAATTTTGAGAGTTTGGAGTGGTGGGGTTTCTTGAACAGAATAGAAGATTCTTTTCAAGAGTTTTCTAAACAAAATATAAGATTCTCAAAATGTAACAGCCACCCTTTAGTTCAAGGATCAGGACATGTAATTGACTATCCGGTTTGTTATGTTTGTGCTTTATAACTCAATTAACTTCCATGTCAATAGCAAGCTAATCGGAAGATAAAGATGGACTGTGAGAATTAAGCACATGATTCCGATGCCTTTCTAGAAGTTTACAAGAATTACCTATGCCGAGATTTAACCCGTCTACAAACAAGCAAGTGTTCTATAAGGCATCCAACCATGGCATTAATGGTTCATCCTTTGAATAAAACGCAATAATAGTGGAGATTGAAAGGTTGTCATGAAGAGCTAGCCGGCGTACTTGCCTTGAACCAACGGGTCTTTTTATACAGGAGTCATCCGTATCATAGAGGGAGCCCTTGGTTATACAAAGTACCTCAACTTTGCTAGATGCATTCAATCATCCAATGAACAAGTGGAATATAAAGCATTAAAGAATATAGGAGTTGCACAAACTTAACTTCTGGATAATCTTTACATATTCATCACCTCTTAATAAAGAGTGAATGAGGAACTACTCACTCTTCATGGCCTTGGCAAAGCTAGAAAAGTGAGTGATACTCATCCCTCCAAGTAGAGGAGCTACTAAGTGAAGCAACCTAAACAATGAGCTTATCTTCAATGAAGAATAAGTGAATCACTTTCCACCTTCACGGCTTTGGTAAAGCTATAGAAAAATGGAAGAGTTTCACTCTTCTAAGAAAGAAGAATGCTCAAGCAATGAAAGTGAAATACATGAACAATAAAAGTAGAAGAAAGCTAGTTACTTTTGGAGGGTTTCCACCACAACCAAAAGATGAGCTATCTCTCTTGATACTTGTAAATAAAAGCAAGTACAACTACAAGTGGAGTCTAAGCCTCCATCGTGGTTGAAACTAAAATGAAACAAGCAATGTATACAAACTAACTTTCTAATTTACAAGAGAAGAAAATTTGCTAAGAAGAAAAGCTCTCTATTTTTCAAGGAGAAGGATGCCCTTTAAGCTCCCAACAAGGGAGTATTTATAGGCAAGGAAGGGGAGGGGGTAGGAGATAAGAGGGGATGAGTGAATAGTGTTTGCCGCCAATGAAAACCAACTACTCTACAGGCAGTCTATGGAGAACGGTTGAACTTGAATCGACGTTCAAATGTTTTATTCTATTTTGCTTTAGGGACGTTCGAACGTTACTTCTGTTCTTGCCTTATAAGCGTTCGAATGCCAGATGGGGCCTGACCTTTTCCACTCAAGTGGTCTTCTATCAAAGTTCATTTTCACACTCTATGCAGAAGTTTGTTCTTCAGTTGATTCCAAGGGACGTTCGAACGTTGAATGGTGTTCGAATGTGGTACTCAAGTGCTTCAGAGCTTTAGAGTCCTCCTTTGTTTGCTACAACACGCCATGTCTCATCAGTCTAGCCTTCAATCAACTCAAATGGATGTTTAAACGTTAGTTAGCGTTCGAACGTGGTACTCAAGTACCTCAGGGTCCTGGTGCTTGACTACAACACACTGTCTCAGCAGGCTGGTTTTGTCATAGTTCAAATGGACGTTCAAACAGGATTTGGCATTTGAACATTCTTGCTTTGTTCCCAACCTCTCCAATTTCATTCCCTAATGTGTTGGTGCGACATTCAAGTGTGACTTTTATTGCCCTTGAGCCCTTGTTCACTTTAGAACTTGAAATATTCTTACTTGAACTCCATCAAAGTATAATTAGTCTTGAAAAGGCATAATAATATGCTACATCTAAGTACTAAACAGCACTAATGATTTGGGAGTTTATGAAGGAGTTCGCCCAAGCTAGCAAGCTGAATGTAAATCTTCCATTCGCCAACTTGGTTACAAGGATGTGCTACCACTCCAAGGTCAAACCCTACCCCTCAGATGTGTTGCTACCTTCCAAGTTCAGAGCCATCAGGAACTATAGAATTAGCAAGAGAACGACGATGACAGGAGGGGAGAGGGCAAGGGCACCTAGAGCTAAGCCATCCACGGCATGACCGTCCACTGTCGAGCCATCCACTACTACCCCGTCTCACACAGTTTCGTAGCGCCTAGGTGCTATAGAGAGGAGGATGGACAACCTTGGTGGGACTATCCATTGACTCTACTTGAGGATGATGAGGATATATCAGCACACTTTCCTGGGAGAGCCGATCCCTTATGTGCCTCTGCCCCCTACTGTCGGGCCATCTACCTCTTCCCCCATGGCTTCTACTATTGTTGAGGTGGAAATTTTTGATGATGAGGATGTCGGTGATGAGGAGGACAGTGATTATGAGAGCGAGGATGAGATGACAGGAGATGAGGACAAGGAGTAGGGAGATCTTTTGGTTTTATTGCTTTTAGTAGTTGCACAAATAGGATTTAGGGTTGTCAGCCTAGTAGAAGAATCTCTAGGATTATTGGCCGTCTTTTTTTTTATTTCACATCTTTGTACTGAACTTTTCAGAGAAATTAATGAAAGAACCACATTTGTTTTGTTTCATCTTGCCCCCAAGTTCATTTACTTAATTGCATTGTGATTTGAGTATTTTGATTGTTTGGTGAATTACCTTGCATGAATGGATTGTTTAGGCTTTATGTATTATGGTTTGGAAATAAAGTTTGCTAGGGACTAGCAAAACTCAAGTTAGGGGGTGTGATGAGAATAGAATATTGCATATCATGTATCTCTTTGCACCCATTTATACTTGCTTTTGTGGTGAAATGGGAAAAAATGCATTTAAACTCACTTTTAATGGAGATTTGTGTGATTGTAGGTAAAGAGCAAGTAATGGCATGTATTAAGTCTCCCATCAAGTGC
This sequence comes from Ilex paraguariensis, assembly GCA_963454935.2. Taxonomy (NCBI): domain Eukaryota; kingdom Viridiplantae; phylum Streptophyta; class Magnoliopsida; order Aquifoliales; family Aquifoliaceae; genus Ilex; species Ilex paraguariensis. The sequence goes on from CAUOFW020003946.1 coordinate 4,319,539, forward strand.
TTAAAGACAATGGAGAAGTAGGGGAGGCTTAACAGATGGCTCAGGACATCAAGAGACCAAGAAAATTCCAAAACATGACTAAACCTACTAGTAGAAGTTCATCAAAACCTACCTGTAGGTTTAGTGCACTAGATTTCTTCTACTGCAGCCTCTACCAAATCTACCAATAGGTTTTGGCTACTGGAAAAACCTACCAATAGGTTTCATGATCGTTCTATAGGTAGGTTTTGCCCAGAAATGCCAAAAGCCTACAATCTCAACTCCACCTACTTCGGGGCCCCACCTCTTGTCACCACCCACACACGCCTAGACATCTATGACACATTATGATACTCTCTTACACCTAAATCATGATTTTGGAAGACAAAGCAAGGAGGAGGAGGAGAGAGAAGAGGAGTGGTTAGGGGAAGCATGGAAGAGGCAATGTTGGGCAAGTGGTTGCTTGTAGTAGTACCTATACCCCTTCCAATCATAGGAAGTTGGCACACACAAACCAAGCGGGGGCTATGGATGATTTTTGACCAAGCTTGAGGGTATTATTCAATTTTAACACAAGTTTAGAGAGAGAATCTCCAAGGAAGAAGATGAAGTTTTAGAGAGAGAAAGTTAGGCTTTTGCAATTTCTTCACCATTTTCATTGTAATAAGCTTTATTCTACTTGTAATCTTCACATCTTACACTTTAATCTCATATAATTCAAGTTGTAACCAAGTCTATCTTAATGTTTATGTATTTCCATTTCTACATTTGGGTTTTCTCTTCAAGCTCTGTTTTTGGGTATGAATGACCTTGTTCTTGTAGTCTAAACTTTTCCTTGCATCAATACAAATCTTATGTTTTATTCCACTACCATGTCTCATTATATTATGCTTGTTCTTGTTTTGACTATGAGTAGCTAGACTTTTAGTTGGCTAAACCAAGAGAAATTTCCTCTTGGGTGAAATCAACTCTCTTCCATTCTTCCTCGTAGTGTAAAGTGTTTGGTTTGACAAGGTTAAGTGCAGACATGGTTGTGAGCTCTTGATACACCGTTGACTTGTCACGAGGTATGCTTGTGCCTACACCTCTACATTAGCTCCTCACTTCCTATGAATCAATCAAATATCGAGACGTCATTGGTTGAATAAATTGAGTTGATTTGGCATTCCCATTGGAATAACCTCCTTGCATTAGCCAACCTTGCTTTCTTGCATTTTTATCAAAACACCACTCACCAAAGAAAAACTCACAAGATTTTACACTTTTCATTTATTTACAAATCATCCTTCACTACAATTTGACCTTTCTTCCCTGAAGAGACGACCTTGGAATACCCAATTCCAAGAAAAACACGACATTGCAAGTCTCTTTTCTCTTGGGGAGAATTTTTGAACACACACACACACTTTTGTTCACACACATGATTTGCCCCATTTCTAGCATCAAACCCAATGGAGAATGACACTCACCTACTCGTATAAGTCATATACACACAATAGGGATCATGTTTTGAGATTATGAAAGACGATCAAGCATGGATCAATAGGGAGATTATTTCTTCATTTCTCGAAAGGGGGAATTACAATCGAGGGTTTGGCACTCAAGGATTTTGCACTCCCCCGCCCCTCGAATTATTAGCACCATCATCCCCAAAAATGTCTCCAGCATCCTTAGGTGGGTCTTGATCTATATTCATGTTTGGTCCTAGGGCACGTCTCACTCGTCTATATTGATTGTCACATCCCTATATGCAAAAACACTAATTACAATTGAAAATTTATACACAAATATATACAAAAGAGCAACATAACTCAACCCGTAATGAGAATCACAGGACTTACCTCCATTGTCCCCCAAATCACCTTCAAATTTGATGATTAGCCTTCCCCAACAATGGCGCCAAAAATGCTTCATCATTTTCCCTAACTTCCAACTCGAAACCGATTGTGTATATGGCTTATAGAGACTGGTGAGTGTCACTCTCTCTCGAGTTCAATGCAAGAAGTGGAAAAAATGTGTGTGGATGAATAAAAATGTGTGTGCACAAAAGTGCTCCCCAAGCATAGAGAGACTTGCAATGTCGTGTTTTACTTGAAATGAGTATTTCAAGATCGTTTCCTCAGGGAAGGCAAGGTTGGGGTATTTTTGAAGAGTGATTTGTGAAAAAGTGAAAATTGAAAAATCTTGTAATTTGAAATTTGGTGAGTTGTGAGTTAAGAAATATGCAAGAAAGCAAAGTAGTCTAATTCATAGAGTTCATTCCAATGGGAATGCCTAATCGACTCATTTCATTCAACCAATGGTGTCTTGGTGTTTGATTGATTCATAGGAAGTGAGGGGCTAATGTAGTTGTGTTAGATAAGAGCATACCTTGTGACAAGTCTATGGTGTATCAAAAGCCCACAACCACATCCGCACTCAACCTAGTCAAACCAAACATTTTACACTACGAGGAAGAATGGAAGAGAGTCGATTTCACATACCCAAAAGGAAATCCCTCTTGGACTAGCAAACTAAAAGTTTAGCTATGCATGGTAAAAGCGAGAACAAACATGAAGTAGAGAAATATGATAGTGAAATCAAGCATGAACTTGTATTAGTGTAAGAAAAGTTTAAACTACAAGAGAAAAAACATTCATTTCCAAAATGTAAAGCTTAAAGGAAACAAAACCCAAATGTAGAAATGAACCACAAGAAAACTTAACTAAACTTAATTACAACTTGATTAAAAGAGATTAAAGTGTAAAATGGAGCTTACTACAATGAAAATGGTGAAGAAAAATATAAAACCCAGCTTTCTCTCTCTAGAACTTCATCTTCTGCCTTAGACCTTCTCTCTCTAAAACTTTGATGATTTGAAATTTTGTGCATGAAGTCCCCATTTTCGTCCATCCCCCTCTCTCTTAGCATGAGTGACTAACTTGGAGTGATTGGAAAGAGATTGTCACCCAAAGCTTCCAAAATCAGTCAAATGGTGGTCCTCCCATGCTTTTCCAACCACTCCATCTCTCGTGCTTAAAATTTGGATATAGGGGTTAGGAGATTATCATGGGGTGTTAGAAATGTCAAAGCATGGGTTTGGTGACAAAAGGTGAGCCCCTGTAGTTGGTAGAGTCGTTTGGAGAAGGATCTAGGAGTTTTGGGCATCATCTACCAGTAGCTCGTAAGGCTCCTACCGGTAGGTCTTGCAGGGAAGCACTAAAAGCTGGTTTCCAGTTGGGTCTTCTATCGGCAGATCATAAGGCTTCTACCAATAGGTCCTGTAGGGAAGCACTAAAGGTTGGTTTTCAAGGTCTCCAATCGGTAGGTCGTAAGGCTCCTATCAGTAGGTCCTCCCCTTGTCTTGAAACTCTTGGTTCCTTGAGCTCCCGAGCCATCCATCATGAGATCCTTCCTTCCCCATTGACCTTGATCACTTGATGGGATGCTTTATGCCTACCCTTTTCAGACTATCACCTGCAATCAAACCAATCTCCATTAATTATCAATTTGAATTCATTTCCCCAAAAATTCACTACAAAACAAGTTAAATTGGATGCAATTAGGATACTCAATATGTAATGTTCCACACTCATCAATCCCATGCGCAGATCTATCTTGGAGTACACCCATGCCCCTCTCAATTGACCAAATAAGTCAACAATCTGTGGCAATGGATACCTATTCCTGATGGTGACCCAATTCAACTGTCAATGGGTATACAGCCAAGTATAAGTGGTCGAACTATAGTTTTCTCGATTTTAAATCCAAGTATCGATCCCACGAAGATTTTTAATAATTTGAAAATAAAATAAAATAGTTAAGTTGCTAATTCGAATAGGACAATATGTGATAGCTTGTGATGTTAGCTTAGATTGATAACTAGTCTAAGTAAACAATTATGTGCAGATATATTAAGACAATAATAAAAAGTATCCCCCATATGCGTTATATTGGTTAAATACTGAAAATGCTACCTTACAGCAATCAACTTCCATATTATTGGCAAGTCAATTGGTAGGTTTGATGTATATAAACCATCACATAGCAACTTCTTAGGTTAGCTAGTGGTATCCATGACAATTGATTAATCCAAGCAAACCAGAAGGACAAGTCATTCATAAGGAATACTTGAATTATTCATTTGTCTTCATAATAGTAGGTGCGTACATAATAAACCATAACACAGCCACTTCTTAGGTCAACTGGTGATAGTAGTCATAACACAGCAACTTCTTAGGTTAGCTAGTTATAGATGTGTCAGTTGACTAATCCAAGAANATATATATATATATAAGTTAAACCCTAATAACCCAAAAGGACAAGTCATTCATGAGAATCATTTAGGTTTTGTACCATGCATCAGTTAACATCCTCAGCGTTCCGATAGAGGAAAAGTCATACCGATAGGAATGTCGTTGTTGTTTTATGGTCAAGTTGATGATGCACTGATGACATACTTCCAAGCATAGCACCGAAAGTACGTACATCACTGTATCATGCATGAAGCATATAATACATAGATATATAAATATATAAAACATTAGCATTTTCATAATTTAACCAGTATTATACATATGTTTACCTCTCACTAGAGGATATATGGAACTACTCATGCCCCATTGCTAAGGACAAGCAAGGAGTGCAAGCAGTTTTCATTATAACTAAANTAATAAAAAGTATCCCCCATATGCGTTATATTGGTTAAATACTGAAAATGCTACCTTACAGCAATCAACTTCCATATTATTGGCAAGTCAATTGGTAGGTTTGATGTATATAAACCATCACATAGCAACTTCTTAGGTTAGCTAGTGGTATCCATGACAATTGATTAATCCAAGCAAACCAGAAGGACAAGTCATTCATAAGGAATACTTGAATTATTCATTTGTCTTCATAATAGTAGGTGCGTACATAATAAACCATAACACAGCCACTTCTTAGGTCAACTGGTGATAGTAGTCATAACACAGCAACTTCTTAGGTTAGCTAGTTATAGATGTGTCAGTTGACTAATCCAAGAAAATCAAAAGGGCAAGCCATTCATGAGGAATACTTGAATTATTNATATAAGTTAAACCCTAATAACCCAAAAGGACAAGTCATTCATGAGAATCATTTAGGTTTTGTACCATGCATCAGTTAACATCCTCAGCGTTCCGATAGAGGAAAAGTCATACCGATAGGAATGTCGTTGTTGTTTTATGGTCAAGTTGATGATGCACTGATGACATACTTCCAAGCATAGCACCGAAAGTACGTACATCACTGTATCATGCATGAAGCATATAATACATAGATATATAAATATATAAAACATTAGCATTTTCATAATTTAACCAGTATTATACATATGTTTACCTCTCACTAGAGGATATATGGAACTACTCATGCCCCATTGCTAAGGACAAGCAAGGAGTGCAAGCAGTTTTCATTATAACTAAAATTAAAATACAAAATTTAAAATGTCTTTCACAAGGAACAACTGAAACACAATCACCTTTATTATCAGTTATGACAAAAAGGTGATGGCAGTTCAACTATCCGAATAGAAAGATACAACAGAAATGTAAAAGTACAAAGTTTGGACTGAAGTGCATCACGAACCAGATCGTTTTTGCAACTTCTCTTTTTCTCTTTCTCTTTTCTCTTTTCTCTCTTGGATTTCTCTCTGTAGCTCTCTTGGTTTTCTCTTGGTTCCGGCCTATGGAAAATGAAGAGGAGATTCCTATTTATAGAGGAAGAGGAAGCAGGAGCTGTAAGCCGCCAAAGAGGATCGTCCGAATGCCACCACCACCGTTCAAACGGTGGAGCTTTGCTGGATTTGCAACTTGCATTATGTTGACTCTTCATGTGTTGTAATTACACTTAAGCCTTTGTAGTTTCAAGCTTTTATGCTTTGTTCCTTGTATTCTTTGATAATTCTGTATTAAACCCTAAAATTTAGACATAAAATATTAAAAATCCTAATTCCCACACAAAACCCTAATTGATCATAAGTTCTTGTTTTTAGTTATTTTATTACACTAATTCGACTTTATTAACTATTCTAATTTATATATTAATTAAGGTTAATCACACTCCTCCCCAACTTAAACTTTACTAGTCCCTAATAAATTGAAAAAACAACTATTAACACAATATAATACAAACAGAGGTAAAATTATTTTCGTTGATTTTTCACGATTGCATTTAGCGTATGCAAAAAATCTTTAAACCCCTAGGTGATTCCTAGTAGACGAGTTCTATCTTGTGAAGGTTTCCAGTGAAGCTACCTACAAACTTTAGTAATTAAAAATTCATGATTCATATTTTTCATAAGTAAAATTAAATCAATATTCCATCTGTCTTGTCAAGATACTTTCTTCTCTGATCACTATAAGAGTAACATATGTTAGTTGTAATATTATCTATATATTTTTATAAAAACTTTTGTGTGTAATAATTTCTTTATTTTCAAAAATCACTTGAGAAACATTACCCTCTTTCCTAGTAGTTTTGATGTCAATCCTTCCCTGAAATACACTCAGCAAAAAAAGAATACACCTGTTATAGTGACTATTGCACAAGCTACATGTGTTTGGAATCTAATTAACAAAGCAAATAATTTCACATGTAGTAATAAAAAGAACGGTTAGTCGAATAAAATGGAATTTGAAATAATCTCATGAGGGAATATTAACACTATATTAAATATACTATTAACATTTTCCTGTTTAGAATTAATAGAACTAATACAACTATATGATTTCTAGAATCAAAAAGGACTTTATTAGGGTTGTAATGTGGCCATAGGGTTAAGGTTTATGAAACGACGTCATTGGATTTCAAATGCTATCTTTTAGCATTGTGACACACCTCATTCTATTTTTCTAGGACTTCACATGTTTCTTTTTTTCTATTTTTCCCATTTTCACTTTCTTGGCTTTTTTCTTTCTTTTTCTTTTCTTTTTTAGATTTTTTTTTCTTTGAATTGTAATCATTCTTTTGCCTGATCTTGTTTTCTTCTGCCTTTTCTGTTTTTCTTACTTTTTTGTATCCTAATGATTTAGAAGAGAGTGCAAGAAAATTAGATAGCAAAGGTAAGTTAATATCTTTTTATCTGGCTTGGGTATTTCTTGGGTTTTAAGAAAAGAATATATTTTCCTTCAAGCTCAATCATGGCTGACAAAGGGTATAATTTTGTAAAAGAAATGGTCAAAGCTCAAGATTTAATCAAACATGGCCTAACATCATTTCCCAAAATCATATATATGTATAATTTATGCATGAAAGTTAAGGATAATGCTAATAATACAATTTAATAAGTGTTAATCAAAACAAAGTTAATGAGATTATTCAAGAAAAGTTTACCGCTGAATCGAAGATTTGTATTTGACTAGATGTAGAGTATCTCTCCAAGAAAGATTGGTTCAAAATCTGCAATAGATTTTAAATCTCCACTATATATGCAAAGAGTGTAATATTTCACAAGATTTTTAACAATAAAGAAATTTAATTGTGCTTTTAAGACTAAGTTTAAACAAAAATATTAAGATAGTACACAACTAAAATATAAAAATCCCGCGTGATCAGATTAAGAATGTTTCTACCAAATATAGGAATATTAACCTAATTTCACTGTGAATCATATGAACTAATCTTCCTAATTTTAATAATATAGGTTCAAACTTTAGCAAAAACAAACTTAAACACACATTAGTTCAAAACGAACAAGTTTAAAACACACATAAATTCAAGACAAATAAGTCTAATGCAAACAAGTGCAAAACACAAATTAAAGTTCAAGTGCATAAGTAAAAGTGCATAATTAAAAAGCTGAGTGAAAGAAGAAGAGTTTTCTAGTAGAATCTTTAGTTTTTTTCCTTCTAAGAAGTAGATGGGCCTCCTCTAAAACGTTCTCTCAATAGCTTCAAGATTTCAGCTTGGTTTTGTTCATAATCCTCCATACGTTTGTTCATATTTGTGATACTCTTACCAAGCTAGATGACAGTGGTCTCTAATCCTAGCAGAATTTGTCAGTCAGTTCTGTCATCCACCGGTATGTATGGTTGATCCTCTTGTGGCTGCTGTTGTTCTGGCAGAATGAATTCTTCAGGGCCTTGGAATGGCTCCTCTTGTGTTGGAGGGGGTACCTCTGGTTGTTCTTCTTGTTGTCCTTCATGACTTTTTCTCAATGAAGTTTTGTCTAATGGGCCAAAATGGTCTACAGTCTTCCATGTTGGGTTGATAATCACACCTTTGTTCCTGCAAAGCTGAGAAACTAGCATAGCATAGGGGAGTGAAGATTTCTTCCTATCCACAGCAAGTACCAATTGATTCAAGATTAAATTTGACAAATCGATGGTATGACCCATTCCGAATGCATATAGAAAATAAGCTTGCTCAGTGTAGATTTGCTTCTTTTGGGCACGGGATAATAAACTATGTACTGTGATCAAGTTCAGAATTCGATATTTATCAATCAGGTCTCCTTGCTTGATATATTTATTCGATCTACCCCAACCAAATTCTAGATTACCCGTCACCTCTCTCCCTATGGTATCTAAATCAGTGTACGGATATTGTAACGCCCCAAAAATCACCTTGGACGGCATTACAATTCAAAACCATTCATATCATGAGAGCACTAATATAATCCATAAATAAATGGGACTTCATTCATCTTGCATAAAATATTTACAACAATACCCAAACTAATATGCCGAACCATGGCATTTACATCCCAAAATTTTTAACTATCATAACACAGCAGAATTACAAAAGAAAGCTAGACTTCACAATATTTCAAAAATAAATTTCCTAGTTTAGAACAAAGATAATGTTGCTCTAAGGGTCCACCTCTGGATCCATGTTCCCTTCTGTAGGAGTCTCCCAGTGTGCCGGTTCATCCACTCCCAACTCCTCCTCTAGGACATAATCTGAAAAATATTATTTGTAGGGGGTGAGTACTAAGCTCTGTAGCAACATTTCTCCCATACTCGAACAACGTATAGAAAAACATATAAAAATGGTCGATCACCTTTCACAAATACCATATATGAATTTTGAAATAAAATAGGGACAATTAGATAGATCTCAAGTTTAAGCAACAGTAGTAATTTAATGCATAAGTGAAACCAATATATAACTAATAATTCATTCCACCATAAATCGTTTCTCCCAAGTTCTTGCGAAATCTCATATTTTCCAAGATTCTTGTAGAAACCATTTCTAGTACAATAAACAATAATCCACCACTGTATTCGTATCTCAAGTATGAAGTAAGATCTAGCATGGTCACCATTGAAAGCATCATGTCGCACATATCCACAAACACAAATCCTCACGAGGATATCCAACCTTTGGGAAGGGCGTGTGCCAATACCATGGCAGTGACGAATCCAACCCAGGCATTAGTATACTAATCCTCTGACATAGCACCTATGAGCTAATAGTGGTTTGATCTTCGCAAGGCACCAACCCCACTACGAGTGGTAGGATATGTTCAAACCCGCACGGAGTAAGAAGACGTCTACCCACTCCATGATATCCGGTCAACCGTAGCCCATGTTTATCCAAACAACCACACAAGAGATACAATATCAACAATTCCATCAATAACAAAACAATTTCCAAAACCCCCAATTCCATGGGTATTTCCAAGAGCACAAGCAATTTCAACAATCCCCAAATTTTCACATGTATCATTTCAATAGAACATTGAAGAAAATGCAAGAGATCATCATCAATATCATTTTATTACTCAACACAAAGCACTAAGGTTTTGAAATCAAGAACCAAGGAAGAATCAAAAGGAAAATCCATCACTCTTGAAAACTAAGGTTTTAAATCAAGAAAAAAAGATTTCATGGGTATTCAACCCTAACTTTGTTTAAAACATGATAATAATTGCAAGACGACCAAGAAACAAAGAACTCATAGCAAATACATAAGATTAGGAGTCAAAACATACATATATATTAGCCCTAGCATTAATGGACAAGAATGGAAGAAAACCCCTACCTTGGTATTCTTGAAGAACTAGGGTTTTGATCTTGAATCAACCCTTAAATCTCTAGTTTTTCCCTTTTGATCTTGTGTTTTTCTCTTTCTCTCTTTCTCTCTAAAGCTTCCTAGGGTTGGAAGTGGTGAAATGGGGTTAAAGAATGCGTCCTAATGTATTTATAGGGTGAGAAATGGAAACAAAACTCGAAATCGGGTCGAACTGGGTTTTACAGAGCATACCGGTACTATTTAGCTTCTAGAGTTCGAAGTACCGGTACGCCGTACCGGTACACTTTGTCTGCGGAAACTTCCAGCGCAGTTTTGGCCTATTTAGAGGTCAATTTGGAAACTTTTGTGAAATACACTTTTGTAGCCCTAGAAGTCTACTATCTACTGTAAAAATTTCAGATCAAATGAACTTCAAAATAAAATGTTATGATCAAAATACTAGGCAGTGTCCAAGATCCTTTGTACCCAAATTCTCTCTAAAGTGTGTTTTAACTCCGGAACACTTTCTAACTTCTAATACACCCCATATTACTTCTCCCAAGGTTTCTCGACCTTCCAAATTCAATGGAAATCTTATTTTGACCTAAAAAATTTTTGAACTTACCTAACAACCTCTTCCAAGCTTAAATACCTTCACAACTTAAACTTCGTAATCAATTTATCTCCCAAATATTTATTTCTACTGTTATAATCTATGTGGTTCATTCTTACATCATTACATATATTATAATTACTAAAAAATTATATCATTATATTAATATAAATATGTGGGGGTTTACAGATATTGCGAGTTTTCAGGTCTTTGCATGGGTTGAAAAAATTCGGCTATAGTAGTCGGTGTAACTTGAAAAATAATACCTTGTACAAATACCCGCAATTTTCTTTCCCCAATAATTTCAGCATTACTATAGAATTCTCTAACTAGACAATCATAAGCAAGAACAGACAGTTTAACATACTGTAATCATCTCTAGTTGCAAGAATTTGACGTACACCTATATTCTCAAAATCTTCGTAAATAACCGACCTTTCAGAATTAATAGTTTTAGTCATAAAATTAGCATCGTACCAGGCTTATAGTTCAAAATTCTCAAACATCACCTCATTGAAGATATTTCTCGATCCTGGTTGTTGCAGAGGTGCTTGAGGTTGCTCAGGTTGATCTCTTTGTGCCCGACTTGAGGATCCTCTCGTTCTTCATCTCGAATCCATTTTTTCTTGATTTCTTTGCAAATGCTCCATTTTAGTTGATTCCAATCAGTAGTTACCTTCAAAATATGATGGGTAAGAGAATAATCGGAGCAAATTTGAAGAAAAACAGTGAAATATTGCAGATTTGAGAGAGATTTTCCTTGAGAATTTTGGCTATGTTTGAAATTTTGAGTTGATGGAGTGTAACTGATCGGTTTGCATGGAGAAATAGTTTTATAATGAGGTCACACCGTCCAGACGGTTGGCCCACTGTCTGGATGGTCCAATAGTTTAGTTTTTTGCTCTTTTGACTGCATTTTGTTCTGTTGTATTTTATTCCTCAAAATTCCTTCAGTACACAAAATTAAATAATTTTATATTCAACAAAACTGTGCTAACTACTTTTTTTTTCTGATCACAAAAATTGATGGATTTTTATTTATTTTATTTTTTATTTCATATTTACTGAGTTTCCTAATTAATCTATAGTTTTTTTTTCATGTATTTACAAATATTTATAAATATTTACAAGTATGTACAATTCTTCCAAAAATCATGATCATACTAATTCAGAATCGGAACTGTCTAGATCAATATTGTCAGTGACACGATTAACTTCATTTCGTACGTATCTTGTTAACATTGGGATAGAATAGGATGGCATCTCAGAGTAGTCCTTACTCTGCCCATACCTAATCCACCAGAGACGATTTAATGCTCGACCTGAAATTGGTTCCGCATACTAATTATATTGTCTTAAATGTTGTAAACGACCACATCTTACACAACCACCGAAACGATTGGCGTGTCGGTTTTTCACAAATGCACTTTTTCTGCATAAAGGTCTTGCTTGGCTTTCAAAAATTTCTAAATTTCTGACTCTTCTGGCTTTTTTCATAATCAATGCATGAATATCTTTTGGAAGCTGATACAGTAGAATTAAACTTAACCAAAATAATTTTTCATCCATTATACACATAAAATATTTTATTTATTTATTTATTTTTGTTAATATTTAAAGACTCTCTATCTAGTTTTTTAACGTCTGCTAGTCACAAAGACAAAATTAACATTGATATTAAAACAAAACAAATACTTTAAATATAAATACTACAGTTATCTCCTTACCTCCCCAACTTAATTTAAACATTATTTGAAATGTAACAAAGTGATAGTTAATACTGATAAGGAAACCCGACAATCTTTTGTAATTTCACCGATTGGGATATCTGGTTGTACTCAGGAGATACTCTGTCGAATAAATTACAATTTATTAGTAATTTTATTGAGATTTAAGTAATAATTTATTTTTCAAAGCATATAAACAGGATCAAAAAGTTGTACAGCAGTTATTTCTTAAGTAAATCCATCATAATATAGTTTAAGTCTTTGACCATTGACTTTAAAGATATTTCCAATTAATGGATTTTCAATTTCAATTGCTCCATAGTCAAAAACTTGTTTGGCAATGTAAGGACCTATCCATCTTGATCTTAATTTTCCAGGAAATAAAAGAAGTTTTGCATTATATAATAGTACTTTTTGAGATGGCTCAAAAGAGTTTAACATGATATTTTTATCATGAAAAATTTTTGTTCTTGATTTAGCAATATTTGCATTTTCATAAGCTTCATTTCTTAATTCCTCTAATTCACTTATTTGAAGTTTACGAGCTATTTCAGCTTTGTCTATATCAAAATTCATTATTTTGATTACCCAATATATTCGATGTTCTAATTCTACAGGCAAGTGACATAGTTTTTCATATACTAACCAATAAGGAGACATTCCTATAATAGTTTTATATGCAGTACGGTAAGCCCAAAGCGCATCAGCCAACCTTAAGGACCAATCTTTACGATATGGATTTACTATTTTTTTAAAATATATTTTATCTCTCTATTAGCTAATTCAGCTTGTCCACTTGTCTGTAGATGGTATGGAGTGAATATTTTATGTGAAATTGAGTATTTTTTCATAAGATTTTTAAAAACTTTATTACAAAAATGTAATCCATCATCACTTATAATGGTCCGAGGAATTCCAAATCGGATAAAATATTTTCTTTTAAAAACTTGATCACTGTTCTGTGATCATTATTTCTACATGAAATTTCCTCTACCCTATTTAGAGACATAGTCGACTGCAACCAAAATATACAGATATCTAAAAGATGGGGGAAATGGACCCATAAAATTGATGCCCCAACAGTCAAAAATTTTGATAGTTAAAATTGGGTTCAAAGGCATTATACTTCATTTCAAAATATTTCCCATTCTTTGACATCTGTCACAATTTAAACAAAAAACATGAACATCTTTAAAAAGAGTTGGCCAATAAAATTCACACTGCAAAATTTTAACAGCGGTTTTTCTTGAAGCAAAATGACCTTCACAAGCTTTGGAGTGACAAACTGAATTACCTGACCTATTTCATGATTAGGTACACAACACCTTATTATTTGATCTTTACAATATTTAAACAAATAAGGATCTTCCCAGAAAAAGTTACGTACCTCACTTAGAAATTTATTTCTATCAGACCAAGTATAATTAGAGGGAATAGTACCAGTAGCTAAATAATTAGTTATATCTACATACCATGGTAATTCTGTTACTGCTAACAGTTGTTCATCTGGAAAGGTTTCTCTAATCGAAATTGGTCTTTCCTTTATTATGTAGTTTAATCTTGACAAGTGATCAGCTATCACATTTTCTACATCTTTCTTATCTTTGATAATTAAATCAAATTCTTGTAGTAATAGTATCCAACGTAAAAGACGTGATTTAGCATCTTTTTTAGTAAGTAAGTATTTTAAAGCTACATGATCGATAAATACAACAATTGATGATCCAACCAAATATGAACGAAATTTATCCAATGCAAATACAATTGCAAGTACTTCTTTTTTCTGTGGTTGAATAGTTCATTTGTGTATCATTTAGAGTTTTACTCGCATAGTATATAACATAAGATTTTTTCTCTTTTCTTTGCCCTAGTACAGCTCCTATCGCATAATCACTTGCATCACACATTATTTCAAAAGGTAATGACCAGTCAGGAGGTTGCATGATAGGTGCAGAAATAAGCATATTTTTTAATTTATCAAAAGCTACTTAACATGCTTCATTCCATTCAAATAGTATATCTTGACATAACAAATTTCATATTTGTTTGGCTATCAAACTAAAATTTTTTATAAATCTTCTGTAAAATTCTGCATGACCTAGAAATGATCGAATATCTTTTACTGTTTTTGGTGAAGACAGATTTGCTATAAGATCAATTTTTGATTTATCCACTTCAATTCCTTTTCTAGACACTATATGGCCTAAAACAATACCTTGTGTAACCATGAAATGACATTTTTCCCAATTTAAAACAAGGTTTGTTTCTTCACATCGAATGAGAACTTTTTCAAGATTGTATAGACATATATGAAATGAATCCCCATAAACTGAAAAATCATCCATAAAGACTTCTAGATATCGTTCTACCATATCACTGAAAATACTTAACATATAGTGTTGAGAAGTAGCTGGCACATTACATAGTCCAAAAGGCATTCTTTTATATGCAAAAGTGCCAAAAGGACATGTAAATGTAGCTTTTTCTTGACCATCTATTGCAATTTCAATCTGATTATAACCAGAGTATCCATCTAGAAAGCAATAATATACATGACCAGCTATTCTTTCTAAGACTTGATCAAGAAAAGGTAATGGAAAGTGATCGTTTCTGGTGAGTGAATTTAGCTTCCGATAGTCAATACATACACGCCAGCATGTGACAGTACGCATTGGGACTAATTCATTTTCTTTATTTTGTATTACAATAACACCATATTTCTTTGGAACTACTTGTGTAGGACAACCCCATTTACTATCAGATATAGGATAAATAATATTTGCATCTAATAGTTTAAGTACTTCATTGCGAACTAATTCTTTTAAATGTGGATTTAATCTTCTTTGCATTTGACAAAATGGTTTAGCATTTTCCTCTAAGTATATACAATGAGTAAACAGCAGTGGACTTATATGTTTTATATCAGTTATTGTCCATCCAAGAACACTTTGATGATTTTTTAATACTCTTGTTAATTATTTTTCTTGATTTTCAGATAATTTTGATGATATGATTACAAGATGAATTTCTTTTTTTTTTCCAAAAAAACATATTTCAGATTGATTGGAAGTGGTTTTAAGATCTGGACATTGGATTCTACAGATTTAGACAACAGAGTTTCAAATTCTAGATTTTCTGATTCATTTTCAGATATAGATTTTACTGTGTATAAATCTTTTTCCAGAAAGACCTTTTCAAACAAATTTTAATTTAATGTTTCAACACAATTTATTTCAGGCACTTCATCTTGTTCTGTAGGTTGTTTAGCACTATTGAAAACATTTAGTTCCAAAGTCATATTTCCGAATGAAAGTTTCATGATTCCATTTCTACAATTAATCAAAGCATTTGATGTAACAAGGAATGGTCGACCTAGAATCAACGGTATGTATGCAGGTTCATAATAAATTGGTTCCATGTCTATAACAATAAAATCTGCTGAAAAATAGAATTTATCAACTTGGATAATAACATCTTCCACAGTTCCTCGTGGAATTTTTATTGATCGATCTGCTAATTGTAATGTGATATTCGAAGGTTTTAGTTCACTTAATCCTAATTGTGTATAGACTGTATATGACATTAAATTACAACTGGATCCAAGATCTAGCAAAGCTTCTTTGATTTAAAAATTTCCAATGATGCATGAGACTGTAGGACTACTCGAATCTTTGTACTTAAGAAGAGTATCATGTTGTATTATAGTATTAACTTGTTCAGTTAGAAATGCTTTCTTTGGTACATTTGTTCTTCTTTTTATTGTGCAAAGATCTTTTAAAAACTTAGCATAAGCTGAAACTCATTTTATTGCATCCAACAAAAGAATGTTAATCTTGACTTGTTTGAACAGTTCAAAAATTTCAGATTGATCTTTTTCAGATGTAAGTTTCTTGATTCTTTGAGGAAAAGGTAAAGGAATAGGACATGGTTGATCTTTTTTATTTTGTATTTCTTATTATTTTTCAATTGAATGTTCA
The DNA here is from genome assembly GCA_963454935.2 of Ilex paraguariensis. Classification (NCBI taxonomy): domain Eukaryota; kingdom Viridiplantae; phylum Streptophyta; class Magnoliopsida; order Aquifoliales; family Aquifoliaceae; genus Ilex; species Ilex paraguariensis. The sequence goes on from CAUOFW020003946.1 coordinate 4,335,792, forward strand.
GGCCCAAGTGGTTCATTAACAGGAATTTCCTATCGTATTTTCTTTGAAATTTTAGGTTTAATAGTTTTGTCAATTATTTTACCGCTTCTTAGTGTTGTAATTGCTTGTACTTGACTTGGAGAAGCTTCAAATGACACAGCATTAGCTTGACTCAGATTTTGTGGAGGTTTAGGTTAAGATGTAAATTTGTCCTTTTCTGGAATACTGAGAGACTGAGTCAATTTAGCTGGATGACTTCTGATATCTTCAATACTATGAGAAGTTTGAGCTTTAAAATCATTAAATGCTTGAGTTGTTTGAGTGTTAAAATTCATTTGACTTTGAATAAATTGATTCATTGTATCTTCCAGAGTTCTTCTTTGTGGAGGTTGATATGGCTGATAACTTTGTTGATTTTGTGGTTGTGATGAACCTTGTGTTTGATTTGTAGGTTGTGTATTTCTCCAACTAAAATTTGGATGATTTCTCCATCCTGGGTTGTAAGTTTCAGAATATGAATTCAAATAAGGTTTATTATTATAAGTTGGAATAGCATTAGATTGTTCAATTAACACTTCTTTAAATGCAGGAATAGTTGGATACTCTGTTGTAGGATGTCCTGACAACGCACAAATTTCACATATTTGATCAGTAGTTGATACAATAGATACTTGCTTAATTTTTTTCATCTCTAAAACTTCTAGTTTTCGAGATAAACTTGTCATTTTTACTCTTAAATCATCATCTTCTTTTAACATATATTTTCCTCTTTCAAATGTAGATGGCTTAGTTTCTATTATGTTTGAAGAAGTTGAGTCCCACATCTAGGACCTCTCAGAAATAGTATCAAAAATTTGAAATGCTTCTTCAGGATTTTTACTCATAAATTCCCCCTGCGCCATCATTTCAACAAATTATCTCATTGTAGGTAGAAGAGCATCATAGAAAAAACCAACTAAGGTCTAGTTTTCAAATGCATGATGTGGACAAGTTTGGGGAAGATCTTTAAATCTTTCCCAACATTGATAAAAAAATTTACCTTCTTTTACAGAAAAATTCATTATTTGACGTCTTAATGTATTTGTACAATGTACAGGAAAAAACTTTTTAAAGAACTCAGCTTGTAAAGCTTGCCAGTTTGTAATTGAATTGGCTCTTAAAGAGCTAAGCCACTGTTTTGTTTTATCTTTTAAAGAAAAAGGAAAATTTTTAATTTGACCATTTTAGAATTATCTTGCAAAGTTCCACAGACTTCTTCGAATTCTTTTATATTAAGGGTTTTCAGTTTCTAGACCATGGAAATGTGGTAATAATTGCATTGTTCCTGGCTTAATATTAAGATTTGGAGCATCAGTGGGAAAACCAAAACATGACGGGATATTAGTTCATGTAGGGTGTAGATATTCTCTTAATAGTCAAATATTTTGAACTACTTCTTGTTCTCTAGGTTGTTCTTCCCTAGGTACATTTCTAGCCATACTTAGTTCAAATGATTCTGGTGTAGATGAAGATGATGAAGATGAAGGAAATGAAGGATTTGCAGATGCTAGAGATGAACGAACAGACATAAACTATTTAAAAAGAAAACACACTTTATATACATATAATACAAATAAACAACTTGTGTATCTTACTTAATTTCAAATTACCGTAACTCCCCGGCAACGGCGCCAAAAACTTGATTCGCACTTTTTAGTGATCGGATTAATATTATACACCCAAGTATAAGTGATCAAACTGTAGTTTTCTCGATTTTAAGTCCAAGTATCGATCCCATGAAGAGTTTTAATAATTTAGAAACAAAATAAAATAGTTAAGTTGCTAATTTGAATAGGACAGCATGTGATAGCTTGTGATGTGAGCTTAGATTGATAACTACTCTAAGTAAATAGTTATGTACAGATAGATTAAGACAACAATAAAAAGTATCCTTCAGTTCAAGGATCCCATATGCGTTATATTGGTTAAATACTAGCTACCTTACAACAATCAATTTCCATGTTACTAGCAAGTCAATTGGTAGGTCTAATGTATATAAACCATCACACAGCAACTTCTTAGGTTAGCTGGTGGTATCCATGACAATTGATTAATCCAAGCAAACCAGAAGGACAAGTCATTCATGAGCAATACTTGAATTATTCATTTGTCTTCATAATAATAGGTGCGTACATAATAAACCATAACACAGCCACTTCTTAGGTCAACTACTGGTAATAGTCATAACACAGCAATTTCTTAGGTTAGCTGGTTATAGATGTGTTAATTGACTAATCCAAGCAAACCAGAAGGACAAGTCATTCATGAAGAATACTTGAACTATTCATTTGACTATATCTGCGATATATATATATAGCAGTTAAACATCCTCAGCATTCCGGTGGAGGATAAACCATACCGATAAGAATGCCGTGGTTGTTAGACTGGCAATATTATCCTTTATACCAGGTAAACAGTTTGAATAATCTAGAAGGACAAGCCATTCATGAGGATCACTTAGGTCATTCATCTAATAGTTATATATATAAGTTAAACCCTAGTAACCTAGAAGGACAAGCCATTCATGAGGATCATTTAGTTTTGTACCATGCATCAATTAACATCCTCAACGTTCCGGTGGAGGACAAGTCATACTGATAGGAATGTCATAGTTGTTTTACCGACAGGTTGATGATGCACTGATGACATACTTCTAGGCACATCACCGAAAGTACGTACATCATTGTATCATGCATAAAACATATAATACATAGATATATAAATATATAAAATATTAGAATTTTCATAATTTAACCAGTATTATACATGTGTTTACCTCTCACTAAAGGATATATGGAACTACTCATGCCCCATTGTTACAGACAAGCAAGGGGTGCAGACAGTTTTCATTATAACTAAAATTAATCTACAGAATTTAAAATGTCTTTCACAAGGAACAACTGAAACACAATCACCTTTATTATCAGTTCAACTATCTGAATAGAAAGATACAACAAAAATGTAAAAGTACAAAGTTTGGACTGAAGTGCATCACGGACCGGATTGTTTTTGCAACTTCTCTTTGCTCTCTTGGATTTCTCTTTGTAGCTCTCTTGGTTTTCTCTTGGTTCCAGCCTGTGGAAAATGAAGAGGAGATGTCTATTTATAAAGGAAAAGGAAGCAGGAGCTGTGAGCCGCCAAAAAGGGACAGTCCAGATGCCGCCACCACCGTCCCGGACGGTGGAGCATTGCTGGATTTACAACTTGCATTATGCTGACTCTTCATGTGTTGTGATTACACTTGGCCTTTGTGGTTTCAAGTTTTTATGCTTTGTTCCTTGTATTCTTTGATAATTCTGCATTAAACCCTGAAATTTGGACATAAAATATTAAAAACCCTAATTCCCGCACAAAACCCTAATTGATCATAAGTTCTTGTTTTTAGTTATTTTATCACACTAATTCAACTTTATTAACTATTCTAATTTATATATTAATTAAGGTTAATCATAGGATATATAAAGTCTAAGGATCTTATCCTTCTTCTTAGCGAACAATATTGGTGCATCCCAAGGTGAGGTACTTAGTCTAATGAAACCCTTGTCTAACAATTCTTGTAGCTAGACCTTGAGTTCTTACAACTCTACATGTGTCATCCTATGTAGTGTCATAGAAATACAGGATGCACTGGGTTGTAACTGTATGGTGAAGTCTACATTCCGATGTGGAGGTAATCCCGACAACTCGTTTGGAAAAATGTCTGCATACTCCCATACTACCCAAGGTAGACCCAGCTCTTGTCTTGCCTCGTCCTCAAGTGTAAGGCTCACAATCCAACCCATCAACTACCCATGCCAACAAGTGTCATACAAGGCTTGGGGTAAAGCTTCGTGTTTTTCCCCTAAAATTTGAAATAAACACTGTCTGGTGTATAAATGGTGACTCTCTCAATGACGACTCAATGTGCCGCCAACCAATCCATCCTGAGGATGACATCAAACTCCAACATGTTCATGATGCTAAGGATCACGATGAGTAGAATCCCTGAGATCTCTAGCTCACACCCCCGACATATCCGATAAATACTAACCCTAGCCCTTAGGGGATAACTCACATGCAATGGCTCTTCTAAAGTCTCAACCTCTAAGCCCAAGTACACATGATGCAACTATGAATGAATGCGATGCACCAGAATCAAACAATGCCCTTGCCCATAAGTGAGAGAGTAAGAATGTACCATGAATCACTGATAGATCTACCGGCTCAGTCTAAGGTGTGATGGCGTAGACTCACCCTGGGTCCTCGAAGTCCAAACATGTAAGCCCTATCCTCGGCCTCTACCCATGCCCTAGCCCATCTGGCCTAATTGCGAAGTCCCCGCTCGTGAAGTGGTAAGGGCCTATGTAGCACCCTAAAACTAGAATTTACTTCCCTGGCCCATGGTGGGGTAGGGAGGAGTGAAATAGGTATGTGGATGCCCCCACCGATGACTAGGACTGAGATGCCCCGTAGCTCTGGGATCCCTGCCTCTGAGAACAATCCTGCTTCAAATGGCCTGGCTAGTAGCATATATAACAAGTCCTTTGGCCCGCCTGATAGCTGGCCCCAAAATTTCTCCCACATTGGGAGGATTGGCCTTGGCCTAGATAGTTGTGGCCCTGCCCTTGATACCCTTGTAGAGTAGAAGTCCGTTGGTTCTTCCCCAAACTAGAAGAAAAGGATTGGCCCTCCTTCTTCTTGTCTTTAGCTTTAGCCTCCTGGATGCTCCTTGTGTCTTCCACGTCCCTCTCAATAGCCATGGTCATCTCGACCATTAAGTCCAATTCTTATAGACAGTGGCCCACAATCTTTTTCCTGATGGACAACTTCAAGTCATCTTCAAATCTTCTCGCTTTGGCCAAATTTGTGGCCACGTAATCATCAATGAAATGTGCTAGCTTAGTGAACTTAGTCACCTATTCCATCACTGTCATAGTCCCTTACTTCAAATCTAAGAATTCTCGAGCTTTCGCATGCCAAATAGCCAAAAAAAAATACTTACCCATGAAAAGCTCTCAAAACTCTCCCCAAGTCATTGCCACTACATTTTTTGAGACATTTGCCCATTCCCACCATAGATGGGCCTCTACCTCAAGTTGGAATGCAACTAGCCTTATCTTAGTGGCATCGGATGTGATCTCCATAGCCTCCATGTGATCTACTTGTTAAAACCAATGGTCAGCTACCATTGGATCCGCCCCTCCCATAAAGGTTGGTGGTTTGTGTGCTTTGAACCTCCAGAGGTTGTTTGAGCCTCCTTGGCCCATGTTGGAACTAGCTTGCATAAAGGTGGCAGACATCATGCTCATAGTCTCCATGAAGGCTAGTTGATCGAAGGCTAATGGTGGTTGCTTGTTGTTCCACCCACCCTCTCAACCATTATGTTGTCCTCTTCCTCTATTTGCCATTTACAAACGCATAAGATAGCAATAGAGCACTAACTTAGTATCCCAAAGTAGAGATCAAATTCAAAACATTAAAATTTCCCTCCTTGTCTCACTAGTAGGAAGTATGCAACCCACTAGTAGACATCCAAACCATGAACCTTCTCGTTCCTTCTTTTTCAACCCCCAAGGTTATGTTTTCTAACCCTAGTGTCACATTTCTATACATATAGAATCATCCATATAATTCACAGATCACATAGCACATGGCAATTAGCATATTTAACATGCAATGCACAATAGATGCAATGGTTTAGACTCATGCCCTGCAAGCCCTAAGTAATTCGAGAACCTAGACTTTGATACCAAGTTGTGACTCCCCAAAAATCTAGGGGTCCTTTCTCAAACTCTGATCACCCATTAACCTACAAAAGTACCAAAGAATGTCGTTTAACCTAACACCACGTCATCACATCCCCTTCACTGAGATCGTAACCAATACAGAGTTTGGGCAAAGTCTCCCTTGTACCGGAGCACTCCCAAATGCATAACTTGTGCACATATCAACCACTTGACCATTCCAAGGTTCATCCCTATAAATAAGAACTAATTTGACCAATTACATAATTCCAACAAGAGGACTCAAGATCTGAAAGTTAGGCATAGTTATATTTAATTTTTTTTAAAAAAATTTTGGAAGAGGTACCGATATCTATTCCATGTGGTACCGGTACCTGAGCCTTCTATCTGCCAGGTCCCTTTCATTTTCTAAGTACTGGTACTTAATCACTTAGGTACCGGTACCTAAGCCCACTATGTACTAGGTACCAATACCTATATGTCATGTTACCGGTACCTATGCCCACTGTCCATTAAGGTACTACTACCTCAAGCCTTGGTACCAGTACATAAACCCATAGGAATCCAGGTACTTGTACCCGTAAGTATAGGTACCAGTATTTGGGCCATCCAGTAGCGAGGTACTGTTACTCAATCACCTGGGTACCGGTACCTGGGCCCAAATTTTTCCCAACTCTTTTCAATCTTTAATCTTCAACCATTCATTCTCTTCCTATGCACATTTATACATTCATATATACAAGATTCCAGTCCATAAGATTTTATTACATGATCCTTTGTACAATTTCACAAGTTCAATTCAAATTACACATTTGATTACAAAAAATATGTAATTTAAAAGCCACATGCCAGCTTCATCATCAACAAGGGCCCATGTGAGGGCCAACCACTAGTGTTTGTCCCACACCTAAAATGTTGTTCACATAAAAGGTAAGTCACGCTCAATAGGATATCTATTAAAGAGACAACTCCCCAACTCAGATGCATATGAAATGTTCACATACCATTCAACAATCAATCAAACATCCATTCAAGAATATGCAATTTATAATGGATTTCACACTGTCATGTCATGTCATGAGATGATACTCACACATGCAATGCAATCCGAGCCCTCCATCAGCTCTCATATTGATTAGTGCTTAAAGTTAGCATTTTACTATACTTTTTTGGGACTAATTATGCTTTGATGGAGTTTAAGTAATGACATTTCAGGTCCTAAAGTGAACAAGAGCTCAAGGATAATAAATATCACACTTGGATGTAACACCAGTGAATTAAGGGGAAATTTTGAAAAAGCTTGGAACAAAGCAATAACATTTGAACATGGATCAACGTTCGAACATTCCCCTGAAGTGATTGAGGACTAGGCTATTGAGACATGGCATGCTGCAGTCAAAAAGGAAAATGTTGAGGTACTTGAGTACCAAGTTCGAACGTGCTCTGGAATCTTGAGAAGACTAGACTACTAAGACCTACTGGCGTGTTGTAGTAAGGAAAGAAGAACCACAGAAGTACTTGAGTACAACGTTCGAACACCACTCCACGTTCGAACGTTGTCTTGAGTTACTGAGGACCAAGTATCTAAGTGTAGGGTCAAAGTTGTTCAAGACGTATGGAAATAACCATCACCGAAACCACAGACCACTTGAGTAGGGGGGTTCAGACCCTATCTGGCGTTCGAACGCCCTTAAAGCAAAGACAGAGACAACGTTCGAACAATATATCACGTTCAAAAGCCCCTAAAGCAAAAATAGGCACAACGTTCAAACGACAGATCATGTTCAAACGTTCCCCATTGACTGGCTGCAGAGTTGTTGGCTTTTCACTTGGACTTGGGCGACAAACACTATTCCTTCACCCCCCCTTCCCATTCCTTGCTTATAAATACTCCCATTAAGGGAGCTTCATAGAGATATTTTTATCTTGTAGAGTAGAGATCTAGTTTGTATGTTTCTTATTTATGCTTTCATTTTGCATTTGTATCAACCATGATGGAGGGCAAGACTCCCCTTGTAGTTGAAGTCTTTTATTTACTTGTGCTAAGTTTTTACATTCATGTTATGACAACCATGATGGAGGCTTAGACTCCCCTTGTAGTTGTACTTGTTTTTATTTACAAGTATCAAGAAAGATAGCTCATCTATTGGCTGTGGTGAAAACCCTCCAAAAGTAACTAGCTTTCTTCTACTTTCTTTATTTCTTTCAATTCCATTGCTTGAGCTTCCTTCTTCCTCAGAGGAGTGAAACTCTTTCACTATTCTAGAGCTTTACCAAAGCCGTGAAGGGTGGAACATGATTCACTTATTCTTTGGTGAAGATTGGCTCTTCATTTATTGCACTTTACCTTGTAAGTTCTCTACTTGGAGGGATGAGTATCACTCATTTTTCTAGCTTTACTCAAGTCATGAAGAGTGGGTAGTTCCTCAATCACTCTTTAGTAAGAGGTGATGAACATATATTGATTATCCGAAAGTTATATTTGTGCAATCCCTTTATACCTTAATGCTTTATATTTCACTTGTTCATTGAATGATTGAATGTATCTAGCAAAGCTAAGGTACTTTGTATAACCATGGGTTCTTTCTATGTCACGGATGACTCTTGCATGGAAAAACCTATTGGTTCAAGGCAGGCACCTAGGCTATATCTACATTATACATTTCAATCTTCACTATTATCGTGCTTTATCTAAACAATTGAACATTAATGTCATGGTTGGATATCTTGTAGAAACACTTGCTTGTTTGTAGACGGGTTAATTCTCGGCACAGGCAATTCTTGTCCACTTCTAGAAAGGCATTGGAATCATGTGCTTAATTCTCACAGTCCATCCTTATCTTCCAATTAACTTGTTGTTGACACGGGAGTTAATTGAGTTATAAAACACAAGTATAATAAACCGGATGATTAACCACATGTTCTAATCCTCAAGCTAAAGGGTGACTGTTTTACATTTGAAATTATCTTATATTTTGTCTAGAAAACTCTTGAAAAGAATCTTCTATTCTATTCAAGAAATTCCACCACTCCAAACTCTCAAAATTTCCAATTACTTGATCTCTATTATTGCTTACTTCAAAACACCAATCATAGTTCCCTGTGGATTCAACTCTGGACTTAACCAGATTATTACTACAACTTGACCGCCTACACTTGGGTGTACAAATTTCAGATCAAGTCACATACCACATGCAGTACCATGCGTATACATTTGAGCATTTCAAGCCCTCGCCATTGATGTTGAACATCAATTGACCAATTTAAAAAATCTCGAGTCTTTCTTGGGGAAAGTATTTATGGACTTCCACCGATGGGCACCCAACCGACACGGCATCTTTGGACTTCCACCAACGACTCTACATACACCGACACACTTTATGGATTCAATACCAATGGAAGTGTGTATCCGAAATCACCAAGTCTTGCACCCAAGGGATAATCTAGCCTTTCTTGCTAACCCCGACCCTTATTTCAATGCAACCAATGTGACTCAATCAAACCTATGCCCAACTTTTCTGAGCTCGCGTATCAACCCACCAAGAATAGTGTTTGATCAAAACCATGCACACACACCAGCACTCATGTCAATTGCCCATGAATGCGATGTTACCCGTGCATATGCAAATGTAGTGTACAATTTTAATTACCATATCATGTTCAATATATCATGAGCATATTATGAACAATCTCAGTGTCTCAACATTTCTCAACTTTTCAATTGTCAATTATATCATAAACATATAATCACAATCCACAACATCACCAAAACATGTTATATAATTTTCATCCAATAGCATACTTAATCATTCAAGGTATTTTTTCAAACACCTAGAAGACACAAATTATGTAAACACATAGCATGCCTTATTCATCACATATCTAGAGAAATTACAAACAAGCAATTTCAACAAAACCCAATCATGTAAAATTGGTTCTATAAATTCTTACACCATTTCTTACACTCTAATTCCACTAGAAGTATATTAAATAAGAGATTTAATCTCTAATCATGCTACCAATTTCATATACAACCCTAGGTTAAAAATATACCTAGATAGGAAAGGAACCCTACCACTTGAAGTGTAATGTTGCGTAAGAGAAGTCTCAAATTACCCTAATCAAACTTCAAAACCTTTATCCCAAAGATCGCGTTCTTGAGATTTTGGCGAAACCCGAGATCTTTGGTACGTGCTCTTAGCTCTCGTCGCATAGGACAACTTTAGTTCTTGGCCCAAAAAAATTTGACTAACAGATTGCCCTAGATCGGAGAAGAAAAATTGGAGATCCCTTAATTTTATCTCTCTCTATCTTGAAATGACTGTGTAAATAGGAAAAAAGATCTGATTTTTCTCCCCCTATTTATATCCCCATTTGCTTGGCTATCATTAAGCCACACGTCCCTTTTTCTGATCCGATTTTTTCTCAAATCAATTAATTCTCGTCTCGTTTTAGGTTCTATATATTTTTGTATTGAACTAAATTTAAATTATTTTTCATATTTTGAAATTAAATCTTGATTGCATTTATTTTAGTCACACGACACTCGATCACATCGTAAAATGTAAAAAAATTTGACCATCTCGAAATTTGACAAAAATTGACGGGATAACTAGATTTCGCAAGAAAAATCCAACTGTGAGGTTTGTTTCATCATCCGAGTTTTAAAAAAATTTAGATTTTCAACCCGTATCGTAATAACAAATTACCATTTTACCCTTCACAATAAAATTTTAAAATTTCTTGGGTTTTACAATGAGTCTTGCGAAAGTGAATTTTTATTTTATTTATTTTATTTTTAGTTTTTGGGATCTATGTATTACAAGGGACTAGTAATATTCAAGTTGGAGATGTGATTAACCATCAAAAGCGTTATTTTATTATATTTAATAATTAGTTAATTGCATATTATTTGAGATTAAATGTATTATATTCATTGATTTTTTATCATAATACTTGTTCTACTTGTTTGATTTATTTTGCAAGTAATTTGGTTGATTTAAATTAATAATAGATATGGCAAGTGAGGTAAACACTAGAAGAAGGATATATTTGATACAGATTGAAAGATCAAAGTTAAAAGATCAAGACTTGAAGATAAGCCCAAAAAAACTAATCTTTATGGGAGTCCAAATTAGTAGAAACTCTTTTAGAGTTAGATTAGGAAAGTACTCTATAAGATAAGGTTTGACACGTTTTTAGTATTTTAGTCATAACGTTTGACTCCAATATTCGATTGACTTGATTTTTGCAATGAAAAGAAAACTTCAAGGGCTATAAAACTGTATTTCACAAAAATTTCGCGAATCGACCTCTAACAATGCTAGAAGTGAGTTCAAAATTTGGGCAGATATGGTACCCGCGTGCCCAAAAATTTGATGCATGAGATTTGACTAAAAAGAATTTTTTATTAAAAAAAAAATTGCTCCCAAATCAACCCTAAACCTCCTACGTATACCTAGTCTTTAGGATAATTAAAAGCTCTCACCTGTTGAGAAAAGATCCTATTCCCAGCCTTTTATTTTATTTTTCTTTGGAGATCTACCATGTTTTGTGAGTAATCTCTTTTGTACTTTTTACTTAGGGCATGGATCTAGAATTTTGAATTAAATATTTATAATCTATACAATTATTTTTCATATTCTTTAAAGTTATATTTTTTTGAAAATTATCGATTGATTGAATGATTGTTAGTAAAGTTTTATGTTCTATATAATTGTTTGATTAATCATTAATTTGATTGGGTTCTTGGAATGAATAATGCTTATGTTTCCCCGCGAGTTTCATAGAACTAGTTCTTCAATTCTTATTTTTGAATTTAGTGTATTTAAAGTTAAATCTTCCGGTTGACTACACGAACGTTGAAAATTAACTGAGATAAATTGTAATTGCATAAGCATAGATATTTGCCAAACATGAACAGATCTAGATAATAAATCCGTTTTAAAATTTCCTGTTTTTACAAACCAATTCCAAATCAATTTTTTATTTGTTCTTCCTTTCTTGTCTTTGATAATTTTATTTGATCCCTATGGTACGATTTCGAACTTTTGAGTATTTACTAATTCTTGATCACTTGTACTAGGGTGCACCAATTTGGTATCAACGAGCAGGAAAACCATGAGAAAAGAAAGGAAGATATATACATAGAGATAGATAGATAAATAGAGAGAGAGAGAGGAGAAAAAATGAGACTTTGGGGTCATAATATGTAGTTCTTAATACAGCGGTGAACAAATTTATCGGTATCCCTTAGTGATTTGAGGTATGAGATATTATACAATGTGCTCCTGTCTTTAAATTTCTTTGCAAATAGTATTTTTTTATCATTTGAAATTTATATTCCTATTGATTATTCTGATTGATATGAAATCCTGACACTTTTATTGAGTTGACTTGTATTTTGAACTAAATATTTTGTGATTGATTGGTACATGTACAAAGTATACTTGGAGTATAGTTGGTAAAATGTGAGTATGGCCCTACGGGGTGCGATTGATTGGTATTAGTATGGATTTATATGCCCAAGTATCACTTGTCATTTCACCCAAAAAAACTAAGTATGAGGCTACATTTGACAATAGTTGAGCTATGTTGTATGTCCAATTTGATTGATGATTTCGTTGTTCATGATTCCTATCAGCTGAATTATTTGGTATTTGATCAATCGTATTTTTATTGTTGAACACATTATTTTTTGTCATATTGTATACTTTCCCACTTTTGATATTTTTTAATATAATCTCAGAGTGAAGAATCAGAGTTGAGATATCAAAAAATTATTGATTTCTAGCATTTGATTTTATTATTGCAATATATTATTTGAGGAGGTCTATTTGTATATTTTCGAGGTTATTTTTATTTATTTTGCAGATAATTAGAGCTATGTCTCGTATATTTGAGAGATTTTGTGAAATTGTGCCCCCCCCCCCTCTCTGTCCTCCCACCTTTGAGCTCGTCCATTCGTAGGGTGATCCCTCTCACGTTCAAGTGTTTGCTCATTGTTTAGGCCGGTGAGTGATGTTCATTGTAGTCACTTCTGGGGTTCTTCGCACCTAGATAGTACCAGGACCCTAGGTATCATATCTTATATGGGGCCTATGGGAAGTGAATCTTTATTTTTTTTTTTATTTTGGGAGGAAGAAGAGGAAAATGGAGGAGAACTTGAACTTTTGATCTCAAGAAGGCAAAGTCTTTACAAAACAAGGAGTATCATTGGACCAAAGGCCCATTGGTAAGTGGGAAGTAAATCTCTATTAGCCTTCGTTGCAGATACAAAAGTTTGACATATTAAAGTATAGGTTTTAGATCTCATATGAGTACTTTGGGAAAAGAGCCTATCAGTTTTCATTGCAAAGATAAAAGTTTGAAGTATTAGAGCATAGGTTTTAGAACATATGTGTATTGTGAGGGGTGAATTAACTAGTTTCAGTTACACAGGTTTATAAGTTAAATTTGGTATCAGAATTTTGGGTAATATAATAAATAATTAAAAAATGGAATCAAAGTGCGCTACGGAATTAATTAATTTATAGAATGTGAATTTTGGGAACGAAATTTTTTTTGAGGATAAAGTGTGATAACCTGGTTATTAATTGGAGAGAGAGAGAGAGAGAGAGAGAGAGAGAGGAGAGGAGAGTGATTTATTCAAATGCTGTGTGTCAAGTGCCTTCTCGGGTCTCCCTGGGGAAAATATGCCTCCTATTCCACTCCAACCCCCCCCCCCCCCCCCCCCCCCCC
>CAUOFW020003946.1:4350510-4366052 GCA_963454935.2 Ilex paraguariensis
CCCCCCCCCCCCCCCACACACACACACACACACAAAAAAAGCCCTAACTGCCACATTCATGACACTGAATAATGCTTGTTCTCGTAACAGTTTTCTATAATTTTGAGGTTGTGCCATGTTCGAAACTGAATCTGCAAATAACTATTCTTTATGGTCCTATTAATTTTGGATCATAAGAAGAGGAAAACTAAATTGGGAGATGGCAACTGGAAATTAGATTACTCATAGCAGGGCTCAGTTGAGAGATTGGAGCAATGGAGAGGCAAAAAGTTCAGACTTAAGAGTCACAGCACTTCAGTTTTCATGAACCAGAAACAAAACTAGTCTCTCTGACTCGTTTCTTTAATGGGGATCGCAACATTTTCAGACCCACCACCAAAACACTTGACATGCACGCGCGCACACCCTTAAGTGAAAAAAAAGAATTGTAAGGAGCCCATCAAACTTTTTTTTTTTTTTTTTGGAGGGGATAGGGAAAGGGGGAGAGAAACTCAAATCTTTAACCTCAAGAAAGCAAAATATTTATACGACAAGGAGTATTATGGACCAAAGACCCATTGGTAACCCATTAAACTAGCTGGAGAGATCCCCACTCGTCCATCCTTTCCAAACTATCCATATATAGGAAAATATCTTTTTTGTTATGAAATGATGTGTCAATATCGTTAATCAGTCGGATATTTGTTTACATGCAGAAAAATATTAACAATAATAAAACTGGTTTTCTTGTGAATTCTTTGTAGTGCTCGGTTCCGTCAGTTTGGGGTTAACCACACAACTACTAACAGTATGGCACAGTTCCACACAAACAGTATTCATAACAAACCCCCAAATTCTTGAGATGTAAAATGGAAAAAGAAAGAAAGAGCAATGTGTATTGCTCCCTACAACCACATTATCACAATTTGAAATTTCAAACAAAAAAGTCCAAAATTAAGCAAAGAAATATCTCTGGGCGAGAGCACACTCTTGATCAACTAATAATGCAGAAAGCTCAAGAGAAGCATAAAAATCAATCATTTATTTTATTGCACGATTAACCAGAACAAAGAGGTCTTCACACTTATGTTCACAACAAATGCCTGATGAAAGATAGCGCTAGATGATACCTTACTCAAATAATTGTTATTACTACTACAAAAAAAACTATTGTCCGGCCAACTCTCACATTCTTTCATCTAAGAACTTTTGACAATAAAATCACATAAAACAATAAGTTCCATCAACCGAAATAACTAAGCTAGTAAAAAGCTCGCGTACTTGGCACCTAGGAAAAGCCTTTGGATGCAGAGCAAGGCATTTTTGGTGACCTCTGCATTATCATGGTTCATCAATTTCATCACACGCTCCTTAGCCTTCAGGTCAGTCAGTATGATCCGGCCAGCAGGATGGTACTGAATGAACTGCGAGAGATCAAAGCAAGCAACTGCTAGTGTCCTCGGATCGCTGGATGAGTCCAAAATTGTAACGAGGACCCTCAGGATCTGTGGCAACTTACGTATTTTAGTTTGCATAAAATTGAATGTGAAAAAGATTAATCTACGAGAACAATACTACATACTTTTCCAAATAGAAAAGGACAAGCTAAATAATGCATCGACTGGATAACATATCTGGAAGAGCATCCAACTCACAATCAATTGACAATGACTGGAGAGGCCACTTAAGCATATGTTCCTAATCATTAGATGTGGAGTATGAGCTCTCTTTACAATATACTTGAAACAGAGGACTTCCAGGAAGAAATGCCCTCTGCATCCTTTCTAAATAATTCCTAGGCAATGGCCACTCTGCTACTGTATTGGCATCATTAGGGGCCACTCTGCCTTCATGTACAAAGAATGAGCTAACTCCAAAATCCCAATGGCTTAACTAGATATAGCCCAATATAGAGTAGGTAGTATAACAGCCAATAGCTGAACTGATTGCCAAAACTTGAGCTCTGATAGCACAAAGCAAACAGTTGAGTCAGAAAACCAAGACTCATAATCAGTAATGTGATTCCTACAAATTCTAACAATAACCACCAACCCAGAGGCATCCAAGTTTGAATACAGGCGTCCCCTTAAAAGAATATCACAAGAATATACTATATACCCATTTGTCTTGACCACATGTTGGGCAAAACAGCAGTACCTGGCTATCAACATTTTGGCACACGTTCCAAGCATAGAACACATTCCCAATAGGATCCCAAAATATATTTCTTATTCCCTTGGCTTCTACCAATCTATGCAATAATAAAAAGAGAGAGGACCATAACTCTTCGACAGAACATGCATACAGTACACCTTGGTTCAAAAACAAGAAAAGAAATTTGCATGAATAGGACAATAACCTCTAAGGGGCCAACTCAAACTGCTCAAATATAATGATTAGCCGTGTTTATATCATGTCGTACCAGTGTCCTATATGTGTATCCATGCTTCCTAAGTTGCATCACCAGTACGATGTGTGGATGCAGATTTTTCACAACATAGACATTTATTGCCATACATTTGCCTCTTATCTGTGTCATGCCATTATGAATTTCTGTACCAGTCCGTCAAAAATAGATTGCAATGGCCAGTTGACTGCTTGGCATAAAGAAGCCCAATTACATACACCACCATCCAGAAATCAACTTGTGTTGCATTAAAGTAAGAGTCAAAACTGAACATCCACCGCCCAAAAAAAGGAACAAAAAAAAAAAGAGGGGATGCACACAACATCTAATTATCATTAACTTCCAAAATATTTCAACACCAAGAATAATTCTTCACTAGTCAGCTTGGCTTTAGGACATTTATTCAATCTTGTTTTGTATATGCACAAGTTCCATCGGAGACTCCAACTGGGCATAGTGTCAAATCATATTGTCTCTCTGTTAAAGTAAGGGTGTTTGGGAAATTTTTTCATAATGAAGTGGTGAATGCAATCACAAAAGCTATTTTTATCTGTATTATCCCTAAAAAAGTTAACTCTTTAAGTTTGAAGAATTTTAGACCTATTAGTTTGTTACTAGTTTGTATAAAATCATTTCTAAAGTTCTTTCAATCAGGCTAAGGGAGGAGGGAGCAGTGAGCATTTAAGCATTTAGGTAAAACTATTTCTTCTTCTCATGGGGCTTTTGTGAGGAGTAAACAAATTTTAGATGCGACTTTAGTTGCAAATGAAATAGTAGATGATTATAGAGTTAGAGGAAAGGAAGATACTATGTTGAAAATTGATTTTGACAAAGCTTATGATCATGTTGATTGGGGTTTTCTTGACTTTGTCTTAGAGGTAAAAAGGTTTGGAGAGAGGTGAAGGAATTGGATCAGAGAATGTTTGGAGTCTGAATTTTTCAGTCATGTTAAATGGGAGACCGGAGGAAAAATTTAAGGCATAAAGAGGATTAAGATAGGGTGATCCTTTATCCCCGTCCCTATTTACATTGGTGGTGGATGGTCTAAGTAGAATCTTGGACAAGGCGAAGTGGTGTAATTTAGTGGAGGATTTTATGGTTGGTAGGGAGAGAGTGGCGGTTTCTCATTTGCATTTGCAAATGATAACATTTTCTTCTTTTCAGGGGAGGTGGGGTTATATTAGGTCTTAAGGTTAATAGGGAGAAGAGTGTTGTGGGTATTAATACTAGTCAGGATAAGATGGATAAACTAACTTTTGATTTGGGTTGTTTGGTGGGTGGTTGGCTCTTGAAGTATCTTGGGCTCCCTTTGGGTGGTAATCCGATGTCCAAGTATTTTTGGGATCCAGTAAATGAGAAGGTTAGGAAAATGTTGGATGGATGGAAAAAAACTTTTATTTCTAGGTGAGGTAGATTAACTTTGGCTCAATCTGTTTTGGCTAGTGTTCCTATTTATTTCATGTCTATCTTTAGATTACCAAGTTAAATTGCTAGGAAAAATTGAAGGCTTGATGAGGAATTTTTTATGGGAAGGATCGGAGGAAAGTAGGAAAGAGCATTTGATTTCATGGGAGATTGTGTCTAGACCTAGGGCTAAAGTGGTCTTTCAATTAGAAATTTGTTAAAAGGGAACAAGGCTTTGGTTGGGTTGGCTTTTGGAGATTCCCTTCGGAAAAAGGATCATTATGGTGTTTCATTATTAAAAGCAAATATGAGTTACAACATAATGGTTAAGATGCTATTGGGATTGATAGAAATAGCTTTCGAAGTCCATGGAAATTTATTGCTCAAGGGTTACCAACTTTCTCTCCGAAACTTAAGCTCATGGTGGGTGATGGTACTAGGATTCTCTTTTGGGAAGATTTATAGGTTGGTGAGGCTCCATTGTATGATTTTTTCCCTCGTATTTATCGTACTTCGATGTTCCATGGGTATAATATTGTGTCATTATTTCGTTATGATTCTTCGATATTGTCTTGGAATTTTGGGTTTCGTAGAAGTCTTAATGATAGAGAATGTTCAGAGGTGGTAAAAATTCTTCTTAATGATAAAGAATGATCTGAGGTGGTTGAAATTCTTTCTTTGCTTAACAGTGTTTCTTTGAGTCAAGGTTCTTTGGACCAAGGAGTTTGGACTATTGATTCTTCTGGTATTTTCTCTTGAAAGTTTTTTTTTTTTTAATCTTTAATTGATGATACATCGATTTCGATGTTTTTCCATTCGAGGGTAATATAGGAATCTAGCGTGCCTCTTAAAGTGCAAATTTGTTTATAGATAATTAATCATGGTAAGCTTAATACTTATGATGTACTTCATCTTTGACCTAAGATTTGTCTTTCACTGCGGTGGTGTGTTATGTGCAAAGGTGATTGGGAGAGTATTGATCATCTCTTTCTGCAATGTTGTGTTGCATTCTCTCTTTGGAACAAGTTGTTTAGACTTATTAGACATTGTTGAGCGGCACCAAGAAACATGTTTTTGATGATATGTTTGGATGTTTAAAGCGAGGGTGGAAATAGGAAGTGGAAAACCCTTTAGCATTGTGCTTGTAATGCTATGGTTGGGTGATTTGGTTAGAAAGGAAAACAATGATTTTTTATGACAAATGTAAGGACGTTGAAGAACTATGGGAGCGGCTTTCATTTTGGGCCTCCGTGACTAAAGAGTTTGAAGATATCCCTCTTTCTTGCATTATTTTGAGTTGAACTGCAATGTGTGGAATGTAGTGCTCGCTCATGCATGGGTTTTTTTTTTTGTTGTTGTCTTGTTTTTGTTATATTTTCATATCTTAGTTTTTGGATGCCTTGTCCAACTATGATATATCCTTTATAATTTTTGTTTTTTTTAATAAAATCATTGTTTCTTATCAAAAAAAAAAAAGACCAAGCATTACCTGGAAATCATTCTCTTCAAAGTTTGTAATATTATCACGCCAGAATGTAGGATCTTTGTGCATGGGGGACCAGTCAAGATGACTGAGAAGGACTTCCTGTTTGTACTTATCGAAAGAACTCAATTTCTTAATGTTATCTTTCAACCCTTCTTCCAATTGATTCAGAACCTCCAAGAGGTCCTGCAGGAAAACCACAAAATCACATCATTAAGTTTAGTGTCTACAAAATCCAGCCAAGCAGGATGCAGCAATGAACCAAAATTCATCTTGTTTCCACCGAAATGACCAAAATATTTCGATTTCCATGGAAAAAGAAATGAAACAATAATTGAATATTGAAATTCCTATATTTTAACATGTTTTGGATGGTTTTGGAAGGTTTCAACGTGTTTCAAATAATGTTTTGAAAATAAATTTTCAGATTTTTTATGTGTTTCTATCATGTTTTCAAAATATTTCTGTTTTCCAACTGACCAAAACTATACACCGAAATAAAAATTTGATCCTTGGGGTGCAATAAGTCATCTCTTCTTAGTTCAAGGGACAAGTCAAAGCTTAATGCATATTCATAGTAAGCTTTGCAAATCTAGATTTCAAGAAATGAACATTTTCGATTGGAGTTTCATTGAGTAGCTGCAAAAAAGTTTTTTTTTTTTTTTTATACGAAAAAAAATTCATAAAAGAGTACATTAGAGGACAAGAAGTCCTCTTGATAAAACTTACATAAAAAAAGATATATAAAAAAAACAAAAAGATAAAAAGCAAATCTACAAATCTAATATCATAAAATCAATATCATACAGATTCTGTCTAGAGAATTTATTCACACTAAAAATCAAGTGCACAAAGAGGGATATTATCTCTCTCTCTCTCACACACAAGCTACAGGGCCAAGCTTCATAATAGCTGAGATTGGGTCATTTGGAAGGAAAGGAGTACTCAATGACTTTTGTTATTTGGTTGATGGTTTATGGGTTTGAATTTGCTTTTTAGAATCTTTTTAGGCTTCGGTTTACAGGGGTTCTGAGGGAATTCCACTGACAAGATGGAGAGCTTCATATGATTCATAGATTATTGTATTTTATTTCTTTATAATCTATACTCTAAGTGAGCTGCTTGTCCACCCCTTTTAGAATCAATATAATCAGTTTGCCTCTGATCAAGAAAATGTAATAGCTCAACATAGAGCAAATATGGGAAGTAATTAAGACCTTCGTAACTACCACAGTACTTAACATTCAGCCATCCACTAAAGACACCATTTAAGCTTTTTATGAGTTCACTGAAAAGAAAGCATTTGTTCGCAGCCTTTTTTCTTTATTCAAACAAATGTGCACCAGCAATCACTAAAGTCTAAGAAAAAACTTCTCATGAGTTCCCTTCTATTTACTTGAAAATTATCGAACATACAGATGAATGATTAATTAATGTATAAGTAAAGACAATGAAACCACAATACTCTCACCTCATCACTCCATGCCTGTGCTTTCAAACTTTGAACAACTTGCGGCAGTCCAACATCTACCATCTGAGCACCAAAAGTTCCTTTAGGAAGCAAATTCCTGAGAGTCAAGACAACCACCCGGACAACCTAGCAGCGACCAATACACCAGATGTCTCAATTTCAGATACCTATAACACATCCTTTTTTACAAATTGGCAGACAACTAGCTGCTAACAAACAGCAGCATGAACAAAATCTGCCCTGCATTGTAAGGTCTGAATTGTGGACCCTCTGGCTGAGTGGCTTAAAAAACAATAAACAAACAAGGAGAAAGCCAATATAGGGAAAAAACTCAATTTGTATTTTGCAAGAGATTATCATGAGAGCTACGAATGCCATACCATAGCAGGCAATCATCAGAATAAATGATATGAGAATGAGTTCAACAGACAGAACGGACATGAACTCACCTTCTCCTTTGTGGAAACTTTCACAACATCTATTAGTCGTGGCAGGGCTCTAGAAGTCGCCAAGTACTCAATTGCAGGTTCGTAGTAAGACAAAAGCCAAACACAGAGGCATGTTTCATAAAGAAGCTGTTTCAAGGTGGTGAAAATTTCAGAATTATGAGCTCAACACAAATGAAATGGAAGACTCGGTTCCAGAATTCAGAGGCTTTGTGTAGACTAAGATGCATGGCTGCAAAGCCTGCCTATTCATCACATTGAGATGTGCCAAGTTGGTACATGCATAGTTGGGTTATAACCCATGGGTCCGTTAAAGAAATAACTTACCTGGATGGACTGTTGAGAGGATGCTGGAGAAATTAGAGGAACGAGCAGCTTCACACCATCTGCTTGAACAAATAAAGATCTAACTATAGGTTCCTTTAGTAAAGTTGCCAGGCAATTGATAGCGGTTGGAATAGCACGAGTAGGATGCAAAGGCTTCTTCAGCTGCACAAGTGGTCGGGCATTGGGGCAGTTACTATGCCTAGCATCATATGAAACTAGATCTTACAACTGAAAAGTTAAAAAAGACAGAATAATCACATTCTAGCTTAAGTGGAAATGGTCAAGGATTCCTCAGTCTTTAGAAGGAGAATAAAACAGAACAAAGAACCAGCTGCACTGGATAGTTTCAGGCAGAGGTTTGGTCTTTTAAGAGTTGCATTCTCACAGACTAATACAGGGTTGGTATACAACCAAAACGTTTCAATGCAAGTCTAATATTTTATTACTTCACTCGTACCTCATTTTTTTCCACTTGCCCGAACTTCACTTTTCCACAGACTATAAGAAGGAACATGACAATCAGCAAGTCCATGATGCATCAGTCAGAAGCAAAAGCACAGCAACGTCATCAAGTGAAAGCATTCTTACCCTTATCGGAAAATGAAATTTATTTATTTTTTATCGAAAACAAGAGAATATTATTAAGAATCAAGATAAATAGGAAAGATTACACAAGAGGCTAAGGAGTCCTTTATATGCAAAAGAATGGGAAAAGAAAGGCAAAAACTAAAATTGAAATGTAGAGGACACGACAATAAAACAAAGTTCCAAGTCTCAATGAACATCCCACACTTCAACCCAATGATCCTTAACAAAAAATAGTGGAATTCCTTCAAAATCTTTAGCCATAGAAGCCCAGAGAGATTCCAAGAAGATAATTTTATCCCACAAGTCTTCCCAAGATGTCTCCCTATCATCGAAGATTCTCCCGTTTTTTCCATCCAAACCACCCAAAACAAAGCCAATATTGCACAACTCCATATGATCTTAGCTTTGATACTAGAACCAAAACCCTCTACATGATGCTCAAAGACCTAGTTGCAATCTCTAGGATCCCCCCAGAAGTTCCAGCCAACCCAAGAACCTATTCCACAATTTATAAACAAAAGAAAAATGTAAAAATAAGTGATCCATAATTTTCCCTCCATTTTTGCAAAGAATACACCTTTGTGGGAAAAGAGTTGGATGGGCTTCTTTTTTGGAGGGAATCATTGGTATTGAGTTTCTTGTGTACAAGCAACCTAGCAAAAACTTGTACCTTCAATAGAGCCTTAACTTCCAAATTATTAAGGACGGTTGGAAATTGAGGAACTTGGCTTATCTATCAAGAACTACAAAAAAGACTTCCAAGAAAACTCCCCCGAAGAAGCAATAGTTCATTCTCTACAGTCCAAAGAAGAAGGATTCAACCTAATATTGTGAAGAATGCCTAAAAGAGAGGACAACCCAATAGTCCATTCTTCTCAGAATGTGAATTAGGTGATAGGAATCTAAAATGTATTACAACCCCCCCCCCCNTTCTTCAGCTGCACAAGTGGTCGGGCATTGGGGCAGTTACTATGCCTAGCATCATATGAAACTAGATCTTACAACTGAAAAGTTAAAAAAGACAGAATAATCACATTCTAGCTTAAGTGGAAATGGTCAAGGATTCCTCAGTCTTTAGAAGGAGAATAAAACAGAACAAAGAACCAGCTGCACTGGATAGTTTCAGGCAGAGGTTTGGTCTTTTAAGAGTTGCATTCTCACAGACTAATACAGGGTTGGTATACAACCAAAACGTTTCAATGCAAGTCTAATATTTTATTACTTCACTCGTACCTCATTTTTTTCCACTTGCCCGAACTTCACTTTTCCACAGACTATAAGAAGGAACATGACAATCAGCAAGTCCATGATGCATCAGTCAGAAGCAAAAGCACAGCAACGTCATCAAGTGAAAGCATTCTTACCCTTATCGGAAAATGAAATTTATTTATTTTTTATCGAAAACAAGAGAATATTATTAAGAATCAAGATAAATAGGAAAGATTACACAAGAGGCTAAGGAGTCCTTTATATGCAAAAGAATGGGAAAAGAAAGGCAAAAACTAAAATTGAAATGTAGAGGACACGACAATAAAACAAAGTTCCAAGTCTCAATGAACATCCCACACTTCAACCCAATGATCCTTAACAAAAAATAGTGGAATTCCTTCAAAATCTTTAGCCATAGAAGCCCAGAGAGATTCCAAGAAGATAATTTTATCCCACAAGTCTTCCCAAGATGTCTCCCTATCATCGAAGATTCTCCCGTTTTTTCCATCCAAACCACCCAAAACAAAGCCAATATTGCACAACTCCATATGATCTTAGCTTTGATACTAGAACCAAAACCCTCTACATGATGCTCAAAGACCTAGTTGCAATCTCTAGGATCCCCCCAGAAGTTCCAGCCAACCCAAGAACCTATTCCACAATTTATAAACAAAAGAAAAATGTAAAAATAAGTGATCCATAATTTTCCCTCCATTTTTGCAAAGAATACACCTTTGTGGGAAAAGAGTTGGATGGGCTTCTTTTTTGGAGGGAATCATTGGTATTGAGTTTCTTGTGTACAAGCAACCTAGCAAAAACTTGTACCTTCAATAGAGCCTTAACTTCCAAATTATTAAGGACGGTTGGAAATTGAGGAACTTGGCTTATCTATCAAGAACTACAAAAAAGACTTCCAAGAAAACTCCCCCGAAGAAGCAATAGTTCATTCTCTACAGTCCAAAGAAGAAGGATTCAACCTAATATTGTGAAGAATGCCTAAAAGAGAGGACAACCCAATAGTCCATTCTTCTCAGAATGTGAATTAGGTGATAGGAATCTAAAATGTATTACAACCCCCCCCCCCTTTTCCAATGTTTTACGTTTTAACCACCAATGTAAAACAAAGTGCACTTCTTTTTGAATTTGTACTGACCATTTTTTATTTGCTCAACCAACATAGCCAATGTTTGAAATGAGCATTGTGATAGCAAAATTAAAATAGGGGTTATTATGGGACAGCTTCCGCTTGTCTTGAATGCTATACATAGCAAAAAGCTATAACATTTTGGACAACTATTATAGATTTGGGCATTGAACTGCAAAAGTAAAACCTTCTAGACGGCATTGAGATTCAGACTAAAAAATGTGGGGGTTTCAAAAATGGAAGTACGTCTTAAGTAAAAACAAAAACAAAAAAAGAAAACAAAGGGTTAGTTACAGTTACTTTGTAAGTTTTGCAATTCAGAAGAGCTGGAGAGAGCAAGAGAAACATTCTAGGCATTGCCACATAAGATATCTTGGACACACACATCTAGACACTAGTTTCAATAGCTCCAGGACATCCCTGTCATTGATGTCCAACAAAATGAAGTATATCAGAAAGGCCTGCTCCATTGCCTTCCTATATAAACAAGGGCTCCTACTTTAAGACTCTTTTGTAAAATTTCTTACTTTCATAAGCCAATATAAAGTATAAACTATATATAAGAAAACACATGAGCACTGATTTAAATTACATAACCAATATACTGAATTCTAAGGAAGAACTAATCTACCAATACTGTAGCCCAAGCCCGAAACCTCTTACTCATTAAGCACTTAAAACAAGAACTTTTTTGTGTAAAACAAAATAGCATAAATTCCAGACACAAAATAGAGACCAAAACTTGGTTCTGCTTAGCCAATGTTATTAACGACTTCACATAACATATGACATAATTAGGGATTTTTATTGGTATAATTCCGTGAGTCACATAAAATGTCAAGGTTGATATGAAGAAGTTGTTGAAGACTTCATTGGATTCCCACACCAATTTAGGAAGGTGAGTGGAGGTAAAGGCCTAGTTGATCCTTAGGTGTTTAGAATATCTTAATTTGACTAAAATTGGATCAGAGCTTGTCTCAGCATGATCGTTCTTGGCCTAGTGTTTTTACTGTGAAAAAAGTTTGTAAAAATATCTCTCTTCGAAAATACTATTTTTTGGAAAACAAAATTTAAGGGCCAGGATTGACCAATGCTCGAGTGAGCTTCTTGGAACTCAAGTGGGGCTATAGAACGTGTGGTTTCCTATTTTGATTAAATTACTTCCAAACTTGGGTGGGTCTAACTTTTTCCTGCCTATGTAAAGGCAGACCTAGGATATTTTTGATGAGGATTTCAGAGCAAAAATTCAGAGGGTTTACACTTTGTTAAGAGCTTGGTAGAATTAGCAAAACCCTAGCCGTCCTTCATACGTGTCAGGTGTTCCTAGAAAATGTTTAGGTTGGTCTTAATGTTAGGTTGATCTTCATGGTATTGAGTCAAAACATAAACTCACAAGTATTCTTGAGTGGATATCCATTCTAGGTTGTCACAAAAGCTCAGAATTATTGTTTCTTATTAAATGAGTTTTGTTTCAACAACAGTGAGTGGTGCAATCCATTGTGGTATGGTCTTGAGTCCCGGGGTGGATTTTGAGGAGCCTTGGTAAGTTGGTGCGATACGTGGTGGTGGACAAGTTAGCAAGCATTTCAGGAGTAAGACGTGATACTTAACCTCTTTGTGAGAAACCATTGTCTGACACAATTTAAGCAGCGTAATGATTCAGCGAAAGAAATAAACACAAGTATAGCTTATAGCTAGGAGTTCAAACAGGGAATGTAAGTAATGAGTCTTGTACCTTGATTTCAATAGAGGAATTGGTTTGGGCTGGACTTGACCGTGATTTTTTATCCGAGTTTGGGTTTTTTTTATTTATCAGAAACGATAATTTATTAATAATAAGAATAATATATATAAAGGTATACATAGAAGGAAGCAAATGTAGACAATTTGTCCAACCAGATACAAAAACCAAAATACATAAAACAGAACACAGCACTACAAGGAACAAAAGTCTTCATCAAATGCCAACTCAAACAATTTATTCCACAAAGATAAAGCCATAGGACAATGCAAAAATAACTGATCAACATTCTCACCGTCACCTTCACCTTTACACGTTACACACCACTGTGGTAATAAACAAACATTCGGCCTTCTTTTTTGGAGCATATAATTAGTATTGAGCTTATTGTGAGCAATTACCCATGCACAAACCCGTATCTTTAGAAGTACTTTAACCTTCCAAGTCTTCAATGATGTGTAAAAAAGTGGAAGTGAAGAATCGTCAATCGAAGATTCATAGAATGTTTTACAAGAAAAGGAACCAGTTGAATAAATGAACCAGTTGAATAAATGATCCATTGTCTTCCATCCAAGGATTCAGGATTCAAGGTAGCATTATTGAGCATGGAAAGAAGTAACACCAACTCTGAAGATTCCCTATTGTTAAGATTTCTAGTAAAGCCAAAATTCCGAGAAATTGGGGGTATGAATAAGATCTAACCAAAGAGACAATAGAAGCATCATGATAACGTGATAGACGATAAAGTCGAGGGAATAGACACAAAAAGGAAGACTCCCCATGCCAAACATCCTCCTAAAAATGAACCCTTTCCCCATTTCCCACAAATCCAACTTTTTGAAAAAAACAAGATAATCCATATGAAATAAATTTCCATGGCTTTTGAAAACTTCCTCTTTCAACCCTTTTTGCATCCCACTCATTGATCTATAAATCATATTTTCTTCTAATAATAGTGTCACAACGAATTTTATTCCAAAAGAAATCTCCAAAGCCATTTTTCAACCAAGACTACATTTCTATGTAACAAATTTCCCATCAAGAGACCACCTTTATCTTTAGGCCTGGACACCACCTCCCCCCTAATCAAGTGATCCTTTCTTCCCTCATCTCTACCTCCCCACAAATAGTGTCACAATGAATTTGTTCCCAAGGAAATCTTCAAAGCCATTTTTTAAAAAAGACTACATTTCTATCTAACAAATTTGCCATCGAGAGACCACCTTTATCTTTAGGCCTGGACACCACCTCCCACGTAATCAAGTGATCTTTCTTCCCTCATCTCTATCTCCCTACAAAAAAAATCCTCATCATCCTCTCAATCCCCCTAACCACCATACTAGATATTTTAAAAAGAGAAAAAATATATGGGAAGGCTAGTCAATACAAACTGCACAAGTGTTAATTGCCCCCTTTAGATATTAATGCTTTCTTCCACCCATCAAACCTCTTCATAACTTTCACAATTACTGAATCCCAAAAAAGATAAAGACAATAGATAACCCCAACAGAAGCCCTAAGTACTTAAGTGGCCCTTCACCCACAGAACACCCCAACTTCAAAGTCAACCTACCAATCTTATCATGACTAGAATTTATTCTGGTAAGTCCAGATATCTCACCAAAAAAATCCCCAATTTTCCTAAAATTTAAAAATTTCTCTTCATCATCCGATGAGAAGAATATGGTATCATCATTTATCTAATCTAAAAAAGAAAAGAATATAGTATCATCAGGAAATTGTAAATATGAAACCGAAACTCTATCCCTCCCAATAACAAAGCCTTCAACCAAATTACAACTCTCCGCCCTCATCACAAGCCTACTCAAACCATCCACCACAAGTGTAAACAAAAAAGGTGACAATGGATCATACAGCCCAAGCCCTCTAGACACCTTGAACTTACCCCTTAGTTTACCATTTAATATCACTGAGAAACTCATCCCCTCATCCACTTCCTCCATCTTTCTCCAAATCCCTCACTTCCAAAACAAAGTCTAAGAAATTTCAATCCATATGATCATTGACCTTCTCAAAATCAAATTTAAAAACAATTATCTCCTTCCTTCTAGATCTATATTCTTTAATTATCTCAATAATCATGAGAACCACATCCAAAATTTGTCTCTCTCTCATGAAAGCCCCTTGAAACTTAGATATTGCCTCATCCAAACTCTCCCCAAGCCTAACCAATAAAACGTTAGCAACAATCTTATAAAGACTCGTTACTAAGCTAATTGGCCTAAAATATTTCAATTTCACATAGTTTTCTTTTTCCGAAATGGGACAAATAAAAATGGAGTTTGTTATTGCATTAACCACACCATTTTGGAAAAACCCTTCAAACACTCTCATCAAATCAGTTTTCACAACCTCCCAACACTCCTATAACATAGCCACAATAAAACCACCTAGTCTAAGGGATTTCCCTTTACTACACTCAAAAATTGCTCTCTTCACCTTCTCCTCAAAAGGTCTTTCCATCCAACTAGCTCTACCATATCAACAGGAGAACAATCAAGACCAATCATCCTAGCTCTAACCCCCTCTTGAGCTGAATATAGATTTGAAAAAAAAAATTAATTATCTCCCCTTGTATAAGAGTCTCATCCTCAATTATCACACCATTATCAAGCTCCAACTTGTTGATGACTTTCTTCTTTCTATTTCCATTCACCACTATGTGGAAGAACTTCAAATTATTATCCACTTCTATCACCCATTTTACTCTAGATTTTTGTCTCCAATTGATTTCTTCATTAAAAACCACCACCTCAAACTCATTCCTAAGATCTCATCTCTTGCTTCTTAAGTTGTCATCAAATCCCCCACTTTCCTATAATTTATCAATCTTTCCAATTCTTTCAGTAATCACCTTTTTCATAGCACAACATCACCAAACTCCTCCTTATTCCACATCTTAAGTTCATGTTTTATAGAATCAAGTTTCTTCATAAACGTAAACCCTTCCCATCCTTGAAAACTCCCCTCCATCCACCAACCTCTAACCTTTCTCCTAAAATTCTTAAGTTCCACCCACATATTTTCAAACCTAACCTAAAAAGACAAGGATCCCATTTTGCTACTGAAGTCTCCAAAGCAATAGAACAATGATCAAATGTTACTCTTGGCAAAGCTTCTTGTCTAACTCCCAGAAAACAATTTGTCCATTTTGATGAAAAAAGAAACCTATTCAACCTCTTACACACCAAGTTATATCTAAAGTTAGACCAACTGTGCATACTATTAGCTAATAGAAGATCCCCAAGTCCGGTCTACCTAATAAAGGTATCAAAATCTCTCATATCCTAGTTAATTCCCCCCCCCCCCCCCCCCCCCCCCC
>CAUOFW020003946.1:4367561-4464608 GCA_963454935.2 Ilex paraguariensis
CCCCTCTCTATTCCCCCCCCCCCCCCCCACACACAAAAAAAAAAAATTCTCCTTGAGAACTGCATACCCCAAACAAACCCTCCAACTCCTCCTATAACCGCATTCTAATCCTAGGTTTATTAGGTCCATATACTTTCGTTACCCACAAATCAAGGCCATCCCTTTCTCGGACTCTAACTGAAATTGTAAACTCACCTTCAATTGACTCTTCCATAACAACAAACATTTCATCCCACATAATAACAATACTAGCCGAACTCCCCACAAAAGGTAAATAGATCCAGTTCCTATATCTAGACCCCTATGAACTATTAATGATCCTCCTATCAACAACCTCCAATTTAGACTCTTGTAATATCACAACATCTTGACTCACTCTCACAAGAACTTCTTTTATTGAAAACATATTTTCCTATTTCACCCTAACCCCCTAACATTCTAACTAAGAGTCTTCACAACAAAACCAAGGCTCCCTCATCTACCTTCCTGGAATTCCCCCCATCATACTTAATTCGAGACTGTAAATTTTTAATTTTTGTACCCCTTTTCTCTTTCTCACGTTTCTCCCACCCACCCTTAATCTCACCCTTTTTTTGGTTGGAACTAATAAAAAATCCATTTTTCCAAGAAAAATTTGGAGAACCATTTATCCCCATTAGACACAAAAAATCTATCATCTCCTTCCATATTCTCACCACTCTCTTCATCTCCCTCAAATGTCATTTTGTTCCCATCATCACCATAGCAAACTATAGCCCATTAGCAATGACTGTAGGACTCCCTAAAACAAAATTAACTATGGAACCTCCACTATCTTTACACAAATTTAGCTCATCAGTCCCCAACTTTGGTTCAACCTCAAATCATAAAATTGGAGTTTCCAATGAACCCAAAAAACTATTTCTAGCATAGACAACTAGGTCATTCCCTAAACGCATAGACACCCAAGATACCCTCCGCTCCCCCACATTTTAAAGTAGACACTGAAGTGCCCTACCGTAGACTCAACCCCCCTGAGAAGAAACCAAATTAGGAATATACCTCCCATTTCCCGTAATCACCCATAATTGGATCGAAAAACCCTTCCTCAGACTCACCCACAACACTAGAAAACAACCCTCCCTCATAATTACCCAACACTGAAGAAATCTGAGGTTTACAATGCACTTTTAGGGTGTAGGGATGCACAAAAGGAATCAACTCAACAATAGGACATACCTCAAGGGCAGCTTTAGGGCCATTATCTCCAATATTGCCATCAACTATACCATTCTTCTCGTCACTCCAATAGCCTAAACCTTCAAAGAGCTTCCCAAGATCATAATCAACTTTTGGCCCATCATATCCAATGTTGCCATCAATTGTTCCATTCTTCCTATCACTCCGATAGCTCAAACCTTCAAAGAGCTTCCCAACATCATGACTAATCTCCATTATATGCAAGCTATAGCCCTTTTCTTGCATACTGTAATCAAAGCTCCTTTTTACACTCGATTCAAAGTCTTGGCTCTCTCAGATCCAAAAGGAAAAGTAACATCAAAGATACCCACCTCCATCTCCAATGTGTGATGTATATGGTTCGCAACATCTGAACCCACTTTTTCAACATCGAAGTCCTCTTTGATTCTATCGAACTCACTTGTATCTCCGCTGCTTTCACTTCTTCTAAACCCATCACCCACACCACACAACTCTCGATAAACCACCTCTTTGTGAGTTCATCTTTGCTACCACCCATGTCTTCATTTTCGTCACTTCCATCAACCAACAGCTGCCCTAGCCAAGAGTCTATATAGTAACAAGGCCAACAGGGTCTACGAGTTCATGTTTTCAACGTTATCAATCGGTATGCCTCTCTTGCTTGTATCTCTATTACATGCACATGTGATTTTTACTCTCGATGGTAATGTCTAATTAATCTATTTGCATGTGTTTTAGCATTTTGTGGAATTAGGTCTTGTGAAATTTAATAATCCATTGTTTGAGCTCAAGACCTATTCATTCTCCCATGTCGATTTATGGTTATCTCAATCTCCTACTCCTCCCTCCCTTCCTTTGTTAATCTTTTTATTTTTATTTTAGTAGAAACCAAAGACAAATCCATTTTAGTCTGAAAATATCTAAATCTAATCCAACTATCCCATTAAAAACATCAGCTCCCTCTTCAATGATTTATCCTTCAAATTCACACCTCTAAAATCCTCTCCATTACCTCACCTATTTTCCAAACCTTACTCTCTTTTCAAGGCACCAATAACAATTCTGCATTAAAAGATTATCTCGCTCACAAATTCCATCGTTAGAACTTTCTAATTGAGATGAATAGAACTCTTTCCCTCTGTCCTTAGACTTAACATCCTCAGGTCCAAAGGTGAAAGCAAAGGAGAAGATGGAAAATGACTACCCAAAAGTTCCCTCCCCTTGTCACCTCACCCCATGCATATCCCTCCATCCCCCTGCATAAGAGAAAGTGTTGTCATATTATGGCAGTGTGTATCATTAGAATTCATTGAAATTATTACAGTATCGACATTCAAAACTCAGAGTTCAAGTTTTCTCTGACTATCGGGGGTAGGGGGAATAATGAAAATTGGAAGAATGTGACGACAATATAAAAATTAGTCGCTAATTAGAGCATTAATTATTATTCTATATTAGCACGGAGTTATTTTTTGAAAGTTCAAATAAGTAAATGAATCTCAAATATGGATTCCTTACGTAAAAACAAGTTCAATGACTATAATATTAAGTATGTTAAAAATTGAAAAAAATGGCGTGTTAAACATCCAAAGTTTTCGAATTATGTGATTAGGTAAAAGTATGTAACATTTAGAACAAAAAAATAAAAGAAATATAGGTGTCAAGTCATTAAGAGTTAAAGAAGGCGTGTTATACTTAAATGACACATTGAAACTATAGGTGACGTGTGGTTTTAACCAAAAAATAAAAAAAACAAATACATGGACAAAGCATGGATTGGCAAGGTCAACATCCATGTGACATGAGACAAGGAGGTTGAAATAGCAATTTTGCCCACTGTGGAAAAGAAGAGGACAGAGAGAGAGAGAAAGAGAGAGTGGGGGAAGGGAGAGGGAGAACACGGAAGGAAAGTGTTAAAATTTTGTCCACATATGAGCTCGTCTCTACAAGCAAAAAATTACGTAAAATTTTTGTATTATGATTTAATAATTTTATGGGTTGATTTGGCAAACAATTATTAATTTGATCCTTGTTAAATATTTTTGGATCAAAATAGGGCCTTGTTTTTTTTTGTTATTCACTCCAAAAATTATTTTTGCTTTAACTAGGTCATTATTACTTAGTTTTATTCTAAAATATTACAGTTTTGTTTTGCCACAATATATGGTATCGATTCGAGATAACTTCAAAGGTAGAATTTTTTTATCTTTTAACCTCGTTGATACATCTCATGCATATTAGAGGGTTCTATATTAAACCAATGTTGATTTTATAACACTAAATATTAATTTGCATTATTCATGGGGTCGAATTTGAGTTTTTACCAATAAATCGTGGTTCCCGTACATTTGATATTTTTAGATCGAAACCCTAGTTATCTTTTGGACCCAATTTGCATATAAAATGCTATGAATTTTATTCTGACATAATTATTTAATGTTTGGCTTTTTATTCCTACTAGTTCTTGGGTTTATTATTGGTTAGCAATATCGATTGTTGTTGGCAACTTGTGGGGCACCACAAAATTCCTAGTATTTGTGTTCCCAAAAAGAAAAAGGACATCGGTTCCTTAGGGTGCAAGACCCTAATGTTTTCTTCAGATATAGTTCATGCATGGATCAGAAAATTGACAAATTATGATTGTCGATATGTGTTGCATTCTTGTGATTTTTTATTTTACCTATTGCTGCACTTATTTGTTATTTGATTATATTTATGTAGTTTTAAAATTTTGATAGTTATTGATAAAAGTTATCCAATTGGCCTAGTGAACTTATCCCTAATATATATTTTTTCAGAAACACGATTGAATTCATAGGAGTAAGCTGGGAAGGTCGTAATTAGAAGCTACCATTGTTATGTTCTTTATACTGTACCAAAAAGTTTTAATTGATAATGTTTTGATTATATGTATATATATATATATATATATATATATATATATTAGCTCAAAGATGTAACCTTATCCAGGATAAATCTTAATAGTCTAATAATAATATAAGGAAGGTAATTATGGGTTATAGATGGTTTATTTGTTAATCACACCCAATTATTTAAAAAAAAAAGGGGCATGCAGTATTTTGAAAAACGCGTCTAGGCAAGAAGCGAGACAAGGCGAGGCTATCTCGCCTGGAGAACCCTAGGCAAAGCGAACGTGAGCGAAGCGAGAAAAAAACGAAAAAAGTGTTGGCCTAGCGCTTAAGCACAAGGCGAAAAAGCGACCGCTTTTGTTATGAGAAGCAAAATTATTTTATTTCTAATTTGGACCGTTGGATTGGGCGATTGAAAAAACATTATAAGATGTGATACACCAAATTATCCCCTTATCCAATAAATACAAACCAAACCCTAATTTAAATCAAATTTTTCACTGGTTGTTGCTAAGGCTGGACTCCTACATACGATCGCTAGACTCGATCGATAGAGACGATCGACTCTCTGTCGCTGCTCGCTGCTCACGCTGGAGGCTAGACAGAGTCTCCTTCCTCACTAATCTTTGCACAGGTTAGTCCTTTTTTTATTTTTTTATCTCTTCTATTTCTCTTTTTTTCTTCATCGCTGCTCCTTTCTTTCTTTTTTTTTTCCTAATTCTGATTCTAGTCCTACTAATTCTGATTCTGCTCCTACAAAGTCTTCTTCCTCGCTACACAGGTTAGTCTCTTTTTTTTTTTCCTTCTCTTTTCTGGTTCTAGATCTTCTTCCTCGCTTCCTCACTACTCTTTTTTTTTTTCTTGATTTTGATTCTGATTCTGCTCCTACACAATCTCCTTCCTAGACAAAGTCTCCTTCCTCGCTGCGCAGGTTAGTCTCCTTTTTTTTTTTCCCTGATTTCCTGATTGTGCTTTTGATTGTAAGCGAAATTGGAGTGTACTGTTTTGACTGTGCTTCCTGATTGTGCTTTTGATTGTGCCCTGATTCTGATTTTGATGTTTTGTTGTTTTGTTTTGCTGTCCTGAAATGTGATTCAGTACATGTGTATAAGCCTACGAATGTAGATAAAAATAGATTTACAAAAACAGTTGTGGTTGATTTATATACTTTAACAAAAACACATTTGGGATATTATTAGTGTTTGTTTGAATTTAAATGTTTAAGCTATGACTGTTATTAAAATTTGAGATATTATTAGTGTTTGTTTTAATTTAAATGTTTATGGTTTTACTTGTATTTAAATATTTAGTATATATAAAATTAGAACTTAGATATGTATAAGTAATTAAACTAAAATATTTATTTATTTTTTTAATTGTTCGCTTCGCTTCTTACCTAGACGTTAGAAACCTTGGTCGCTTCAGTTTGCTTTACGCCTTAAATAACACTGGGGGCATGACAGAGAATCCTAAAGAAGACCAATTTCAAATATGAAAAATGATGAGTTGATATTCCAAGGAAGGAGCTACCAAGAAGCAAATGGATTTGGAGAATTGTGATATTTTGCAATCTTTAATATGGTTATTCGAGTACTATCCAAGCTTTTAGATTATAACTAGCTAATCTCCTCGGAGCTCATTTTTTATTAGCTACTAGTAAGCAACTTTGTCTTATGCATTGCTAATTCTCAAATACTTGTCAGCTCCTGTTCACATTGGAGGTCACTTCATTATCAGTAACTATCTACTGATCTCGCTTAGAAACAAAAAGAGGTGCAATAGTGCAAGATTCCATTGATGGTATCCAATTTTTGGGGGGAAATGAAAAGGTAAGTCCTCACCCAAAGTGTCAATAAAAACAACACACCAAGGAGGTGTAACTTACCTAAAAGATAAGAACATCATATTACAGCCAATAGTGGACAAGCATGTATATTGACGGAGCTAGCTCAAAAGACCAAAGACAGAAACATAATTTCAAAGTATGAACTTTCAACATGCAAGAACATTAATCCTCATACACAAGCCTAAGACCCACACCCACAAACCCCTTTCCCACTTCAAGCCCAAGGGCTTGGCCAATGAGCTACACAGGACATAATCATCTAGTTGAATAACAGAATAGCTCTTTTTGTTACCTAGGTTCTTGAATAATTTGCATTCGATGTTGTATTTGTATTCCATAGTGTTGCATGGACACTACAAGAATTCTGCCAATGTACGAACCAAAGGTAATGCCATCTATGTATATAAGAATTGTAGAGGAGAAAAAAAAAAAAGACAAGTTCAATGAATGTATGCTAAATTGGAGTAAAAGTAATGCTTTAATTCTGAAATCAAGCATGTAGTGACAAAATCAAGCATGAGCATTCACATTTAAACAATACACAACTACAATTCAACAAATATGAGCAGGCCATGAGAATTCCTCGAGGACACAATAGATTCCCACAAATCATTCTCATCTAAGGTCAAAGAAAAGACAAATTCACTCATCATGGAAATCATTGATAGGACATCAGAGAGAGTGAGAGAGAGAGAGAGAGAGAAAGAGAGAGAGTGGGAGAGTTAACAATTTTTGGGGGACTTGGGCTAAGTTTTACATTTTTTTTTTCCTTCCTTGTCTTTCCTTTTGGCATTTTGAACATTAAAGGTTCTATTTGGAAAAGAATAACTAATGAATAGCCTTTGACTTATTGACAAAGACAATATTTTGGGGACATTTAAAAATAAAAATGAGGACAACAAATATAGGAACAGAAGCAACTATCCAGTAAAGAGCTAAGTCTACATGGGAGTTTGAGATACTAGAATGTGTGATGTAGATCGTATTAAGAAAGAATAAGGGATGAGAACGGGAGAAGATGGGGATGAGAAAAGAAGAAGAAGCGGATGAGAACAAAAAAAATTTGAAGGAAGAAGGATTCAATATCAATAATCAATAATAATCAAAGTCTAATCTCACAACAAATATGTATCCCCTATATATATAAGGAATTCACAAATCCTATATATATAAGAAGATCAGAAACTCTAAAATAAATAAATAATCAAAATGACAACTAAAGCCTTAAAAGTTAAAAGAAAGTACTTAAATGATAAATATTAAAAGTATTTAAATAACTATCATAATTAATCTATCATATCTATCCAATTCCTACACGATCCCCATCATTCTCCTCCGGTTGAAACAAACTCTCATCCGGAGAATGTTTAAAGTAGAAATACCCCAAGAGAGCAGGATGAAGATGACATAATATCTCATCTAGAATGAAAGAACCATCAATATATTTCCATCGATCAGAATAAATGCAAGAATCTCCATCTGTAACAATGTAAATCTGGTCACGTAACACATCATCTATTTGCCTCGAAATACGTGATGGAAGTGGAAAGATAAGAACTGGAGCTAAAGCTGAGGAAGAAGCAATTCCACCTGTAGAAACACTGGATAATAAAATAGGAGGCTCTGGAGTACCTCGATTAAGTAGCATGTCATCCAAATAAAAATCTGGACTAATACTAACATTCAATGTAAAATTAAGCAAATAAGCATTAGATCCAAACTCGAGAATAGAAAAATAATTTTCATTAGGTTTCAACAAAAATTATTCAATGGGACAAGATATCGATGACAAAGGAGTAACATTGACACCTTGGTGTTGAAAATAATTAAGTACCAACTCAAGTGAAATTTTAATAGTAGGAATAAAATCAAATATTTCAGAGAGGAAAGACTTGAAAACAAAGTTAGATTGACTTGAAATAATCACCAAAAGATTCTAAAATAGGTAACTCAATGTGCTTGACATCTTTCATAAGTGTGGACTCGACAGACTTTTCAGCAAGTTCCATTACAAGTGGAGACTCAACTTTTGACTCTGACAAAGGCTCAAACTCATTTTCTTCAGGTATTGACTTTTGTTGGTATGAAGGAGGTGAGCTCTGATCTGATGAAATCGAACAAGGGGATTGGTAGTCGACATGAGTAATATATTTTTTTGTATGGGAGAGTGTGTCATCCAAATCCATAGTCACCCTGGAATTAGGAAAACATGCAAAAACAACATGGACATAATTCAAGTAATCATGATACTCATATGTGATAGAATTAGAATTGGAAGATGTCCTACCAGTAGGCTGTGATTGAAAATCCATCAAGTTATAGTTAGATTTCTTATGAAATTTCTCAACCTTTAGAGCATATTGATAGGCTACAACTAACGTATTAAAAGGGTATTGTTTGACCTCCATATTAATTTTTTATCTCAACCCAAGAATATACGGATCAATTGTCCAAGGTTCTTCAACAATGTCACACAAGTACATGAGATAATCAAACTGGACAAAGTAATCAGAGACACTAGAAGAATGTTGTCTAAGATTGAGTCATTGGTCATAAATTTAATCCATATAGGAAGTAGGCAAATACTTCTCTTTCAATTTATATCTCATTTCAACTCAAGTGATAGGTGATTCTTCTAAGGGGTCTAAGCTTCTTTGGATTGTTTGTCAATACTTCTTGACAAAATCCTCCAACATCAATTTAGCAAAACGAACGCAATGAGAATCTGACATACTATGCCAATCAAAATATTCTTCTAAATTAGCTAACCAATCCAAGAATTGATTTGGATCTAAAGTGCCACTAAATATAGAAGGATCTTTGTCTAGTATAGTTGTATGGGTTGACTCTATGTAAACATCCCTAGACTTCCTATGATGATGACCTCGACGAGAGGCTCTTGAAACATGTGCATTAGAGAAACTCATGAGTGACTCTTGAAAGATGAGAATGGTATAAGAACACATTCAAGAATGCAATTGATAATTACAAGTGAGAAAACTTAAATAGAAGAAAATCTGTTATTTGTTTTGATAGACTTTGCAAATTCTCTAATTTTTCAATGAATAAAAATATTAGCCTCAAATTCCATGGGAGTATGCATACCATAATCAAGAGAAAAATCTGAAACTTTTCGAGGATGATTCTGCAACTTTTGGAACTTCTGGGGTGATATTTCTGTAATTTTTTGAATCTGCTAAGGATGTTTCTGCAATTCTGGAGCTTCTTGATGGTATTTCTACAATTTGTTGAAACTTATGGGTGATTCTGTAGTTACAATAGTGGGTGCGCTGCTTGGTTTGACAAAGACACAAAATATAGTTTGGATCTTGGGTCAATGAATAACCCAGACCTTGGGTCAAGGATTAACCCCATAAGCCCTGTATAGTGGGTCAAGAAATTAACCAAAATATAATGGTCAAACTTAATCCAACAAAATAGATCTCAATCTAGCAATTTAAAATCCAAACCCTAGCCTCTGTAATGTCAAATATGGAGGCAGCACAGAGGGCAAGAGATCAACAACAGAAGATGGCGAAGAAGATGGATCGATGACCAGTGAGGTTGCGAACTATCTTTGCCACCTCAAAATCCCAAAACTTGATTATACCACTTGCTGCTCCTGTAGCTACCAACACTCTTGAAGAATCAAAGCTGACTGAATCAATTCCACTTGAATGGCCAGACAAACACAAGATAGCATTCGGTTTGCCGATGACCCACAAATTAACCTTGTGATCTTCTCTTTTTTTTTTTTTTTTTTTTGCTGGCTGGCTCTGTTTTTTTTTTTTTTCCACTGATGAACAGTGATTTCGGATGAACATTGCACGCGTGAACAGTGCGATGAACAATAACTTTTTTTTTCCCCCCAAATCGAAGTTGAGCTCTAATACCAAATTGATGTAGATCGTATTAAGAAAGAATTAGAGATGAGAAGGGAAGAAAAAGGGGATGAGAACAGAGAGAATTTGAAGGAAGAAGGATTCAATATCAATAATCAATAATAATCAAAGTCTAATCTCACAACAAATATATATCCCCTATATATATAAAGAGTTCACAAATCCTATATATATGAAGAGATCACAAACTCTAAAATAAATAAATAATCAAAATGACAATTAAACCTTTAAAAGTTAAAAGAAATTACTTAAACGATAAATATTAAAAGTATCTAAACAACTATCATAATTAATCTATTATATCTATCCAATTCCTATACGATCCCCATCAATGTGTCTAACAACCGAGGCGCTTAATTTTCCAAAAATGACACCAGTGACAGTCACAAGGGCAGTATTCATTGGAAAGGGCAAAAGAATATGGCCAAAACCCATGTGCGAGCAACAAATACCAAATGATCAACCAAAAACATATTTATTCAACTTACCCAAAAAATATAAAGTAGAATATAATGAAGAACTATATACAAACCTGAGCACGGAGCCATTCAACCAGTCCTTTCAAAACTTCATCAATTGCCGTGGATTTCTTCTTTGAATCTGAGGTTGCTCCATTTGTAGTGACACCATCCTGAACTTTCGGCCTCGCACTGAAATTATCAAATACAGATGATAAATTTAAATCCATTGGTTAGGCGGAGCCTTGTTCTCAGCAGATTAACTAAAAGTAAGCCATACAAATCCATTATGTTTCCCCTTAAAACTTTGAACTATCTGTGAGATGGAGCACGATTAAGTACCTTACTATTAGAGAGAGAATCTTACAGCTCTTTTCTTGTATAAGCCAGTTACCTTTCCAAAGCAATCTGAAAGCAAAAAAAAAAAACATGGTGGACTATATAGCTTTGATTGATTTAAAGAGCATAAGGTTAATTCAATCAATTACATACGTCATTTACTCCATGACGATTCCACCAAAAGACATACAAGAGATCATGTACCACAAGTACTTAAATATTAAGATAAAAAGGGTTATTACAATAAATATAAGATGTAGTTGAACCAAACTGACACAGAGAATTCCAAGAAAATAACTTCTTATTTGCAACATAGGTTTCCAGATGCACAGGAACTCCCATTGTTGACTGCGTGATGCAAGTAACCATAAGCTCCTTCAAGAGCAGATAGGTTAATATTTTTAACAACTAGTTGGTAATTCCAGGACAATTGGACAACTCCAACAACTCAATGTACAGCATTTAACTAAGTTACTCAGTAGACATGGTAACACAAGCATAAATGGAATTGTATATAAATACAGTTTGACCAGAAGTGCCACTTAGGATTGCCAATTATGCTCCAAAATAAAGAATTGGGCATAGAAAGATAATACCACCATGCATAAGGTTAATCCTGCCGATTCAGAATTGGGGACCAACTTAAATATTCAGAATCCAAACCAACAAATATTTCACCAAAGCATTGGAGTCTTCCTATAAAAAGGGCCAGACTAGTCAACTTTTGTGATTAAAAAAAAGGCTAAAAAGGAAAGATATTAGACAAGGACGTCAGAAGCTAAAATCACAATTGAAGCCTATGGGAAGTTAAGCACGGACATTGCTGGTACGGAAAGCACACACTACACAAGCATGCCAAGCCCCCTTTAAAATAAGGGAATGAATTTGTATATATGATGAGATAGAGTAAAGTTACAGTTATTTATATCATATCAAGGATCAAATGGTCCTTAATAAGATACCCGTTGAATCTACCATTTAAAGTTTCAAACATCACTCAACTTGACAATGAAATAATGAGATAAAAAAGTCCTTAAACCAAAATTCAAGGAAAAACTCCAAAGAGACAGAGAATAAGTATTCAAACCGGTGGACGCACCCAGTCTTTGGAAGACACATGATGTCACATAAGACAACATCTCCAATTTTCTCTCCTTGTCTCTCTAAGTTTGAATTGATTAAATGCAATGGTTGTAAGACGGCATTGTTTTCATTTAGACATAAACATCATACCAAAAAAGTTCAAACATGTGAATGTCCAGAGATGCTTCTGCTTCCTGGACCAAAAGACATAATCAGGAAGCTTGTTTATTTGGTTCCAATGTTTTGTGTCTGAGAGAGAGAGAGAGGGAGATTAACCTAAGGAAAAATGGTATCCTAAAAGAGCAAGATATTTCCTTGCATCAAGATACATACAACCTATGTTACATGGCCTCGGGTACAAAGCTTGGATGGGAGGATGTGTCTGATTCATCTAATGTCAAATCAAATAACACTAAATGACAAAACATTCATATTTTTTAATATTACTCATTACTTCATGGGATAAAATGGTGTGTTCTGTAGCCTGATGTTCAGAATAGGAACTTTGCACACTTTGAAGCAATCATGTAACCAATAAAAATTATGACTATTGAAGTCAATTAGATATAAAAAAATTTAAAAAAAAAAAAAAAGAAACGAGGGATATACTTGCCAGGTGCATATCCAATAGGAACATAGAAGTGTCGGACACATATCCCATACCATTACCTAGATGCTGAGTGTCCGACATGGTTACTTGATCTATTCCAAATAGTCCATGTAATATAGCAGGCCATAGTCCATGTAATATAGCAGCAGGTCACAAACTTAAAATTCGGAGATTTTTTAAGAACCCTCACCTAAGGAAAGGTTCATATGTATCTTCATTTGCAATAGACTTGTCATGGAATAATCTGGCCCTTTTAGGGTTTGCTACAAGGGAATGAACAATAGTCAGTTAACAAAATTTCACAGTATAAAAAGGTTAAAATTCCTTTCCCAATTACCTGTAAGCATTTCATCTATTAAAGAAAGAACATATTCTACTGTTTCTTCCTTGAATATGTCACGTAAGATGCTAACGAACACATGCACGTAAGCTGGACCATCCTGTAATAGTTGCTTCCACTTGTCAACTTGGATAAAAGTTCAATCAAGTTAATTCATTCACTCCCCAGTCAGTAAAATATCTCATCTAGCATCCTATTTGAGCACTGGCAGTGCAAAGTGCTAAAAGTGCTGATGGAAAACTGAGATTACCGAATAAAAGAAGTTAATGTTAAAATAGATGAACAATCCAGCAAGAAAAACTGCCCCAGACAAAGTATAATCCTCCTTGTCTATAAGCCATGGTAATTAGAATATCTAGGACATGTAAGTTGGAGCAGAAGAGCATTCTAGCAACTACACCAATAATCTAACTTTAGATAGGGAAAACTATAGAAACTTACATAATTTGACCCAATTCTTATGTGCATAGTGCATCAAGACTAAAGAATAATCCCAAACTGAAAATGTTTATTTATTCACGAACAGCTGAAATTCCAGTAATCAAAAAGAAATATGGCATATGAACAAAATAGTTACCTACCAAATAAATTAAATTGTACCAATCAAACGTGTAGACGATTGATAACAGAAGGGTACTGACTGAAGGAACGAAAAATTTTAATTTGTCACACATTAGTAACAAGTGAATATGGTAAAAGCGAACATACTAAAAGAATGATGAGAACTGAAGCATCAAAACATCAGTAAGTGACAGTTGAGTGTCAAGTGAAACAGAAGATATCTTCCGTCGAAGATTAACCAAATTTAACATGGTAAGTGTACTTAAGATGGAATTGAATTTTCTTCTTCCTAAACTTATCCACAAACTAAAGTCCCGACTCTGTTAAAACCAACCAACATCCATCATATGCATTGAATACTTGTAGCACTCATATAAGATGGAGTTTAATTTAACATTTTCTGCTTTAACAACGTGGCCAAATATTTTGACATTAATAAAAACTGAAGTTCTAATAACATAGAATAGATCATTTCTGTCTGTAATAATAAAAGAAGGAGAAGGGATATGGAATCTCAAATTTGTTTAGAAGTAGATAGAAACTTCTGTTCAGCTCAGGATTACGGAAGAAAAAAAAAAGTAAAACATTACATCATCCAGCAGTTGAGCTCTGTAACTTTCGGCCTTTTTATCATAACGCCTTAACAGCTGAAGGCCTGTTCCTGTGATCAGCTTAGTTGTCATATACGTCTCCCATGGAATATCCCTCTTCAGAACCTTGAACATACCAAAAAATATAATTAGTTAACCTCATTAATGATTCAATATTACTAATGGCCTAACAAATTGACTACACAAAGATTCTGCAAGTCACCACTTACCAATGAGGATACAGTATTTATGAACTAAACTTAGCAAAAAAGTTGATTCTATAAATAGAATGGTGCTAAGATGTAGAATCCATGTTACTCTCAACGAATTTATATAAGTTATGTCAGCCCATGAATATATCAACCAAATGGTAAATTGTGCACAGTAATGAATATTTTTTTCAAAATCCTAACTACCTGAATATTTTTTGCATGAGCAAGCCACACTTCCTTACTTAGACATCCAATAGTGTTGAGGATGTGCTTAGGTCGTATGTGAGTAGATCATAGAGTAATGAAAAGCACAAGCATGAGATTTGGAGAGGAATTAATTACAAATTTCCCATGAGATTGAGAGCACCTCAACAGCACTTTCGAACATAGCTGTGACGATGTATTTCAATACGGAGTTTGGGTTCCTATGTGGGGCACCAATTTATCGCATAATCATAACTTTCACTGAGTTCCATCCAACATGGTCACTATAAAACACTCCATCTATACTACAGAAAACAATACCTCAGATTCCAACAATGTCAAAGACAATATTTGATACTTTTAGTTGTGGTGATAAATATAGAA
The DNA here is from genome assembly GCA_963454935.2 of Ilex paraguariensis. Classification (NCBI taxonomy): domain Eukaryota; kingdom Viridiplantae; phylum Streptophyta; class Magnoliopsida; order Aquifoliales; family Aquifoliaceae; genus Ilex; species Ilex paraguariensis. The sequence continues at coordinate 4,382,161 of CAUOFW020003946.1, forward strand.
GTTCCAAAGTGTTAGTCTCCAAAACTCTAAGTTCTTAGCCAATTTATTAAAGATCCCAGAGAGTAAGAGGGCTTCTCTTTGTCAAGAATGGAGAAAGTACAGTTTGAATAAGTTCTACGAACATAATCAGATTTTCATCTGATGTGATGATGTGGACATGGGACATGCATCAACCATTACTTTTATTGTTTTCCAATTGTACAACATCAAAGATTTTAATAAATTGTATTTTATAAACTTTGCCCTCTTTTAGTAGTAACAGTGACACCTGAAAAACAAGGCAAGGATACATCCAGTAAACAGAGTCCAATTGAGACGAATGGCAGCATTTTCTACTGTTACTTTTTTGTTATTTAAAAGATTTTAGATAATATATCTCAGTTCAAGTGAATAACAAGGCTTTGAAGTAAATCAACAAAATCATTCACGAGCCATATGGAGTCAGTTATGCAAATTCTTCCCTCAAACTGCTCAGGATAAATACTTAATGCGGATTGCAAACAAGATGTGACTTTCTATCTGCGATTGGGGCCAGCGTTTCAAGAAGCAAGCAAGCCAGTCCTGAATAACTAGAAATATTTAGATTTCCGTTCTATTCACACTATCTGGGTAACATATGCTCAATGACTTAGTGAAAATTGCTTGATTAACTCCCTCCTCTTAATGAATTAAAATTCTCCATTGCTCAAAGAATTTTTTACCCTTGTGCTAACTCTAACTAACAGAAGTTTTATGGATCCAAAAAATTAAATCCAAGTCCAAATAGAAAAAACAGATTACATATGAAATTAAGAAGTGATCTGAATTTAAAAATTAAATACCAAATTAATCCTAGAATTGAATATATGTATGAGTGTGAACATAAGTATGTACCTGTTCTGTTGTCAGCTCGGCTTGATCCATCGGCATTGATCAATTTCTCAAGGTCCTATTGAATTCAGATAGATTCGATCAGTTACACTGACAGAGAGAGGATAGAGTGAAAAAGGTAAGATTATGTTTATGCAATTACAATTTATCTCAATGGATCTATTCATGTTCAACAAATATCTATTTTTATGCAATTACAATTAATCTCAGTTGATTTCCAACGTCAATGTAGTCAACCGAAAGATTTAACTTTGAAAACACTAATTTGATTAATTTGAAAGTAAGAATTGAAGAACTAATTTTATGAAAACTCACTAAGAATCATAATAATTATTCATACCAAGAACTCAATCAAGTTAGAAGCCACACGCAATATAAAACCAATAATTATCGTGGATATTTTAGCCAATGATTAAAATTTTGTTTCGGTGCATTGTTTCAATCACCTAGAAAACGGAAATGTTTCAACGTATTTCAAAAACATTTCGACCCGTTTCGAAAACAAAATGAAAAAATAAAAAATTTAAACATTATTTTTTTCAAAATATTGATCGAATTATATTAAAATACCTTAAAACATTCTGAAATAATTGTGTAAATGTATTGAAATATAACAAAACATTTCGAAACATCATGAAATACCTCGAAATATTAGAATTTCGATTCCGTCACTAATTCATTTCGGTTTTCTTGGAAATGGAAACGTTTCAGATGTTTCGACTGTTTCAAAATGATATTTTGATCCTTAATTTTAGCACACCCAAAGGAAACCCAGAAGTTGAGAAACAAAACACATACCAAATAATGCGTATAGTTCCCTATGTTTTCCTACATACATGTCACAAGAGGATAGCATACAAATTGGATAAGCGGCAAGACAATGCTCTAGCTTCGAACAAATAAATACAACAATTTCATACAGCTAAAAATATAAAACTAGTTGTTTTTTTCTCTTTGGAAGAAGTAGTTTGCCTAGTGTTAGGGTAAATGCTTGGATTTTTCTCGTGAGGGTGAGAAACCAACAAACTTTACCCTCTAGCATAGATGTTCAAATTCATCATCATCTCTCTCTCTCTCTCCCTCCCTCCCTACCTCCCTCCCCAAGCCTACCCCCATATATGCATCTTCAATCAAAAAAAAAGCAAGTAAAAAGTCCAACCAGGCATGCCTTTGTCTTAATCTCAAGCCTAATCTAATGATTAAACTAGCCCCGAAAAAAAAATCCCAAAACATATGACCAAGTATCAAGATTTTAGAAAATACAAATCACCCTAGAGCAAGGACAGAGTGTTCAATCTAAAGTAACGATTCTCTCAGACGTTCTACCATGTCATTCACTACTAAACCCTGATTTCAAGATCCACAAAAGCAAAAAGGACAACTCAAAATTCTAAAGACAAAAAACTCATACCAAGTATATAAAATGTGAATTCACAAGCATATACAAATCTAGAGGAGAGATATAAGGGGAGTTTGAATGTGTACCAGAAAGAGCTCAAGAAGAATGTGTTCAGGTAGGAATGAGAGATCGAAAATTTTGGAGAGGTTACCGTTTGGTAACGTTTTCTATTTTCTATTTTCAAAAAATATAAATATAGAAACAAATTTTTTTTTAAGTGATAAAAAGTTGAAATAGAAACTTGTTTGGTTGCAATTTTTGTTTACGAAACTCTGAAAATAAAAACATAAAACAAAAAAGTAACCACTGTAATTTATGTCATATTTAGTAGCTTTATATTAATAACTCGCTAGAAAACTAATCAAAATTCAATGTCACAATACATCCATCAACACACCAAACTTTCCTCTTCCTTCATCTTCAGATCCATAACTTTTCAAAACACCATTTTTCATCTACACACCAAACTATAAACATCCATCAACACACCAAACTATAGACATGATCCGCACTAGTACTTTATCACTTAAATCTTTTGCTTGGAGGCTCACAAGCTGTCCCAACTCCCAACTTATACAAAAGTCTGCATCCACAGGGGATAATGAATTTTTGTTTGTACAACTAGAGACCCAAATTGCTTTGAGTATCTTTGCTTCATCTCTTCGCACAAGATCAACTCAAAATTTCTTTGGATTGAAAAAGTGCGTGCAAAAAATTAGACACAAATGGTAAGTGATTCCTTGAAAATATTGCAGCTCCAAACCGAATGCAATATCCCAAATAATCATAATAATCCTAATTCTACTGTGATATGCAATATCTCAAATCATCCTAAACCACACACACACCCCCCCCCCCACACACACACACAGGCGCATACACATAGGCACACACAGAGATCCACACCCACAGAGACGTGCGCACATACACACACATACAGACCCACCCAACCACAAAACTAGAGACCCTAATTAGAAACCTTAATTAGCACAAACAAACAAAAAAATTCAGATCTATGTATATACAAATCAATGTATAGATATATGTATGTGTATACAAATTGACTGCATGTATACATATGTATGTATTTGCATATATAAATATGTCGACCTACGCACAGATCTGACCTAGGGGTGCTTTGTTCGAAGAGAGAAAATTGAAATCGAAGAAGGATGCAACGTACCTTTAGCACAGAGTGAACTTTCGAAACTTGATTTGGAGTGACGAAGGTGCAGCAGATTACCAGGGAGAGGAGACAAAACGCAGAGATTGAAGAGAGAGAAGCGAGAAGAGAGAGAGAGAGAGAGAGAGAGAGAGAATATATTGAGAAAGAAAAGAGGGGATTAATATTTCAACAAAAAAAACTTTCATTTCGGTGTTAATGGGGTTCGATTGGGGACCTCGTTAAAGTCCCCGCTACCGCGCGCTGGTTTTGGTTTTTCTGGAAAGAGAAACGGTAGAAAAAAAATGAAATCTAAAAAGTTGTAATTTAAATGTATATCATATTTTAAATTAGTAAGTTTTGTCAAATTTTTTTAATGAAGTCTATTTATGTCACATTCATTTAAAGGATAATATATATTTAAATTTTAACTATTAAGTTTTATTTAGGTTATGTATTATTTTTCTTTTGAAAATATCTTTTTTTGTTTGCAGTTTTAAAATTTGTTTGGTTAGTAAGTAAATACTTGAAAATATAAGAATGGAGAAAAAATAGAATTCTTTTCTTATTTGTTTAGCAAAATAAAAAGGGGAAAAAAATACATGAAAGTGAGATCGTCAGGCCACTAATTTTTCTTGTATAGGACACTAAATTTTTTTTCCCGTAAAAATGTGGGGTATTGCCCTCACTTGACCTTTTTGCCTATTTTCATCTCTTATCATTTCTCATATATGAAAATCAAATTGGACAACAGCATTAACTACGGAACTAAAAAACAAAAAGTCTTCAACAAAGTTAAACTTGATTTAATATAATTAAGGATAATTTAATTATAATTTTTTTTAGATTAATTTAATATAATTAAGGATAATTTAGACAATTAAATAAATTTTCTTATATCTTTCTTTTCTTTTAAACAATAAAATGATTTTTTTTTAAATTATTACAAGTTTTTCATGTTAAATAAATACATGTATGAAAATATATTTTTTCTCTTATTTTATTTTCTTTCACTTCACTTTCTAAATTTTAACATCTCTATTTAATGAGATAAAAATGGTGATGTGTCAACCATGCATTGTTTCTATATTAATAATATTTGATAGTTATTTATTTTATCATAAAAGGTAGATAAATGCACAGTCTTTCAAGTTCAACATCTCATTCAATATAGATAAGAATATTTTAGACAATTTTCAATATTTTCTATCAACTTTACTACCTTTCAAACTATATAATGAATTTTTTTAAAAAAATTCATGCTAACCAAATACATGAAAGAAAATATATTTTCTTTTCTTTTTCTTTCCTTTCACTTTTTTTTTACGACTTTCACTTTTCACCATTCTTTTCTTTCTAACCAAACGCACCCGAAAAAAATACATATTGCAACGATGATATCATATCAATATTGCTACTTAGTATCACTAACCAATAATATACAGACAAATAGGGAAATGGACCTCACATAAGTAAATAACTACACGTCCACATAAGTAGATAATTACTTACTCTTCTTTCATGTAAGTCAAGAACTACCTAAGTGAGGTTCACTTTGCCCATTTGATGTTTTATTATTAGTTGGTGATATCGTATCATCAAAGCTAACATAGTATCATTGTTTTATTGAATATTTTTCCCCGTTTTAGACCTTATTTTCAAAAAACAATTTAGCTTAAAAAGAACAAAAGCACAATCCAAACATGTTGCTATTATTTTATTTTTTTGTAAAAAGTGAAAACAAAAACAAAAAATATCAACACAAAAACACGAATCAAGTGCACCCTAAGAAGGACTGAGTCAATTGTGAGCGAAAGAAAGGAAGGCAAGGATCTCATAGCTTTATACCATACCCATTTCCCTCAAATTCTTATTTCTCAAAATGAGTCACTTTTAAACTTATTTCTCAAATCCAATATTTTTTTTTATAAAAGGTCATTTGAAATAATACCTTCACGATTTGAAATGACGTTTTTAAGAGGGAACGACCAACTTAAACTTAGACAAAATATGACATATTAACTTATAAAAACATCATTATAAGTGACGTTTTTAAAAACATCATTGCAAGTGACATTTTTAAAGTGTTTTTTTAAGTCATTTCTTAACATAGTTATTTTAAACATAAAAAAGATATTAATTTTATTCGTATAAATTGTCATTTTTACGAATAAAATCAATTTCAACTTTCCCAAATCACAGAAGCCCTAGGTTAAAATTTTCCAAAATCTCTCAAGTCTTAGATCACCCTCTTTTCTCCTTAAACCAACAACCATTTTAGCCAAATGACAAAGACAACTCTGACTACATTCCTAACTCTGGTGACCTTCCTTACTCCAATGATAGTGCCATGTAGGTCGAAGTTATTGTCTCAAGACTCTCCTAACTCAAATTCATCTCTGATGACTCAAAGCACTCCAATGAAGAAGATCAATCTAGTATTGCTCTCTCTCTCTCTTTATTTTTTTTCTCTGTCTTCATCTGTCAAAATTTGAGGAGAATGGGTTTCAATTGGGTTCGATGAAATTAAGGGACTTAGTGCTATGATTGTTTATTTGAATAATGTGGGATGAAATTTATTTATTTGGATAATGTGCCCTAGTTTTTTTATATCTATTTAGATTGATGGTAGAGATAATGGTTGATTAGATAAGATGCTTCTTCATTTGGCATTATATGAGTATTTTGAAACAAAGTACTATTGTTGTTGGGTTGTTAGCTAGTTTATTGTTCTTATGCTTGAATGATTATGTGGAAAAAAAATTGCATTTACATTAGCAAATATGACAACAAATTGTGTGATTGTTTTTTGTCTATGGTGCGGTTTGGTTTGGTTTTGGTTCTTTAACAGGTGTTGATAGGGGGTTTTGGGTTTGGGAAGGGTTGGTTTGGTGATGGGGGTAGGGATGGGGGTGGGGTGCAATGGGAAAAGAGAAGTTCAATGAAGGCAAAGTTTGGATTTTTCATTTTTATTACAAGAAAAACCACTAGATAACATCTATAAATTTGACTGGTCAACTTACAAAGAATGCTTGACTACAACTTCATCATACACCTTATGTGGTTTATATATGGTAACCTAGAGGAGCAAGGTATAATAAGTGTAAACTTAAAGGAGAGTTTGAGTAAATAAATAGAGATTTTTAGCATAGCCATTTATGGGTCAAAATATGTGGAGCTACTAAAAAATTTTATTTGTTTAGTAAACATCTATAATTTCTCAAGGCAATTTTACTTCTTTGTGGGTTTTGAGGAGTTGAATGTCATGAAGATCTTGAATCAATATTGGGGGTTGAAATAGTCCTTCTTTTTGTCAATGGTTTTAATACAACTTGGGGTCTTTTTCTCGCTACAAGAATAAGGCCCTTTTGTGACAAATTTTTTTATGGCGGTTGTGTTCGTCATCACAAAATGCGTGTTTGAGATAATTTTTTATGGCTACTATGTTTGCCATCACAAAAAGCGTGTTCAATATTTTATTAATATTTGTGGTAGATATTTTTTCTGCCATAAATAGTGTCATAAACTCAAAAAAAATTTTTGTATTTGAGATAACTATTTTTCTTATTGCAAATAATATTTCATAAACTCAAAAGAATTTTTTGTATTTATGAAAGCTATTTTTCCCATTGCATATAATATTTCATAAAACATTAAAGCATTGTTTTAGATTAAAAAATAGTTTATAGTTTAAAGAAGGAAAACTTTAAAAAATAATTGTACTGTTCATAATTATTTTTTATGTTACAAGTAATATTTTATAAAATTACGTAGTTTTACATCAAAAGACAATTTCTAGTTCAAAGAAAAAAAAATTAAACTCTACAAAATTGATTTTTTATATAAAAACTAGGAGTATCAAAATATGGCACGACCCGTTACAATGGCACAAAATTAGTGGATTTGGGGTTTTTTTAAGCCACCAAGTTAGTAAACGAGCAGACCCGACACGATACGTTTATATACCAATCAGAATAAATATACACGACATGACTCATTTATGTGTCATTTTTACAAATTTCATACACGACACAAATTCGATATGACATAATTCGTTAGAAACGAATTAATAAACGAATCGAGTATGAGTTGAATATTTTTTTGATACGAACCAGGGGTAGCTTAAGGAAATTTGAGGCCTAAAACGAAAATACTAAATGATGGTCTTTTTTATTTTTAATATTAATTTAAAAAAATAATTTATTTTTAATATTATTTTAAAAAAAAATTAATTTATTTTAAATTTATTAAGTGAGAGAGAGAAAGAAGAAGAATGTGTTAGTGTTGCCAAGAAAAATATTTAACTTTTGTTTTATTTTTTACTAGAGAGAGTGTTTAATTTTAACTTTTTTTTAATGTGTTTTACTTATTTTTACATAGAGAGAGTGGAAAGGGATAAATATGAGTTGACTTTTGAGTACTATTTATTTTATTTATTTTAGGTTTCTAATATTATGAATTGGATCATGGACCCAAATTATTATAATAAAAATTTTGATTGTACTTAATTTTTTGGGGCCTTTTTTGTAGGGTTTAAAATTTAAAAGATTTAAATTTTGTGTTCTTTAAAGGACTGTTCCTTTTTGTAAACTTATTTGGACTTAAGTACATTAAAAAACTTATTTAGGAATAAGTCAATTTTGATCTTCATTGTCCAAATACCCTCAATAGTTATATTTAATCAAAACTTGTTTGAAAAAACTAACAACTCATAAATTGAGAATTGTATTAGTATTAACAATTCCTAATTATATCAAGATTATGTTTCTATCATATATATATATATATATAACAATAACACTCTCAACAAAAAAATCATTAAACAGTAACATGTTCAACGAAAAAAATCAAACAGTAACATACTCAACGAAAAAATGCTAACATCAAACAATAACATGTTTAATAAAAAATTTAATTAAAAATTTAATCATTGCAATAGAGTTAGGTATTAATGCTATATATATAATTTTAATGCTAACACAATTTCTAACTTAGGAGTTTTTATATTTGAAAACATTAAAACTAACAATGATAAGCAAATATTTATGGTAGGGGTAATTAAGTAATAAAAAAAAAAGAATTTGAAATGTGTACTTAATGAAAATAATTTAATGAAAAAGAGGACCTCATATAGTATAAGTATGACTGTAGTACTTAAAGTCAAATAAGTTCTAAAAAAGGTACACATGATTAATTATCTGTTAAATTTTTTCTGGGTTAGTAATGTACCTAAATTTATGGGGCTTTTTAAAAATTTGGGGCATTAAACCCAAGTTTTTTTTAATACTGATGGAGTTTGACCCAAAATTTTTCAAGTGTTTTTTTCCTTATTTATTTGATATTAGTTTACAATTGAAATTTTAATGGGTTTAAGAGTTTTGACCCATATGGCTCGTTTGGTAGACGTATTATGAGGGGATTAAATATTAGATTGCACTATTTTTTATTTAATTAAGCCTAATACTTTGTTTGGTAAGCAATTTTAAGTTTGTATTAATTTCAAAAATGTATACTTATCGTATACATATCGTATATTTTTTATACATCATACATGTATTATGGAGGTATTTTAATACCACTAGAAGAGGTGGTATTATAATTCACCTCAATGTATTATTTTACAAAATTACTATTATAACCCCCATATCTAATAAAATCAACTTATCTTCAACGTAAAATATTCTTTGTCAAGCGCACATTTCTCACTGAGTTATCAATGAGTTTCGTTTTTGCATAAAGGATGTGGATAATCATTGAAGCACTCAAAATAGTGGTGTCACATTAACAACAAATATCGTGAGTTATGCAAGTAGGAAAGACAATAATCCTAACATGGGGGATGTGTCATATTATGGAGTTTTAACAGAAATTATTGAAATTCGATACACTAATGATATGGAGTATGTACTATTCAAGTGTGATTGGATTGATAACAATATAGGGAAAAATGAAGATGGTTTTAAATTCACACCAGTCAACTTCAACTATTTTTTGTATTGAGAAGATCAATTGACAAATAAACCTTTCATCTTAACATCCCAAGCAGAGCAGGTTTGGTATGTTGAAGACCCTTTGGAATTAGATTGGCATATTGCCATTAAGATGTCATTGAGGGACTTATTTGATATGCAATTTAATGACCTTCAGTCAGAGCCTTATATTAATCAAGAATTGGATGAAAATGTGATGATTCACGATAATAATGCTAGTTCGATGAGACAAGAAGTAGAAGGAGTATCAATTACCTTAAATGATGATGTTACAATTGATGTTGAAATGGATAACAATAAAGATAGTTGAAGTAATTTTAATCTGCATGTATAACATTTGTTAATTATTATTTGTATGAAATTATATCTTTTTTCTGAACAAGTAACATTAATAAGTTTGTGTACTGCTACAAATTTACTATGTCGAAGAAGAAAAGACGTCCCCACTCTATTTCAAAGATGTTGCATGTATCTACATCAAGATAACTAAACATTGTTAAGACCCTATCCCAACTATCATCACAGGCAAATTCTGTAGGGCCATCATCATATGCACAATCACCTTAATCAGGTGTATAATGCATATAACATATTTCATACTTATTAATAATTTATGTTTGAAATTCACTAATGTACTTATTTCTTGCCGTTGTGACTCAGTGACAAACAAACAAGGTTGAGGCCAAGCCAAGGGTCCTAAGGAGTGGGGAACAGGAACAAATATTGAATTAAAATTTGATTCGACTTTTCAGCCAGTTGGTAATAGAGCTTCTGAGTTAAAGACAACAATGGAAAATATAGTATGCAATGGGTATAGGGTTCTACTCACATACATTGATTGAGATTTAGTGTCCATTAATGTGCTTGATAGTATTTGGACTGAGGTGTAGGTATAAATCTATATAACTTGGTAAATATATGATATTTCTTATTGTAAAAAATTACTAGTCAAATTGTTTGTTTCTTTCAATATTGAGAATTTTTCTTAGAATATAGTGTTGTATTGGCAAAAAAAATCTTAATTATAAGCTAATTGCTTAAATTATGGTTGTAGGATAACTTGACATTTGCAACACCAGGATTTAGAGAGGCCTACTTAAAAGCATGTAAAAAAAAGCATGAAAAGAGCACAAATATAGAATAAAAAAAAAGTATTATGAAACCCGTAAGCCAAATGTGAATGTTTTTTCAGATATTCCTCTTAAAATAGTGCCACAATAGTGGCAAGAGCTTCTGTAATATTGGGGAAGTGACATAGCAGAGATATGAGTATAATTTTTTATATACCATTATAATAACAGAATACTAATTTTAAATAATTTGTAATTGATAATATAGAAAATATCAAACCAAAATTCAAGGAATCGTGAATGTCAAGACCTAATTCATCGGAGTGGGCGAACTCACTTTGCCCAATTATGGATGTAGGCAAGTGACTTTCCATGTGACTCAGACGCAACAAAAATAATTGTATTTGTTGCTTATATTTACGCAATTTTAGATAATTTTATATCAAACTCGTTATAAGATATCTAAGCAATATTAATTCATTGTTCTAAATTGTAGGAAGAATTTCAAGAGCGACTGTCTCAAGTCCCTGAGTCAGATTAGACACCAACCCTTCAAGATCGGATTTTTCATGAGGTTTTAGGAGAAGATGGACATGGACATTGCATGACCTATGGTACTAGTGTGCCTCGGAGTGCGGTGTATAAACAAAATACAAGCTCATCAGATGTATTAAATCCTACGTTCATTGATCATACAATACAAGCATAGGAAGAACAACAATTTAAAGAAACGATGCGAATAGAGGTAGAGCAATAATTAAAAGAAACAATGCGAGCTGATATAGCTCAACAATATATTGAAAGAATGTGAGCAGAGGTAGATCAAAAGTTAAAGTAGAATTCAACCTTATGCAAGCAAAAATTAATTTTTTGGAATCTCAATTGAAAAGTGGATGCGACCCTATGGTGGCCCAACAGATGGATAAATACAAAAAATTCCATTTTTCACTTTGAAACTTTTAAATTATGTAGATTTTGATTGTGATATATTATCATGTCTTAGGCTTTAGATTTAATAAGGACACAAATTGAATCTGCGAGAGATGGATTTCCACAATCCCAAGAGGAGTCTTATGCGGCATCTCTGTCTATACGGCCAGCTAATAAGGTTTTGTACTATAATTTATATTTAGGTTACAAAACTAAGAATTTATGAACTTGTACCACACAAAACTTCTGATTTTCATATTTGTGTCCAATGAAAATTTTGATGCCAAATATAGGTATAGATTTGTACCCTAGTTGGGAATAAAGGAAAGAGGGTATTATTTGACACAGATTGTTTCAAGATATGTGTATTTTACATGAGATTGTTCCACCAATGAGATATCACTTTTTCTCCGTAAAATGGTTGTCACTTGCAAGAAAATTTCATCAATTAACTTTGTTAGAAATTGTGCATGTCCCACGACTTATATTTTATAATTCTTATTTGGATGAAAATTGTTATGCCTGTTAGAAATGGTTGAATTATGTTTTCTTCCATGTTGTTGAATGTTGATATGCATTAGTGGATCTCTGATTATTGTGATACTTTGTGATCTAATTCGCATATATGTTGAGCTCATCAACACATAAATTATTGCAATTTCTTAGTTCATCATGATTGTTACAAAGATGAGGTTGATTACATGTATATTGTTGCATTTGTGGTGTATTGATGATATGCGTCACATGTTGACATTTGCCCGTGAATTGCATTTATTTTTTCTATTGTGGTCATCAAAATAAGTAATATTGACCGTTATTATATATTTTTCTTGTTGAGCAATTGTTATTTTGGTTGTAGGTTAGGTTGGAGGCAAAGTAGACTTACTTAGTTCTAAAATTTCAAAACACATAGCGGCAGAGGGCCTTATTATTAGTATGGACCAATCGACAGAAATAGATGGAATTCCATTGAGATCAAATATTTGGCATGTATTTGTTGAAAATGCAAGAGATTCGAAGGTGTGTTTGATAAGGTCTCGTCGAGGTATTCTTACAATTGGAAAAGTCATTCAGAAAAATATTGTGTGGCTCTATATTGATGTATATTCTAACATCTTTTAATTATTTATTGTATATATGTATATAAATATCATTTAAGTATAGTAACAATAATTTTATATTTTTTTCAAGTGTCACTGAGAAAGTAGATGGTTCGGGAAGGATGTTCAACTTTTTGCATTAATTTCTTGTACTCATGGATCATTATGTTTTGCAAAAGTGCATATTTTATATTTTGTTTAACTCATGAAATTTTTTTTGGATTTGAAAACATTGTTATGTTTTTTGGAAATGTTGGTCATATTTGCTTGTGTTTATCTATATGTTGAATTGTGTAATTGTACGGATGTGTACCTTTAAATTAATGTGATGGAAGTGTATATATGCACATGGTATATAACAATGGTTACCAACGGTCCATAATAATTAAAAAAAAATTATTTGTTTTTGTGGTGGTATCATTGCCCTCATAAATATATTTCATTTAACATAGATAAAATTTCATACTTTTTGCGATACTATATTAACTGTCACAAGAAAGTCTTCTATTTGTTACGACAGTCAAATGTGGTATTTAAGGCAACACTTTTGCCTTTGTGATAAAGCAAAAATATCAGATTTTTTGTGACAACTTATTTACGATTGGGTATTGCTAACATAAATACTATTTGAGACAGACCGTTGCTACCATAAAAACCTTTTGAGACTACACTTATTATGGCTACGCAATACCGGCACAAAAAATATTTGTGAAGGCAAATAGACCTTTTATGACAGTACTTTACTATTATTAAAACCCTTTTTTCTTGCAGTGTCTTCAACTTTCTTGTGAATTAAAGCTATCTTGTTTTTTTATTTTTTCAGCATAATATGCTTTCTTCTTCTCCCATTTCTCCTGCTCATTATTGACCAAGTTATCGTTGAACATAAAAACAGAAACTAATGATCCATATAACCAAATGTTTACATAGCATATCATACTTCATTTATAAGTTTTTAAGTTACAATAAGTCTTATACTGTTGTTTGTTTGGGCTATTCAGTTCCTAAACCATTGTACACCATCTAAGCTTGTCTTAAATTTAGCTCATGACATAAGTCACTCAGCTTTGGTGGATAGATTGCATGATGTGATGGGGGTACATAGCAATAATACAGTCTCAAGCTCATTTGTAGATTCCCTTATACATTGGGACACAACATGACAAAATATATAGAATTAAAAATTGTTGACAATGTTGGATGTTCTATTTCACAATGAAGTTGTGAACAATGTGGATTTTTATGTGAAACAAGAGTACAGGTCTGTTGGAACTTCCAGAAGTCAGTTGGGTTGGTCTGAAGGTGGTCTTTACTCATCACTTTTAACACAAGAAGCTTATACACCAACAGTTAAACCTTATAGCATGACAATTGACTATTGTACCCTAGTGGTAATCTAGTGTATGGAAGAGTACAATCGATATGGTCATGCTCTAACATAATTTGGGCCAAGTATAGTTACTGAATGTGTGATGCCCCTAAAACCCCGGGGTCCTTTGTTAACTCGTCGATCACCCATCAACCCACAAAAGTACCCATGCATGTTTGCTTGAGGTTTTCCATTGTCTTCCCTAATCTCCGCACATCACTCTCAAATGTTTATATGGCTTATGTGTGAAGGGGAGTGTCATTCTCCCTCGGAATGATGTGAGAAATGAGGCAACGGAGTAGTGTGGAATGAAATGTGTATGTGTGTAAACAAAAGTGTTCCCCAAGCACAGAGAGACTTTTGAATGTCGTGTTTTACTTGAAAAAGTATTCCAAGGTCATCTCCTCAGGGAAGGAAGTCAAATTGTGTGAAGGTGATTTTGGTGAAAAAGGGGAAAGTGTAAAAATCTTTTGATGTTTGAGTTTGTGTGATTACGTTCTTGATTAAAATGAAATGGAAACAAGTGTTGGATAATCCGAAGTGGTCAGTCCAATGAGAATTCCAAATCAACTCAAGACCTTCCTCCAATGGTGCCTAGATGTTCAATTGATTCGTAGGAAGCGCGGAACCAAAATGTAGGTGAGGATTCAAGCATACCCTGTGAGTATGCATATGGTGTATCAAGAACTCACAACCATGTCCACACTCAACCTAGTCAAACCGAGTCATCGTACACTACGAGGAAGAATGAAAATGAGTTGAAGTAGCACACCCAAGAGGAATTCTCCCTTGGATTAGCCAACTTAAAATCTAGCTACTTATAATAAAATGAAAGACATGCATAATGTAAAGAGACATAATGAAGAAATGAAGCATGAAACTTAACTTAATGCAAGAAATCTTAAACTATGAAGAAAAATATTCAATAACCATTTTAAGAACTTGAAATGAAAAACTCTAAACAACAATGGTAGAATCTAGAATGCATAACTAAACTTGAAATACTCTGAAAATAAATGACAATAAAGGTAATAAATGAAGCTTACAAGAGTATTCAAGAAGATTACAAGTGAAAATGGGTGAAGGAAAATGCAAAAATATGACTTCTCTCACTAAAAACTACTCCTAAGCTTAGGTAGCCTTACCTCCTTTTTAAAGCTTGTGTGTATGCTGAATATATGGTGTAGAGATACTTCAAATTTCATCCATGAGGCTCCCCATAGCCTGTGTGCAGGCCTCCCATCAATGGGAGGTGAGTTGATGGCTTGGACAGGCTAGGACAAGTCTAGCTTGCAACCCAACATTCCTCTATCTTTCTCTCTCCTCCTCTCCTGTCCTCTATCTTCTTTTGCTGACTTTAGGGTGTAGGAGGCATGTATGTATGTAGAATATGTTAGGAGACAAGTGGGAGAATCAAGGGTGGGACCCCTAAGCAAGTGGAGCTTGATTTGTAGGCTTTCTGGGCATTCTGGACAAAACCTTCTCGAAGGTCAATGCAAACCTTCTAGAAGGTTCTAGCTCAGTACCAATTTTTGTAAAATTGCCATAAATTTTGATCCAACCGTTGGATGGATCTGAAATGCTGACATAATACAAAAGACATCCATATCTACAGCTTTTCTTTTCTGCATTGTTTCATATTCGAAGTGGATCATGGTCAAAAATGGGAAAAACAGAGGTACTATGTCAAAAATGGGAAAAATAGTGGGCTAAACCTTCCAGAAGGTTTTCATCCAAATTGCATTTTTCTTGATTTCTTCACCTTCTAAGCCTCCCGATTCTCATGTAATGTGTCCACTCTTCACCACTCATCCACACTTAGTTTCAAGGTTCCGAAAGTCATCATTTATGCTATAATTACCAACAACATCAAAATTTCCATTTTATTCGTAACTTTGACTAACTCTAAGTAATTAAATGCAAAGTTAAGTTAAAATGCATGTAATGAGGCCATTAAATATGCAATATTATGTACTCATCAATGCCACATAACCCGACACTACGACATAACATCTCCATTATCGGGGTCACAAATGACACAGCATTTGAGCAGAGTCTCCCTTGTATTATGCACTCCCAAATGCATAACTTGTGGTACATTCAATTGTTTGAACAATCCAAGTGCCAATATACATCAACTTATACTCATCATTACCGTATATACCTCCCTTAAGGTAAAGGAGTCGATGCCCAGAGGTTTAGCAAAACGTTTAAAATTTTTGAAAATTTAACAAAACTTATCGGTAGAAGAACTCGGAGTCCTACCGGTAGAAGAACTCACTAGAATTCTTCTACTGGTAGGAAATCAACATTCTACCGGTAGGAAAACTCATTGGAAATATTTTACCGGTAGATAACTATCGTTCTACTGGTAGAAGAGTCCTCTGGGAATGTTCTACTAGCAAACACTCAACGTTTTGCCAGTAGAACTGCCTACTGGAATTCTTCTAGCGGTAGGTACTTGATGTTCTACCTGTAGAAGTGCCCAATTTTTCCCTGATTCAATCCTTTTTTAATTTCAATTCATTCCAACCTCATACATCATCAATACAAACTCATATAACATAAAATTTTTATACAAAACATAGTCCATAAGAGTTTGTTTTACAATCCTTTTCACAATATTAGATATTAGTGTTACAAAAACATAATTTGAAGCCACATCTCGGCTTTTTTTCATCAATGAGGGCCCGAGTGAGAGCCATCCACTTGCACATGTCCCACACCTGAAATATTATCCCCATAAAGTGTGAGTCACACTTAATAGGGTATCCTAAATCATAAAGTTTGTCGGTGTATGCGGAATTGTTGGTGGAAGTCCATGAATTCTGTATCGATTGGGTGCCCATTAGTGTAAGTCCATAAATACCCACCCCAAGAAAGACCCAAAGATTTGAAATAGTCATTGGATGTAACATCAATGATGGGGGCTTGGAATACCCAATTTTATACTCATGGCATTGCATGGGGGATGGGAGCCGGTGAAGGCTCGGGTTGAAGTACATGAGTGAGTCTCATCTCATTTCATGGCATGACATAGTATTTTCAACATTGAATTGCATATTCTTGATTGGAATGGTTGTTGCTTGTTGAATGTGAAAATTTTACATGCACTTAGGTTGGGGAGTAGCCTCTTTAGGAGATACCCTATTGAGCGTGACTCACCCTTTATGCAGACAACATTTCAGGTTCGGGATATGTGCTAGTGGACGGCTCTCATTCGGGGCCTCATGGTTGAAGAAAGTCAGGATGTGGCTTTTGAAACATGTTTTATAAAAACTAGTATGTTATTTAGTTTAGAACATGTAATATTGGAAAGAATTGTAATGTGAACTTATATGAATTGTATTTTGTTTACAATTGATGTTATATGAGTTTGGTATAAGGTTGTATAGGTTTGTAATGGATTGGAATTGAAAAAAGGAAGGAATCGTAGGAAAATTTGTAAAACCTACCGGTAGAATGTTGAGTACCTCTACAGGTAGAACTTTTCTAGTGGGCAAAACCTACTGGTAGAATTTCAAGTTTTGGGGTAAAACTTTTGCAGTAGGTAAAACCAACTGGTAGAATGATGATAAACCTACCAGTTGGTTTTCCAAAAATCCAAAATTTTAACAATGTTTTGTCATGCTTTTGGACTTTGTATCCTTTTTATTCCAATGATGTAAATGGACAATATGGAGTACAAATTGTGTAATATAGGACTTCGGATGAGTCATGTGATCGAATGGTATACAGGTTGTGTGTTTGGGAGAGCCCGGTGTAGGGGAGACTCTGCTCAAACTTTGTGTTATGTGATCTCGATAAATAGGATGTTATGCTGTGGTGTCGGGCTATGCGGCATTCACAAGAATATTTCACAGGTTGATGGGTGATCAACGGGTAGACAAAAGACCCCCGGTATTAGGGGTGTCATAATTCAACAAGCAACAAACGATCCATTTAAGAATGTGTAATTCATAATGGAATTCTCCATGCCATGCCATGCCATGTTATGAAATGAGATTCACACATGCAACTCAACCCGAGCTTTCACCGAATCCCATAACACATGCAATGTCATGCGTATGCATCGGGGCATTCCAAGCCCCTGTCATTGATTGTCACACATCCAATGACCATTAAAATTTTGGGGTCTTTCTTGGGATGTGTATTTATGGACTTCCACCAATAGGCACCCAACCAACACGGCATCTATGGACTTCCATCAACTGCTCCGCACATGCTGACACACTTTATGGACTCAATACCAACGGAGTGCGTATCCAAATTATCAAGTCTTGCACTCGAGGGATAGTTTAGCCCTTTTTGCTAACTCCGATCCTATTTTTAATGCAACCCGTGGGACTCAGTTGGACTTTGATCTAACTTTTTCGAGCCCACGTATCATCCACCAAAAGTGGTGTTGGATTAAAACTATGCACACACACCCACATTCATGTCAAATGTCCACAAATACGATACTTTTCGTGCATATGCAATGTAATACACACTTGCAATTCCATTATCATGTTCAGCATGTCATGAGCACCATATGAACAACTTAGATATTCATCAACATTTCTTTCCATGGTCAATTACATAATGAGCATATAACCACCATCCATAACCTCAATGTCAATATATCGTAATGCATATACTAACATTAAATCCCAAGCATGCTATAGCATAATCAATGCAAATAACACTGTAAAACCTGGAAAAATTTGAACTTTTTCAAAAAAATGGCAAAATAATAATTTGTCACTATAATGCGGGTTTAAAATCTATATTTTTTAGAGCTCGGATGATGTAACGGACCTCACCGTTGGATTCATATTGCGAAATTGAGCTGCCCTGGAAATTTTTGTCAAATTTTGAGATAGTTGAATTTTACACGTTTTATGAGACAATTGGGTGACGAATGACCTTTCAAAGGTCCCTAAAAATGAAATTTATAAATTTTTTTTATAATTGAATAAAATTAATTTGAACTTAAACCGGGATGAAATAAATTATTTCGGGACAAAAAATGGACCTAGAAGTAGTAAATGTGTGGGGCGATGTGGACCATGCAATTAAAAATATAAATAGGGGCAAATATCTAAAAAATCAGATATTTTTCCACCCCTTGGCCGACTGTATCAGAAGTTTGACAGAGAGAAGAGAGAAGAGAGAAGAGAGAAAAGAGGAAAAATCAATTTTCTTCAAGCTTTCTCCTTCGATTCTCGGAGTTTCGTCGGTTGGAATCCGTCGAGCCAAGAGTTAAATTCGATCACATCGATGAGGGCTACGTAACCACACCAAGAACGAAGGATTTCACCGAAGATCCAAAGGAGAAATTTTGGAAAAATCAAGTTTTGGAGGTTTTGGTTGATGTTCTTGAAGTTAACCTTCCAATTACGCTTCAAGAGGTGGGGTTCCCTCCTACTCCAGTTCATTTCTAGCCTATAGTGTTTATAAGGGGCTATTATGTGGGTATTTTATGGGCTATTTTGTGGACTGTTTTGGGACTGTTTTATGGGCTGTTTTGTGGCAGTTATGCGGCCTGTTTTGGGACTGCTATGTGGGCTATTTTGGGTCTGTTATGTAGCCTATTTTGGGGCTGTTATGTGGACATGTTATGTTTCTATATAAATTATGCCTTGTATAGGAATTTGATAAATGCCTTGAATGATTGAAGTGTTATTTTGATGAAATTGAAATAACATGCTTGGATGTTATGGTGTGTTGAGATCATATGCTTATGAGATGATTTACATTAAAAATGTGATAGAAATAATCCATATGACATTCATTACACATGGATATGTCATGGCTATTAAAATTGTTCATTTTGACATCCTTGCATTTTGGGCATGAGGTTGTCATCACATTCATGGGCTTAGACATGAATATGGGTGTGAATGCATGGTTTAATCAAACACCACTCTTGGTGATTGATATGTGGACTCGAAAATGTGGGATTAAAGATTCAAGGGAGTCACATGGTTGCATAAGAAAAACTTGTGTCGGGTATATCAAGAAGGGCTAGACACTCCCTCGGGTGAAAATCCCGGCTACTTGGTTCATACACTTCCCTGAGGTGAAATTTCGGAAAAGTGTAATGGTGTACGGAGCTAGTCGGTGTGATTCTGGAATCCGATATCCAACAAAGACACATGATTTTGTAATATAAAGTATTCATTCGAAGGGAAACATCCAAGAATGAGTTGGTTTTATAAACACATAGTTTGTATTTCAAAAATGATCATTTGATGTATTCCATCAATGATAAAGGTTTTTACACGTGCATTGCATTGTGTGATGGGAGTCGGTGACGGCTTAGGTGGATGTGTATGAGTGAGTCTCACCTCATTCCATAGCATGACATGGTAAAATTCTAACATAAAATTTTATACTTTGTTTGGAATGTTGTTTGGTATGAATGTTAAATGTAAATATTACACATGCACTTAGGTGGGGAGTAGCCCCTGTAGGAATAACTCTATTGGGCGTTAGCTCACTCTATACGGAAAACATTTCAGGTGCGGGATACACACCGGTGGAAGGCTCCCAATCCGAGCCCCATGGATGAAGAAAGCCAGAATGTGGCTTTTGTTTTGAAGTTTTGTCAAAATTTTATTTTTGGACATGTAATTATATGGAATTACTTGCAATGAAACTTGTATATATAGAGTTTTATTGTGAAAAACTATGTTTGTGCAAAACATTCACTAAGTTAGTTTTTGGACTATTTTAATGAAATCTTGCATGCTATTATATGTTTACTTTTAAATAGACCCGGTGTGGTCAATTTTGGTCCTCGGATGGGTCATGTGATTGTTTACTGCACAAATTGTGTTTTGGGTAGAGCTTCCCGTACAAAGGAGACTCTACCCAAATTTTGTTAAATTAAGGACCTTCGGTTTTTGGGGTGTCACAAACACACTTAATCAACATAGGCATTTTATCAAACACCTTTAAGGCATGAATGTAAACACATGACATGCCCAATCAATAAATCACAAAACAAGTAATTTCTAAATACTTAATTCTTACTAGAATTGATTTGAACCATTCTTAATACCTATTTTTCCACATTTGAACTACCATAGGTTTGTACTATGCATGAGATTACATCTCTAACACCCTACCCATTTCATATTTCAACCCTAGGTTGAAAATACACCTAATTAGGAAATGAACTCTACCTCTTGAAGCGTAAAACAAGTGGTAGAAGCTTTCAAGAACTCAAATCAAGCCTTAGCCCTTGATTTTCCCAAATTTTGTCTTTCGAAATTCATCAAAATTCATGCTTTTTGGCACGTAAGTATAACCCTCGTCGCGTAGATGAACTTCAGTTCTTGGCCCAAGTTGATTCGATGAACGGAAAGTCGTATATCATAGAGACAAGTTGAAGATTTTGATTTTTCTTCTCCTTTCTCTCTCCCTCCTTTCTATTTTTGGATATCTGATGGGTATGGGGAGAAAATCTGATTTTTCTTCCCTATTTATACCCCTTAGATGTTTGGCCCTCGTTGCGCTACATGTCCTCCTTTTTTTGGGTCCAATTTTGTCCTAAATTAATTAAATTTTGTCCCGGTTAAAGTTTAAAATATTTTTATTTAAACTAAATTTAAATTATTTTCTAATTTTTGTAGTTTAATTCTCGATCTCTTTTATTTAGGTCACGCGACATTCGATTTTCTCGTAAAACGTGAAAAATATGACTGTCTCAAAATTCAATAAAAATTGACTGGGTAATTAGATTTCACGAGAAAAATTCAATGGTGAGATCCATTTCATCATTTGAGTTCTAGAAAAATTTGGATTTTCAACCCGTACTATAGCAGCTAATTACCATTTTACCTCTTTTCATTAAAATTAAAATTTACCTAGGGTTTACAGAATGCTCATCTCAGTTACATCATAGTGAAACAATGGGTCACGAGGGGATGGATATGGTTGCAATTAATGCCAGTTTAGCATCGGGAGACCCTGTGCAAGCATTAGTATTACAATAGAGTTCTAATCCTACATATGAAGGAATACGTGCTAATGATCGCAATGAGGAGTCCGAACAAGAAGATGCGCATGAGGAATTATTGATGGATGACTTTGATGATGATGGTGGCGTTGATAATTTTGTTGGGCACAAGCTTGATGCTCGAATGCACAAGCCTGAATCACCTTTCTTCACTAACATTGACTCGGGTACCCATAATGAAGTTGATAGATTTTGCAAGTTGCATGAATTGAAAATATGGGATCCAACAAGACCTGAATTATTGAAGGGTCTACTATTTAGGAATAAAAATAGTTGGATATGGTAGTGAAATTGTGTTCACTTAAGATGTAAAACTCGAGAAAATAAAAACTTGATTAATAAGGGCAAAATGGTAATTAGTCGTTGTGGTACGAGTTGAAAACCCAATTTTTTTTAGAACTTGGATGATGAAATGGACCTCACCATTAGATTTGTATCACAAAATTTAGCTATTTAGTCAGTTTTCGTTGAATTCCGAGACAGTCAGATTTTTCACATTTTATGAAGCAATTGGGCGTTGTACAACTAAAATAAACACAATCAAATTTTATTCATGGAACTTGAAAAATAATTTAAATTTAGTTCAATAAAAATAAACTAAGCTTAATGCGGGATGAAATTTAATTGATTCGGGATAAATTGGACCAATCAAAGTGAGACGTGTGGCACAACGAGGGCTAAGCAATTGAGGTGTATTTAAAGGGGCAAAATCAGATTTTTCCCTCATTCTTCACCCAGCCAAATCCGTGAGAGAGAGAGAGAGAGAGAGAGAGAGAGAGAGAGAATCTCAAGTTCTTCCACCTTTCTTTTCCGATCCACGAAGATCCAACCGTTCGATTGTTCGGGCCAAGACTTAAAGTTGTTCTACTCGATGAGGCCTATGCATTGACACCAATCAAACCTATTTTCTATCATTTTTGGAAATTAAGGGGTTGGGTGCTAGGGCCTAGGGGAATTTTCTTGGGTATTCTTGGAGAAATTCTTCCTTGATTAAGTACAAGAGATGAGGGTTTCCTCCTATTTAGGATTATTCTCAATTCCAATTATGTATATGGTATGAGCATGATTATGTAGAATATTTACATAGCTACTATGTAACTAGTGTAACTAGTTTAATGTTTGGGTAATTTGATGAGCATGTTATGCTTATATTTACTTGATTTGGGCTTGAATATGTGAATTATGTGTAATATGTATTGGTATGCTATGTGTTTACATTTGTGCCTTAAAGGTGTTTAATAAAATGCCTATGGATGTTCAAGTGTGTTATTTGAATTAAAAATGCTATAACATGCTTAGTGACATTACGAAATGTTATTAAACGCTTCATGATATAATTGACATTTTGATATTTATGGGATATTGTCATATGCTCACATGTCCTAGTTAGCTTATGATGAATTGGAAATGACAAATGTATATTACATTGCATATGCATGAGTTGCACTACATTTATGGGCTTTGACATGGGTGTGAGTGTGTGGGTGCATGGGTTGGTCAATCACCACTTGGTGAATTAATGGGTGGACTACGAAAGTTTTGAAACAAGGTCCAATTGAGTCGCACAGAACATTGCATAGAAGTATTGTGTCGGGAATAGCAAGAAGGGAAAAATTCTCCATCGGGTTCAATACCCGGTTACTTGGTTCATGCACTTGACCTATGAAACTCAAAATCCGGGGGTCCTTTCTCAATTCATTGATCACCTATCAACTCACGAAAAATACCTGTGAATACCGCATAACCTGATACCACGTTGTTATACACCATTCACCAGGATCATAATCAAAACACACTTTGGGTAGAATCTCCTTTGTACTGGAGCCCTACCTAATCCGTAACCTGTATACAAATTAATCTTACGACCATTCCAAGGTCCATAACCTAGAATATAATATTATTATTTTTCATTTACATCATATATAGAATGAGGGGCCCTCGGTATTGTATTTTTAAAATTTCAAGTTTTGGGAAGAGGTACTGGTACTTATGTACTCAGATACCGGTACCTGAGTCTACTGTTTGCTAGGTACCAGTACGTACGTGTCTTGGTATCGATACCTGAGCCCACTGTCTATCGGGGTACCGGGAACTTAGACTTGATACCGGTACTTGGGTCTTCCGACAACATGATACCGTACTCAATCACTTAGGTACCAGTATCTAAGCCTAGATTTTCCTCAAATCTTTCTAGTCTTCAACTCATTTCTTCCAAACTCACATCATATTCATCTATTCATTCCTTTACATCAAATATTGCCCCAAAAGAGTTCATTACATGTCCCATTTATACAAATTTACAAGCTCAAAACAAATTATACATTTGATTACTAAATTACAATTTAAGAACCACATTTCGGCTCTATCATCAACACGGGCCCAAGTGAGGGCCATCCACCAGGACTAGTCCAATACTTGAAATATGTCCCCATAAAGGGTGAGCCACGCACAATACGGTATCTCCTATGGAGGCCACTCCCCAACCTAGATGCATATAAAATGTCACATGCAATTCCTCACATAAATCATTTATTCATACATTTCACAAATGAATAATACACCTTTCATGCCATGTCATAAGACGGAACTTAAACATGAAATGCAACCCCGAGCTATCCACCGGTTCCTATAACATATGCAATGTCATGTGTATGCATCCAGGCATTCCAAGCCCCCACTATTGATGTTAGAAATGTAAAACCTAGAAAGTTTAAAATGTTATTAGAAAGGGAAAATCGGTAAGTAGTTGTTACAATGTGGGTTAAAAACCTAAATTTTTCTAGAACTCAGATGATGAAATAGACCTCACCATTGGATTCATCTTGTGAAATCTAGCTACCTAGTCAATTTTTGTCAAATTCTAAGATAGTCGGATTTTTTGCGTCTTACAAGATGTTCAGGTGTCGCGAGACTAAAATAAACGCAATCAAATTTTATTCGTTGAGCCTGAGAAATAACTTAAAGTTAGTTCAATAAACATGTATTGAACATAACACGGGAAAAAAATTAATTGATTCTGGATGAAATCGGATCAAAAAAGTCAGGACGTGTGGCTCAATGAGAGCCAAACACTTGGGGAGTATATATAGGGGAGAAAAATAAGATTTTCTCCCCATTTACTTCAGCATTTCTGAAAAAGAGAGATAGGAAGAAGAGAGAGAAATCCAAGGTTCTCCCACCTTCTCCTTCTGTTCTACGACAATTTGAACATCGAATCACTTTGGGCCAAGAGACAAAGTTATTCTATATGACGAGAACTACGCGTACGTACCCAAGATTATGGTTTCTCAAAAAATCTCAAAGACGGGATTTTGGAATCAAGGCTTGGAAGCTAGATTCAGGTCGTGTGGGGCTTTTTCTACCTATACTTATGCTTCAAGAGGTAAGGTTCCTTTCCTAACTAGGTTTATTTCGAACCTAGGGTTGAAATATGAAATGGGTAGGTTGTTAGAGATGAAATTTCATGTATAGCACATACCTAGGATTGTTGGAATATGGAAATAGGTATAAGAATATGTTTAAAACAATTCTTGTATGATTTGGTTTTGATGAAATTGCTTGACTTGGAATTTCATGAGAGAAATGTTGTTTTGGGCATGCTATGTGTTTACACAATTTTGCCTATTATGTGTTTGATAAAATGCTTATGAGTACACGTAGATTAGTTAAATGAATATCACTTGTAACATGCTTGGAATTGATGTTATGAAATATTGTTATATGCTTATGATATAATGAACATGGTGTTAAAATTACAATTTTACATTACATTTGCATATGCACGGGTAGCATCGCATTCATGGGCATTTAACATGAGTACGGGTGTGTGTGCATTATTTGA
The DNA here is from genome assembly GCA_963454935.2 of Ilex paraguariensis. NCBI lineage: Eukaryota > Viridiplantae > Streptophyta > Magnoliopsida > Aquifoliales > Aquifoliaceae > Ilex > Ilex paraguariensis. Next base: position 4,407,900 of record CAUOFW020003946.1, read on the forward strand.
TCAAACACCATCCTTGGTGGGTTGATACATGGGCTTATGAAATTTAGACCTAGATTCGACTAAGTCGCACAGGTTGTATTGATAGCAAGGGTTGGAGTTAGCAAAAAGGGCTAGATTCTCCCTCGGGTACAAGACTCAGTAACTTTGGATACGCACTCCCGTTGGTATTGAGCCCATAAAGTGTGTAGGCATAACCGAAACCGTTGGTGGAAGTCCATAAATACCCACCCCAAGAAAACCCTAGGATTTATAAAATGGTTATTGGATGTGCAATATCAATACCGGGCATTTGGAATGCCCGGATGCATACGCATGACATGACATATTTTATGGGAGCTGGTGGGGAGCTCGAGTTTTATTGCATGTGTGAGTTTCATCTCATGACATGACATGACATTGTGGTGGTTATATATGAATTGTATATTCTTGAATATATGAATTGTATATTCTTGAATGGATGATTGATTGATGAATTACATGTGAACATTTCATATGCATTTGGGTTAGGGAGTAGCCTCCTTAGGAGATACCCAATTGAGTGTGATTGACCCTTTATAGGGACATATTTCAGGTGTTGGACAAACGCCGGTGGATAAACCTCACTTGGGCCCTTGTTGATAATGAAGCCAAATTGTGGTGTTTTAAATTATGTTTTTGTAATCAAATATGTAATTTTGTTTTGAATTTGTAAACTTGGATAAATGGGACAAGTGATGAAATCTTAAGACAGTGTTTTTCATGTCAATGAATGAATGTACGAACATGGAATGAGTTTGAATTGCTAAGAGGTGGAAATGAGGAGATTTGGGGAAAATTTGGACTTAGGTACTTCCTTGATGGTTTTTGTTGTAGTATTCTAACCTCCGGACATCATCCCTCAATGTGTGTATAGCTTATAGGTATAGGGGAGTGTCACTCTCCCTCGGAATGATGTGAGAAAAGGGGCAATAGAATAGTGGTGGAATGAAATGCAATGGGTGTGTGTGTGTGAACAAAAATGCTCCCCAAGCGCAGAGAGACTTTTGCTTGTTGTGTTTTACTTGGAATCATATTTCAAGGTCGTCTCCTCAGGGAAGGAGGTGAATCGTGTTGAAGGTGATTTTGGCAAAAGAAAAGTGTAAAAATCTTTGGTTATTTGAAATTTGGTTTGTGATTGTGGTGTGATGAAAATGAAATGGGAAACAAGTGTTGTCCAATCCAAAGGGTTCACTCCAATGGGAATGCCAAATCAACTCGAAACCTTCCTCCAATGGTGCATAGATGAACAATTGATTCGTGGGAAGCTAGGGATGAGATGGGAGTGAGGATCCAAGCATAACCCATGACAAGTCTATGGGATATCAAAGACTCACAATCCCATCCACCCTTAACCCAGTCAATCTGAACCATTGTACACTAAGGGGAGGAAAGAAGATGAGTTGAAATGGCATACCCAAGAGGAGGTCTCTCTTGGATTAGCCAACTTAAAGACTTAGCTACTCATTCTTAATAGAAACCATAATAATGTAATGGAAGACATTCTAAAGAAATGAAGATTCTAGCTAAGTTAATGTTAGAAAGTATAAACTAAAAGAGAATGCATTGAATACCCAACTTTAAAACTAAGAAATGAAGAACTTGAGTGCATTAATGGTGAAAGCTTGAATGGAAGACTAAACTTGAAAACAACTTGCAATAAATGGCATTAAAGACTCCAGTATGTAAGGAGTGCCAAGGGCAGGTTGGAGAATATCTGGTGGGACCCCCAAAAGTTGCAGAGCTTGAGGTGTAGAATCTCAGCTGTGCCAGTAAAACCTAGTGGTAGGTCGATGGAAACCTACTGGTAGGTTTTACTCCAGGAAGCAAAACCTATCAATAGGTTTGTGGTAGGTGCAGGTCCAGTAGCCAAAACCTACAGGTATGGATTGCCGGTATGTTTTTCCTTGTGTTGCAAACTTCACCCTTCAAGAAATCTTAAGCCTACTGGTAGGTTTTTTTTGGTTTTGTGCAATTCTTGTTTCCTCCATCTTTCAATCAATCCTCAGGTCTCATTCTCATCTCTATTCATCTTAAACACCATGGGAGGGCATAGCCAGCACCAATTAACCCCTTTTATCTACAATCATATCAAAATTCAATTAAAAGCTCAAACCGCACAATTCTACTCATTTTAACTTCAAAAGCAACCACAAGCGGGATGTAATGATACATAAAATATGCAATGTTTTGTTTTAATTAGTACCAATACCACTTTGTCGGATGACCCAAGTACCGTTACCTAAACCCATAGGCCCCAGTACTTGGATTCCAGTGGGATCAGGTACTGGTACCTAGGCACTAGGTACCGGTGCGTCGATGGACTGTGGGCTCAGGTACCAGTATCAAGACACATATGTACTAGTACCTACAAAATAGTGGGCTCAAGTACCGGTACTAGTGTATATAGGTATCGGTACCGGGCAAACAGAAGGTCCAAGTACTGGTATCACGTATTAGAAGTACCAGTACCTTTTCTCATAATTTGAAATTTTAAAATGTAACACATAAGGGCCTTCACATCTTGAATGCTTTTCCTTGTAGGCACAGGTTACGGATTGGTTAGGGCTTCCATACAAAGGAGAGTTTGCCCAAAGTTTGTTTTGGTTATGATCCCGGTGAATGACGTGTAACAACATGGTACAGGTTATGCGGTACACAAGGGTATACTTCTGTGGGTTGATGGGTGATCAATGGGTTAAGAAAGGACTCCCAGACTTTGGGCCATCATAGCTTGATATCAGAGCCTAAGTTCTCGATTTATCTAGAACTTGAAGGGCATGGGTCTGGGCCATTGCATCCATTGTGCATTACATGTTATGTGCATTAAATGTTACATGCTGTGTGACATATGTTTATATGCATGATTCTATATGTATCGAAATGAGACACTAGGGTTAGAAAATATAACATTAGGGTCAAAAAAGAAAGGATGGGAAAATTTATAGGTTGGGATGTCTACTGGTGGGTGGCATAGCTCCTACCAGTGAGACAAGAGAAAATTAAATTACCAACTTTGTAACTTTTTTCCGTAAATTTGGGATACTAAGTTAGTTCTCTATTGCTATCTTACGTGTGTGTAGATGACAAATAGAGGAAGAGAACACCAGAATGGTTAAGGGGGTGGGCGAAACAATGACCAACCACCACTGGCCTTTGATCAACAAGCTTTCATGGAGGCTATGGACACGATGGCTACCACCTTTATGTAAGCCAGTGCCAACATGGGCCAAGGATGCTCGAACAATCTCTAGAGGTTCAAGGCACACAAACCACAAACCTTTATGGGAGGGGCGGATCTGATGGTAGCCGACCATTGGTTCTGTGATGCCCTAAAATTTGGGTGTCCGTAATTACCCCATTGATCACCCATCAACCCGCGGAATACCTATGGTTACTGTGTAACTCAATACACACCGTCATGCCCCATTTACCAGGATCCATAACTTAACAAAATTTGGGCAGAGTCTTCTTTGTAAGGGGAGCTCTACGCAAAAATGCAACCTATGCAATCATACATCATTGACCACATTAGATCCATTCATTCCTACTCAATTGCATGGTATCATATACTACCATAATCATCATCACTACATACATTCATTCATAAAAGAATAAATGTCTCAAAAGATTCCCATGTACATGCCTTTTAAATATAAACAAGTTTTTGTTACAGCAATTATACAAGGCCAAAAGAAAACATATATAGGGGACTACGACATCAAAATAAGAGCCATAGTTCGACTCTGTCATCAAAGTGGACCAGTAGGAGGGCCTTCGGTAAAAGCCTGTGGTGTACTTGAAAATTATTCCCATAAAGGGTGAGTCAACTCTTAATAGGGTAACTCCTATAGAGAATACCGCTCAACCAAATGCATATGAAATGTCACATGTAACAATTATTTCATGCATTCATTCAAATATATCTATTATGAACAAATGCCATAAATTATGTCATGCCCTGAGATGAGACTCACACAAGCAATACCAACACCAAGCCCCATCCAGAGCTCCCACAACACATGCAATGTCATGCGTATGTATTTGGGCATTCCAAGCCCCCGTCATTGATGTTATGTATACTCAATAACTAATTAATTCATTTTCTTGTGTCTTTGTGGGGAGATGATATATGGTCTACACCAATGGGACACCACACCATCAACGAATTTTCAGGACATTCCACCTGCGGCTTCGTGTTCATTGTTACACTTTTTTGGAATTACACCGCCGGAAAGTGTATAAACCAAGTAAATGGGTCTTGCACTCGAGGGAGAATCTAGCCCTTCTTGCTATATCCTGACACGTTTATCCATTTAATTTCTCATGCGACTCAGTCGGACCTTGGTGCTACTTTCCCGAACTCATGATCAAGCACCTATGTGTTGATTGATTTCATACCATGCACACACTCCCACCCATGTCAATGCCCATAAATGTAGTGCAACCCATGCATAATGCAATACAATGTGCAATTACCTTTGGTACCATGTACAATGTCCATTATATAATGAATGCAATATAATGACATTTTCAACATAATTCCAAGCATGTTATGTAAGATAATCAACTCAACTAACATACTTGTATTCACATAGGCATTTAAACAAACACCTAGAGGGCACATCAATTTACATAACTAGCATGCTTATTACTTCCAACATGGCAACATATTTATTAATTCTATAAACATAAGCACAAGTCCACTACATATATCATATGCTAAATAATTATTTAACATACACATTATTTCATAATCACAAAACAAGCTAATAATTTTATTAAACTTGATATGCCATTCAAACATCAAGTCATGCTAATGTACAATTTACATGCTTTAAACCACTAATATTAACTTACACCAAGTTAATTATAATAGGATTTTACTAATTACAAGGTTAATTATAAATCCTATATTTGACCCACTAGTTACACTAGTCAAGACCTAACGTGTGATATACACCCTTAGCCTACCCATTTCATATGCCATATTTTAGGTTGAAATTACATCTAAGTAGAGGAAACCCTACCTCTCGTAGCATGAGCCCACGTAGTAGAACTCTAAGGAGAGCCCAAATTTAGCTTCCAATCCTTAGGCCTAGATTCTCGTCTTTGATATTTTTGTAGAAAAATGCGATATTTGGTGTGGCTATGTAGCTCTCGTTGCCTAGAGCAATTTTAATTATTGGCCCAAAATGATTAAACTATTTGATCTTCATAGATCTAAGGAAGAAGGTCAAGAATCTAACTTTTTCCCTTTTTCTTTTCTTTTTCTCTCCCTTTTCTCTCTTACTGCCGAGGCATGCCAAGAATTGAATTGTATATACTTTTAAATGCTTGGCCCACATTGTGCCACAGGTTCAATTTTAACGGGTCTAATTTTATTTTGAATCAATTAAATTTCATCCCGTGTTGAATTTAGTATATTTTATTGAACTAACTTTAAATTATTTTTTAGGTCCCACGAATAAAATTTGGTTATAATTGTTTTTGTCGTGTGACACTTGATAGCTTTGTACCAAGTGAAAAATCCAACTGTCTCAGAATTTTAAATTTATTAGGTAGCTAGATTTCGCGAGACGAATCCAACAGTGAGGTTCGTTTCATCATTTGAATTATATAAAAATTTATGTTTTTGACTTGTGCTTTAACAAATAATTACTATTTTACCCCTTTAATTAGGATTTTAATAAAATTTTTTTCTCAGATTTTAAATTCTCCCCCCTTAAGGGAATTGCATCCCCGAAATTACACCTAGATGCACATATAACAACATGCACATGCAAAAAAGTTATTCAATACTCTATGACTATAAGATATGTACCTTCATCCTCGAACAAAAATAGATAGGTAGCTCGAATAGTGTCCTCACACTCCCATGTTGCCTCTTCTACCCTACGGTGCTGTCACATCACCTTCACTAGCCTCATAGTCTTGCCACACAAAACTTGCTTTCGGATATCCATGATACGCATCAGTCCCTCCTCGAAGGTCCCATCCGTATCAACCACTAGCTCACCCCAATCCACCACGTGTGTAGGATCTGGAGTGTACTTTCGGAGCAAGGAAACATGGAACACCATGTGAACACTAAATAAATTTGGCAGTAACACCAATTGGTAAGCGATTGTACCAACCCTCTCGAGTACATTGAAGGGCCCGATATACCTCAGTGACAGCTCCTGCTTTCTGAACCTAACCACTCCCCTCTTAGGCATCACTTTCAAGAAGACATGATATCCGACCTTGAATTCCAGAGGTCGTCGCCGTTTGTCAGCGTAGTTCTTCTGCCGGCTCTGAGCTGTGAGAAGACGCTTCCGTATCAAGTCCACCTTCTTCGAGGTGTCTCTAATCAAATTTGGACCCATGGAGAGTCTCTTTCCAACCTTCGTCCAAAAAATTGGAGAATGGCACGACCTTCCATAAAGTACCTCGTAGGGTGCCATCTGTATACTCATCTGATAACTGTTATTGTAGGCGAACTCTACTAAGGGTAAATGCTCCTTCCAGCTGATTAGTAGTTAAAATTAGCATATCACTATGACTTTTTAAAACTAATTATACTTTGATAGAGTTTAAATGATGACATTTCAGGTCCTAAAGTGAACAAGGGCTCAAGGGCAACAAATATCAAGCTTGAATGTAACACCAGTATATTGGGGGACAAAATTGGAAAATTTTGGAACAAAGCAAGAACGTTCAAACGCCAAATCATGTTCAAACATTCCCTTGAATTATTTGACAATCATAATGCTGAGAAATGGCGTGTTGCAATTAAGAAGTAAAACATGGAGGTACTTGAGTATCACATTCGAATGTCCAAACACGTTTGAATGTTCTCCTCTACTATTGAGGACTAGGCTCATGAGTGCAAGGGCTGTAGTTTAAGACGTATGCAAGTAGATCTCCAGAAGAACACATGCCAATTGAGTGGGGAATTTAGACTACATCTCGACGTTTAAACGCCCATCAAACAAAGACAGTAACAACGTTCGAACGCCAGACAATGTTCGAACGTTGTCCTAAGATAGGCTACAGAGTGGATGACTTTCAGTAGGAATTTCAACGCCAATACTATTATTTCACACCCTCTTGTCCCCTCCTCTTTGCCTATAAATACTCCCATTGTGGGAGTATCAAAGAAGAAGAGTTTTTTTTTTTAGACTAGAGAGCTTAGATGGAGGCTTAGACTCCCACTTGCATAGCTTGTTATAGAATTAGTCTTAGACTTAGGCTTTCAATTACTTGCAAAAAGGAAGGTAGATCACCTTTTGGTTGTGGTGGAAACCCTTAAAAAATGACTAGCTTTCTTGTACTTTTATTAGTTGTCTTTCACTTCCATTGCTTGAGCTTCATTCTTCCCTTAGAGGAGTGAAACTCTTCCACTTTTCTAGAGCTTTACCAAAGTCATGAAAAGTGGAACGTGATTCACTCATTCTTTGTCAAAGATTGACTCCTCGCTTATTGTGCTTTACCTTGTAATTCCTCTACTTGGAGGGATGAGCATCACTTACTTTTCTAGCTTTACCAAAGCCATGAAGAGTGAGTAGTTTCTCATTCACTCTTTAGTAAGAGGTGATGGATGACTTGATCCAAAATGTGTACACCCAAGTGCAGGCGGTCAAGTTATAGTAATAATCAGGTGAAGTTCGGAGTCGAATCCACAGGGAACTATGATTGGTGTTTCTGAAGTACACAATAATAGAGACCAAGTAACTTGGAAATTTTGAGTGTTTGGAGTGGTGGGGATTTCTTGAATAGAATAGAAGATTCTTTTCAAGAGTTTTCTAGACAAAATATAAGATTCTCAAAATGCAACAACCACCCTTTAGCTCGAGGATCAGGACATGTACTAGAGTATCCATTTTATTATGTTTGTGCTTTATAACTCAATTAACTCCCGTGTCAACAACAAGTTAATCGGAAGATAAAGATGAACTGTGAGAATTAAGCACAAGATTCTGATGCCTTTCTAGAAGTTTACAAGAATTATCTGTGCCGAGACTTAACCCGTCTACAAACAAGCAAGTGTTTCTACAAGGCATCCAACCATCGCATTAATGATCCATTCTTTGAATAAAGTGCAATGATAGTGGGGATTGAAAGGTTGTCATGAAGAGTTAGCCGGGGTACTTGCATTGAACCAACAGATCTTTCTATGCAGGAGTCATCTGTATCATAGATGGAGCCTTGGGTTATACAAAGTACCTCAATCTTTGCTAGGCACATTCAATCGCCCAATGAACAGGTGGAATGTAAACCATTTAAGCATGAAGAAGTTACACAAACATAACTTTTGGATAATCTTGAAAGATTCATTGGTTCAAGGCAATTACTTTGGCTAGATCTTCATGACTACCCTTCAATCTTCACCATTATTGAACTTCATTTAACGGATGGAATATTAACGCCATGGTTAGATGCCTTGTAGAAACACTTGCTTGTTTGTAGATGAGTTGAGTCTCGGTACAGACAATGCTTAATTCTCACAATCCACCTTTATCTTCTGATTAACTTGCTGTTGATACGAGAGTTAATTGAGTTACCAAACACATGTATAATAAACTGGATGATTAACTACTTGTTCAGATCCTTGAGCTAAAGGATGACTGTTTACATTTGCATTTATCTTATATTTTGTCTAGAAAAACTTCTTGGAAAAAATGATATATTTGGCCTAGGAAAATCTCTAAACATCATCACCTTAAATCTCAAAGGTTACGATCGTATGGTCTCCGTCACTCCTTGCTTCAAAACACTAACAATAGTTCCCCGTGGATTCAACTTCGAACTTAACCAGTTATTACTACAACTTGACCTCCTTCACTTGGGTGTACACATATCAGATCTAATCAAGTTTTTGGCACCGTTGCCGGGGAACCATAAAAGGTGTTTTAAGGTAAAAGGTAAGAAAACCTTCCTTTTTGTATATATTTTTTCTTTGATTTACTGTGTATAAATTATTTTTTTTTTTATGTCTGAGGACGATCCTCACTTTCAAAATTTGCCAGTAGAATCTGTTGGATCCGTGAATCAGTCTGAACCATCTTCACCTAGATCAATAGCAGACCCTTTTGATAATAATATGGCAAATAATGAGAGACAAGGAGAAGTTTCTGTGAGAGAGGGGGAGGTGCCTAACATTCAAAATTGCGGGATTACCTACATCCCATAAGAAATAGTGTCCCTCCTTGTTTTATCTTTCCTGCAAATGCACCCCTCTTTACTGTAAAGACGGGGACAGTTCAACTATTCCCTCTCTTTCATGGGCTCGAATCAGAAAACCCATATCTGCACATAAAAGATTTTGAGGAAGTATGTGAAACATTTCAAGACAACACTGAGTTGGCCAAGTTGAAACTTTTTCCTTTCTCTTTAGGGGACAAAGCTAAACAATGACTAAATTCTTTAAAAACCCTTTCAATACCTGACTAGCAGGCACTACAGAATGAATTTTTTAGAAATTTTTTTTCCTCTACACCACACTAATGCACTCAAAAGAAAAATCATGAATTTTTTGATCAAAGAAGGAGAAGCCTTTTACCATTCTTGGGAGAGATTCAAAGATATTCTCCAGTCCTACCCACACCATGCTTTTGAGAATTGGACTTTGGTAGGATTTTTCTATGACACCTTGCCCACTAGACTACGTCAATTTGTCGAAATGATGGCTTAAGGAGAGTTTATGGGGAAAAGTTTGGAGGAGGCTTTTAATTTTTTTGGTACCATATCTGATAGTTCTCAAATGTGGGACTCAGCCTCTCCTACAACTGTTGAAACTAGACCATCTACTTCCCAAGGAGGTAAGTATGTCTTGAAAGAGGATGATGACCTAAGAGCAAAAATGTCCACCCTATCTTGAAAGCTTGAGGCTTTAGAAATGAAAAAGGTTTATCAAGTTGATGTTAGCCCTCCCTCAAAACAAGTGTGTGGAATTTGTGCACTAACTGGACACCCTACTGGGGGAGTGTCCCACCATTCTGGCATTTAAAGAGGTCTTGTTGGAACAAACAAAAGCAATTTCTAACTTCAACAAGCCTTACTCCAACCCCTACTCTGAAACATACAATCCAGGGTGACGAAATTACCCGAACTTTAGTTGGAGGAACACACAACCAACTCCCATGAATCCATAAAATTCACAACCACCACCTCATGGACCTCCTGCATATCAACCATACCAACCACCACACAAGATGAGCCTTGAAGATACATTGAACCAGTTCATGCAAACCCAAATGAACTACAATACTCATTCCATGCAGGCCTTCACCGATTTCAAGGCACATACCACTCAATCTTTCGAGGATATCAAAAGCTACATCCCAAAATTGATCCAATCTATGAACACACATGAGAAGGGCAAGTTTCCTGCCCAACCAAAACCACCACAAGACCAATTTCAGGTGGAAAATCCTTTAATCATGGAAACCCCACAAGACCAAGCCTAAGTTGTCACTTCACTGAGAAGTGGCAAAGTGATTGACAAGACCATTAGAGACATGCTAATTCCCAAGCCAAAACCTGAGTTAGTCCCAGCCAATGCACTAGTAGAGCCTGAACTTGTGATTGAGGAAGAGCCTGAGCCTATGATTGAACAAGAACTAGAATCGTCAAAAGAAAAGGAACCTTTGTGTCCTATTCCTGCTCCTTTTCCTCATACACTCAAAGCTATACAAAAGTTGAATAACTAACCAGAAATTTATGAGCTTTTCAAGAAAGTAAAGATCAACATCCCACTTCTGGATGCAATCAAACAGGTTCCGTCTTATGCCAAGTTTCTAAAAAGCTTGTGCAATGTCAAGAGAAGCCAAAATGTCCAAAAAAGGGCCTTTTTGATAGAACAAGCCAGTGCTTTGCTTCTACATAATACCCCTCCAAAATACAAGGACCCTAGGTGTCCAACCGTGTCATGTGTCATTGAAAACTTTAGAATTGAACAAGCTCTACTCGATCTTGGGGCAAGTGCCAATCTGCTTTCTTTCTCTATTTACCAGCAGTTGGGTCTGGGTGAACTCAAACCCACCAGTGTTACACTCTAGTTGGCAGATAGGTCTGTTAAAATCCCAAGAGGCATTGTTGAAGATGTACTTGTCCAAGTGGACAATTTTATCTTCCCCATTGACTTCATTGTTCTAGATACTCAGCCAGTAATGCATTCAGAGAACCAAATTCCCGTTATCCTTGTTCGACCATTCCTAGCAACCTCCAATGCATTAATCAATTATAGGAATGGAGTCATGAAATTAAATTTTGGGAATATGAATCTTGAGCTGAATATTTTTAATATTGCCAAACATCTTGGAGAGAATAATGAAGTGAGAGAAATAAATTCCATTGAGCCGTTGGTTCAGGAACATCTGAATAACACATTTTGTGAAAACCCTACTGAATCTTCTTTGTCAGAATCTATCACATTTGAGACAACAAATGATGATCCAAAGAATTGCCCCACTCATGCTGTTGAGACATGGGCCCTAAATTCGAGGAACTTTCACCAAGTGGCACAAAGCCACTCTCATCAAGTGTCAGGCCACCAAAGCCTGAATTAAAACCTCTCCCATCTGACCTCAAATATGCATTCTTGGGAGAGGATGAGTCATACCTAGTGGTAATTTCATCTAAGCTCATGGACTTACAAGAGCCTAACCTAATTAAAGTTCTGAAATCCATAAAAGTACCATTGGGTAGACCATCTCTGATTTGAAAGGTATAAGCCCGTTAATCAAAAATCATGCTATATACCTCGAAGAGGATTCAAAACTCTCTTGTCAAATATAGTGACGATTGAACCCTCACATGAAGGAAGTGGTAAGAATGGAGGTACTCAAACTCTTAGATGCAGGGATAATCTTTCCCATCTCTGATAGCAAATGAGTTAGTCCAAACCAAGTTGTGCCCAAAAAGTCTAGGGTCACAGTGGTAAAAAATGATGCCAATGAACTAGTACCAACTCGAGTCGTCACAGGATGACAAATTTGCATAGACTATCGCAAAATTAATTTGGTAACTAGGAAAGACCACTTCTCTTTTCCCTTTCTTGACCAGGTTCTTGAGAGAATTGTAGGCCATGAATTTTATTGTTTCTTAGATGGATATTTTGAGTACAATCAAATTGAGATAACACTAGATGACCAGGAGAAAATCACATTCACATGCCCCTTTGGCACCTTTGCATTCAAAAGAATACCATTTGGGATTTGTAACGCTCCTGCAACATTTCAAAGATGCATGCTGAGCTTATTCAGTGACATGGTGGAGAAATTTTTGAAAGTGTTCATGGATGACTTCTTTGTATATGGTGATTCGTTCGATTTGTGTCTGGCCAACCTAGAGAAGGTATTGGTAAGATGTCAAGAAACCAATATGGTACTCAATTGGGAGAAATATCATTTCATGGTAATACAAGGCATTGTCCTAGGTCACATTGTATCGTCTGAGGGCATAAAAGTTGACAAGGCAAAAATAGATCTGATTGAATTTTTGCGCGCTCCCAAGACCGTAAAGGATGTCCGATCATTCTTAGAACATGCAGGGTTTTACAGGAGATTCATAAAAGACTTCAGTACCATAGCTAAACCCATGTGTCATCTCCTGAGTCAGGACATAATTTTTGTATGGAGTGAAGCATGCCAGAAAGCTTTTGACAAGCTTAAAGGTATATTAATTTCTACCCCAATAATGCAACTAACTGACTAGACTCTGCCATTTGAACTAATGTGTAATGCAAGTGATTATGTTGTAGGTGCTGTGTTGGGATAAAGAAAATATAAGAAACCACATGTGATTTACTAAGCAAGCAAAACTTTGTATGATGCTCAAATGAATAATTCAACGACTGAAAAAAGAATTGCGTGCTGTAGTTTTTGCTTTGGAGAAATTTCGTTCTTATCTTGTTGGTTCTTCTGTTACTATGTTCACTAACCATGCAGTGTTAAAATTTTTGCTCACAAAAAAGGATGCCAAGCCAAGGCTCTTAAGATGGATACTCTTACTCCAAGAGTTTGATATGATCATTAAGGACAATAAGGGTGTTGAGAATGTGGTGGTACATCATCTGTCCAGATTAACGTATGAGTTTCATGAGGATGGATTTCCAATCAATGAGAAATTCCCTAATGAACAACTGTTTATGATTGATGAGACACCATGGTACGTTGATATTGCTAACTTCCTTGCTGCTGGTAAGCACCCTCTATCCTTTACCATGATGGACAAAATTTTTTTTTTGAGGAAGGTTCGTAACTTCTTTTGGGAGGATCCGTTCATGTTTAAGTACTGTAAGGATCAAATCATAAGGCGTTGCATCCCTACTCATGAGAGCAGACATGTAATATCATTTTGTCATTCTAAAGCATGTGGTGGCCATTTCTCATCAAGAAAAATCGTAGACTATGTGTCCTTTGGCTTTCTATACATTTTGGTAGCCATAGACTATGTGTCTAAATGGGTTGAAGCAATTCCATGCCGGAATAACGATCACCAAACGGTGATCAAATTTTTAAAAGAAAATATTTTATTCCGGTTTAGAATTCTAAAATCAATCATAAGTGATGGGGGTTCTCATTTTTGCAATCGTCCTTTTTGAAACTCAATGAAAAAATACTTGATTTTTCACAAAATTGCAACCCCTTATCATCCACAGACTAGTGGATTGGCTGAATTGGCTAATCGAGAGATCAAACTAATTTTAGAAAAAATGGTAAACCCAGACCGCAAAGATTGGTCGCCAAGACGAACTGATGCACTCTGCGGATATTGCACTACTTTTAAAATAATTTTGGGCATGTCTCCTTATCGATTAGTCTATGGCAAGTCGTGTCACCTACTTGTGAAATTGGAACATAGGGCATACTAGGCCATTAAAGCAATGAACTTTGACCTAGACAAGACTGGACTTTCAAGAAATCTGCAGATAAATGAATTGGAGGAACTGAGAAATGAAGCATATGACAAAGCAATAATCGCAAAGGAAAAGATGAAAATCTTTCATGACAAAAATATAGTAAGGAAATCCTTTGCCTTTCCCAAAAAGTCCTGTTGTTCAATTCAAGGTTCCGCCTCTTTCCTAGCAAGTTGAGGTCAAGGTGGATTGGGCCCTACATCGTTAAAAGAGTATTTGAACAAGGAGCAATAGAAGTGGAAAACCCATCAGCGGTTGAAACCATTTTTGGAGGATTTTGTTAAAACTGTGGAAATCATTCTTTTAATGGATCCAAAATATTCCTCTGAGATTCGTGCCTGTCGACAGAAAAAGGGGTCGGGCCAGGTAGAACTTGACCAAATCCGATCCACGGGAACACCTTTATAAGGTCCCCACTCCCTTCCTTTTTTTCCACCCGCTACAACCCCTTTTCTTCTTTTTCTTCTTTGTTAGCTATTTTCTGCAAACACGACCCAGTCCCTAGTAGCCCTATGACCACATACTCCATAGACACAATCCTCTGTTGCATGCTTTGCATTTTGATTTTATATTTGTTTATGGGTGTTCTACTTCTCTTCGCACTCACAGACAAGGCTTACTAGCCTACCTAAAACCTAGATCTGTGTAGAGATGATTAATTTATGTATTTTGCTTGTAGGATTCGGCAGATGAATAGATCTCTACATTTCAACCTCATCTCCAAGCTCCATATACCAATAAATTTGAAACATTGGAGAAAATATTCAGTTTAGGTTCGGGGGTGAGAACTATAGTTCATATTTGTCGTTAAAATTTGTTGTTGTTATTGCCGTTTCTGATCATATAGTGTACCTTGCCTCGTATCTTGTATAAATTGATGATCATGTCTATGAGTCAACTTCAATCGTCTTTGTGATTGGCAGACGTTAAAGAACCAGATATTGAGTCTTAATTATTTTAAAAGCATGGATGTCAAACTTTTTTGGTTTATTTTGGGAGTTCTACACACCTTTCCATCTGATGTGCATGCTGTGATCTTGAGAAAAGCAAGACTGGTAAGAAAAAAAAAAGATCCGAGAAGAGCAAGCGAAATTCCTCTGTGGGATAAGTACTTTTGCTAAATGCTGTCGTGCCAAAAGGCTTGGTGCCTATAAACAGCATGGCAGAGTCTTTCATGAGAAAAGATATAATTGGTGCTCTGAACCAATTTTTGGTCGCGCACTCAATCAATTAGACTGGATAGTGAATGGGCAAAGTAAGGATTACCCTAAGACGCCATGCTATTCTGGTACTTTGCTTAACTGGTTTGTGAGACAGGAAATTGGGAGAGTCACTGGTTGTTCAAATGACACAGATTCAAAGGAAGAATCGGATTAGATAACTTTTTTTTTTCAAAAATATGAAAAATTGTGTTGTGGGGATAAAAGCCAAGGGTCTGAAATTTTGTAAAAGGTGTAAAAATATTTTTGTACAAATTCTTTTGATTGAAATAAAAATATGGGCCGAGTAAGGAATGTGCCAGAATACCAACCTAAGCATGGATAGGGACTTATCTTGAGACGCCATGAATTTTTAGATCAAATTTGTGTGTATAGATTTCCTTTAATGTGTACATGAATTCTCAAAATCTTCACCAAATAAACCACACAACAATCTCCCACAAGCATTTTAACAAGTTTAAACTTTACCCATGGAGAATGAATGAGCTTGGTACCTTATGTTGCAAAGCTTGATGTTACCCATGAAGAATGGAGAAATCCTTGGTGCTAGTTGAGAGGCAAGATTGTGGTGTACAGGAGTTTGGGAAATCCAAGATGATTCAATGGAATTATGGGTGAAGATGAGTTGGGATGAATAGGTTTTTAGAAGTTTGAAATTTTAGAAGAGTAGGAGTTGATCTTAGGAGCAGTCCATGAATGTGGTGCCAAAGTGGGTTTTTTAATGCTAATTTTCTCAGGAGTAGTCCATGAATGTGGCACTAAAGTGTTTTTTTTTTTTTTTTTAATTCTGATTTTTTAGGAGCAAGGGTAACTGTGTTGGGGACAAAGGCAGTTGCGCTTGGGTGCTGTTTTGGAAGGTTGGGTGCTTGTTTGGGCCACTAGGATAGCGTTGTAGGCATGTTGGCACGCATTGTTGCGCTGTGCTTGGTGTTGCAGCGCTAGCCAACCATTAGCTCAATGCAGCTGCGTTGGTTTGGGGGCGCTGGTTTTTCTGCTGTGGACTACAATCTGGGCAACAGGAGCACGCTGTTGCGCTGCCCATGGCGCTGTAGTGCTGGCTAGGCAATGTTTCAGCACTGGGGTGCTTGTTTGAGTGCTGCTGCATTGTTTTGATTGCTGAAGTTGGTGGGCTGTTCTTGGCTCATAGTAAAGCTTTGTGCATGCTCCAACTTTATTGTTCAATCCTTGGGACCTGCAAACAATTGACATACCAATTAAAATGCACTAACTAACTAATATCATTATTTCTCATAAAAAGATAAATTGAAATAAAATGTAATAAAACTTAAAAAATAAAATTTGGGTTGCCTCCCAACTAGCGCTTGTTTTATAGTCTTCGGCCTGACTACTTCCTGTGTCAGTTCGGGTCAACAAGGGTGATGGTGGTCTTTTGATGATCAATGTCACCATTCCAATAGTGCTTCAATCTCTGCCCGTTCACCTTGAAATTTCTCCTCAAATTGGCTTCCTCGACTTCAACTACTCTATGCGGGAACACCTTCGTAATAATGAATGGCCCTGACCACCTTAATTTGAGTTTTCCTGAGAAGAGGTTTAACCGTGAATTGAAAAAGGAGTATAGCTTGTCCCAACTCAACCTTCCGCTCAATGATCTTCTTATTATGCCACTTTTTTACCTTCTCTTTATAAAGCTTGGCGTTCTAGTATGCTTGGAGACGGAATTCATCCATCTCATGCAACTGCAAGAGACGCTTTTCACCTATTGCATGCAAGTCAAAGTTAAGTTTTCGAATAGCCCAATATGCATTATCCTCTAATTCCACCACCAGATGACAAGCTTTGCCATATACAAGCTTATATGGTGACATCCCAATTGGGATTTTGTATGCTATTCGATAAGCCCACAAGGCATCATCTAGCTTCTTCGACTAGTCTTTTGGGTTGGGATTTACAATTTTCTCCAGAATTCGCTTCACCTCTCTATTCAAAACTTCAGCTTGGACACTTGTTAGGGAGTGATAAGCTGTGGCAATCTTATGGGTGACTCCATATTTAGCGAGAAGGGCAGTAAAATATTTATTGCAGAAGCACGTGCCTTCATTGCTAATGATCGCTCTTGGTGTACCAAACCTCATGAAGATGTTTTTTCAGAGGAAATTCATCACCACCTTTGCATCGTTGGTAGGCAAAGCAACTGCTTCAACCTACTTTGAGACGTAATCAATTGCAACTAATATGTAAAGGTTATTGTAAGATGATGGAAATGGGCCCATGAAGTCTATATCCCAGACGTCAAAGATCTCAACCTCCAAAATACTGTTTAAGGGCATCTCATGTCACTTTGAAATATTTCCAGTTCGTTGACACCTATCACACTTTAATGCAAAAAAATGGGCATCCTTGAAGAGAGTTGGCCAATAGAAACTTGATTGAAGGACTTTTGCTGTTGTTCTCTCTCCTCGATAATGTCCTCCATGACATGATGAGTGGCAATGCTGTAAGATTCCTTCAATTTCTTTCCTGGGTACACATCTTCTTAACATCTGATCTACACATTGTTTGAATATGAATGGTTCATCCCAGATGCAATGCTTCACCTCGCGCAAAAACTTCTTCCTTTGTCAGTTGCTCATTTCAGGGGAAACACATGATTCACTATATAGTTCACATAATTCGCATACCATGGTGCTCCCTCTAT
Source organism: Ilex paraguariensis (assembly GCA_963454935.2). NCBI lineage: Eukaryota > Viridiplantae > Streptophyta > Magnoliopsida > Aquifoliales > Aquifoliaceae > Ilex > Ilex paraguariensis. The sequence continues at coordinate 4,425,697 of CAUOFW020003946.1, forward strand.
GACATAGAATAGTGGCTCATCCATAAAGGATTCATTGATCATTACACCATCACCCTTTTGCTGTACCATTTTCTCAAGTCTGGAGAGATGATCCGCCACTTGATTTTCTGCCCTATTTTTATCCCAAATCTCTAGATGAAACTCTTGAAGCAAAAAGACCCATCGAATCAAGCGTGGCTTGGCATCCTTTTTTGAGATCAAATACTTAATGGCAGAATGATCTGAGAACACTATCACCTTTGTACTAATAAGATAAGATCAAAATTTGTCGAAAGCAAAAACAACTGCTAATAATTCTTTTTCAGTGGTTGTTTAATTGAGTCGTGCATCTGATAACATTTTGCTGGCATAATAGATGGCATGAAACATTTTTTCTTTACGTAGGCCTAAAAATGCGCCAATCGCAAAGTTGCTAGCATTGCACATTGGCTTAAATGACAAATCCCAATTTGGTGCAACTATCATGGGGGCGGTTATGAGCTTCTTTTTCAACAACTCGAAGGCCTCTATGCATGCTTTATCAAAATTAAAAAGTACGTCTTTCTCTAAAAGGTTGCACAGAGGCTTTGTGATCTTGGAAAAGTCTTTTATAAATCGTCTCTAAAATCTTGCATGTCTCAAAAAACTCCAAATTCCCTTGACTAATGTTGGTGGTGGTAGATTTTCAATAGTCTCTATTTTTGCCCTGTCCACCTCTATCCCAATAGCAGAAACTTTTTGCCCCAAAATAATGCCTTCTTGAACCATGAAATGACACTTTTCCCAGTTTAACACCAAGTTTGTTTCCACTCATCTTTTCAGCACAAGAGTTAGGTTCTCTAAACATAGGTTAAAGCTATCTCTAAACACCAAAAAATCGTCCATAAATACCTCAAGATTTTGTGCAACCATTTCATAGAATATTGCCATCATGCATCATTGAAATGTTGCAAGTGCATTGCGTAATCCAAAAGGTATACTCTGAAATGCAAAGGTTCCATAGGGGCAGGTAAACGTAGTCTTCTCCTGATCCTCAGGTGCTATTGCGATCTAATTATAGCTAGAATAACCATCCAAGAGACAATAGAATTCATGCTCAGCCAATTAGTTAAGCATCTAATTAATGAATGGTAGAGGGAAGTGATCTTTGCGAGTTTTCTTATTGAGTTTGCGATAATCCATACATACTCGCCACCCAGTCGCTGTTTGTGGTATTTTCTTCTTCATCACCTCCTTCATTATAGGATTTAATCAGTTTTGTTGCTCAATCACGGGCTTAGCATCATCTTCAAGCAGAATTTTGTACATACAAATTGATGGACTAATACCCTTAATATCTACAATAGACCATCCTAAAGCTATTTTGTAATCACGAAGGACTCGCAACAGCTTGCTTTCCTAGAATTCATCAAGTGCAATAGGTAAAGTAAAAGGGTCACTCAAATACGCATACCAAAGATGATTTGGAAGAGGTTTAAGCTCCAATAAAGGTGGTTCTTCCAAAGATGACTTTGCACGAGTAGAGCTTCCCGAATGATCCAAAGTCTCAAACTGTTGCCTGAACTTTACAACCTGTGGAGGAGAATTCAACCACTATACATACTCTAGAGGACTAGGGAAGTCCGAAGTTGTGGAACTAACAAGTGATGTCTCAATGGGATCTAAAATACAGTTTCCTACGAATATCTCATTTACTACATCTTCCACCAAATTAACCCGAAAACATTCTTTCGCTTCCTTAGGAAATTTCATAGCTGGAAATACATTAAATGTCACCTCTTGATCTTGGACTCACATAGTTAGCTCACCTTTATGTACATCGATAAGTGTTCTCCCCATTGCTGAGAATAGTTGACCAATAATAATAGGTATTTCCCTATCTTCCTCACAATCTAAGACTATGAAATCAGCTGAAAAAAATGAACTTATCCACTTTAACTAGAACATCCTCAACTATGCCTCTTGGATAAGTGAGTGATCTATCCACGAGCTGCAATGTAATGTTAGTAGGCTTTGCTTCATTCAAACCCAATTGCTGATAAATTGAGAGCGACATTAAGTTAATAATAGCTCCCAAGTTACACAATACTTTTTCTGAAAAATTGGCTGCCTATTGTGCATGGAATTGTAAAGCTACACGGATCTTTGAGCTTTGGTGGTAGCTTCTTTTGAAGAATAGCACTGCACTCCTCTGTAATTGCCATTATCTCAAAATCAGCTAATTTTCTCTTCCTTGATAGAATTTCCTTCATAAATTTCACATAGCTAGGCATTTGCTCCAATGCTTCTGTGAAAGGGATATTAATTTTGAGCTTCTTGAACACTTCCAAAAAAATTTGAGAATTATTTATCCAACTTCTGTTTCTGCAGATGTTGTGAAAATAGCACAGGAGGCACAATAGGACTCTGTTTGCCTCTATTAGAACTTACAACTGGATATTCTTCCTTCTTTTCATGTTGCATATTCTTGCTATCTTTTTCTTCACCCTTAATATCATCTTCAAGTGATTGTTGTGATGGTAACCCTTTTTCGTTTCGTAAGGTAATAGCCTTGCAGTGCTCCTTACCTTTTCTCTTAGGATTGATCTCTGTATCACTAGGTAAAGTGCCTTGAGGTGGGTTGTTAATGGCATTAGCAAGCTGACCTATTTGATTTTCCAGATTTTGAGTTGATACTTCTTGACTGTTCATCCTTGTCTCATTCTGTGCTTTGTACCTAGAAAGCAGGTCCTCCAAATTCGACTTCTTTTCTTGCTGTGGTGGAGATTGATTCTGAAAGCCTGATAGGTATGATTGTCTTGGAGCAGACAGTTGGACTTGATTATTATTCCAAGAAAATCCCAGATGATTTCTCCACCTAGGGTTATAATTGTTGGAATTAGTGCTATATTGCTGCCTGTTGTGGTTGTCAATGTATTGTACCAACTCTGGATTGATTGCACATTGATCACTCGGATGGTTCCCTGCACACAATTCACAAACAACTACCACACTCTAAATAGGCTTCACCCCTAGAGCATCAACCTTCTTTGACAACGTAGCAACCTATGCAGCCAATGTAGTAATTGCATCGACTTCATAAATCCTTGCTACCTTTTGGCTAACTAATCCTTTGATCCTTGTAGAGGTCCACTGATAATTGTTGGCAGCCATCGTCTCCAATAACTCGAAAGCTTCATCAAATTTTTTTTCCATTAATGCCCCACTTGCAGTTGCATCGATACTGGTCCGAGTAGCACTAAACAACCCATTTTAGAACATTTGAACTTGCAATCACTTAGGAATATCATGGTGAGGGCATTTTTAGAGTAAGTCCTTGAATTGTTCCCAAGCTTCATAAAGAGTCTTAGAATCATGTTGTGCAAATGAAGTGATGTCGTTCCTTATCCTTGCAGTTTTGGCTAATGGAAAGAATTTAGCTAAGAATGTTTAAGCTAAATCTGTCCACGTTGTAATAGAACCTGACGACAATAAATGCAACCAACTCTCTGTCTTATCATGAAGTGTGAAAAGAAAAAGTCAAAGTCTAATCACATCTTCAGAAACTCCATTGTATTTGAACATGTTGCAAATCTCCAGGAAACTCACCAAATGATCGTTTGGGTCATCGTTAGGCAAACCCCTAAACTGCACTGAATTTTGAATTATTTGGATGGTACCCATTTTGATCTAGAAACTATTTGCTTGAATTGCGGGCCTTTGAATGCTCGATTGTATTTTCATAACAAGAGGCATAGCTGATTAACCCTAATTAGTGTGTAAATTAATAGAGAAAATAAGCTAACTTAGTAAAATAAAATAGTTAAAAACTATTAATTAGGGTTTGTGCAGAAACTAGGGTTTTATACGTGTAATGTTTAAAATTTTAGGTTTTGATGCAGAATTATGGAAAATTAAAAGGTGAAATCTATCAAAGCTTGAAAGATCAAGGGATCAAAGTGTAAATCAACTAAGGACTAGCCAGCACAACACGAAGATTAGGATCAAAATTCCAGCAAGGCACCACCATCTAGACAGTGGCTCTTGGCGTCCGGACGGTGGCCCTTGGCGGCTCACCTTCATCCTCCACCTCATGCTTCCTCATTTTCTATATATAGGCCATGCATGGCCTTCTTCAACAAAGAGGCAGGAAAGGCTAGAGAGGGGAGCTCCAGTGAGAAATCCAAGGAGAAAAAAAAGAGAAAAAGAAAGAGAGAAAGAGAAAGTAATACCCAATCCGGTCCATCCTACTCACAAGTTGAAACTCTATACTTCTACATTTCTGTGTTATCTTTCTATTCGGATAGTTGAACTACTACCATTTTTTTGTCTTAACTGATAAGAAAGGTGGTTGTATTTCAGTTGTTCCTAGTGAAAGAAGTGTCCGAGTCTGTATTTTAATTACTGCTGTGATGAAAACTACCCGCACTCCTTGCTTGTCTGTAGTAATGGAGTGTGAGTAGTTACTTATATCCTTCAGTGAAGGGTAAACATATGTATAGTATTGATTAACTTCTGGAAATGATGATGTTTTATTAATTATTAAATATATATATCTATATATATATATATATATATTATATAAACTTCATGCATGATACATTGATATACGTAATTGGGTATTACATCCGAAATTATGATATCAATGAATCATCAGCTTGCCAGTTGAATATCCACGGTGTTCCACCGGTATGGCTTGACCTCCAAAGGAGCAATGAGGATGTTTTAATAGTTGCATGGTATATAAAACTATCATATTAATGACTTAAGTGATCCTCATGAGTGGCTTGTCCTTTTGGATTACTATGATTGTTTAACTGGTACATATTATCACCAGCTAACCTAAGAAGTTGCTATGTTATAACCTATTAATACCACCAGCTAACCTAAGAAGTTGTTTTGTTATGATTTATTTTGTACGTACATATTATAGTATTGTCAATTGAGCAATTCAAATGATCCCCATGAATGACTTGTCCTTTTGAATTATTAGGGTTAGTTAATTGACACATGTATATGACCAGCTAACCTAAGAAGTTGCTGTGTTATAGCCTATTAATACCACCAGCTAATCTAAGAAGTTGTTGTGTTATGGTTTATTATGCACCTACTTACTATCATATGGTCAACTGAGTAACTCAAATATCCCTCATGAANGCTAACCTAAGAAGTTGTTGTGTTATGGTTTATTATGCACCTACTTACTATCATATGGTCAACTGAGTAACTCAAATATCCCTCATGAATGGCTTGTCCTTTTGGGTTATTAGGGTTAGTCAATTGACGCACGTATACCACCAGCTAACCTAAGAAGTTGTTGTGTGATGGTTTATATACATCAGACCTACCGGTTGACTTTCCAGTGCCATGGAAGTTAATTGCTGTAAGGTAGCATTTTCAGTATTTAACCAATATAAAGCATATGAGATCCTTAAACTGAATGGTACTTTTTATATTATTGTCTTTTCACAATTTATCTATAACCAACCGTTTAATTAGACTAGTTATCAATCTAAGCTCACATCACAAGCTATCTCATGCTGTCCTATTTTAAACAACAATTGCACTATTTTCATTTTATTTCCTAATTATTAAAACTCTTCATGGCATCGATCTTGGACTTAAACCGAGAAAACTACAATTCGACCACTTATACTTGGGTGTATAATATAAATCCGATCACAGAATAGTTTGAATCCATAGCATAATCCCTTAACAATTTTTGTTCATCTTTAGCCATAGTTTCTTGATTATTTACTTCTTGACACTGCTTTCACAAGTTTTGAAGCCTTCTTTTGATTTTGTCTACGTACAGTAGTAGCTCCTGACTTGTAAATCGTGTTTGCATACAAAATTTAAGAGTGCTTGCGAAAAAAATTAAAACAAAAAATTAAATAAGTTTAAACTAAGATCAAATTGATTGAAATTAATATTGAAATAATTACTAAATAAATCCCTGGCAACGATGCCAAAAATTTGTTGTCCGAATTTGATATTGACAATTTATGTGCAAGTGTACACGATCAACAAGTAATAAAGTGATAAGTAAAGTATTGTTCCCACAGAGATTTATTACTAATAATGTCCAAGTACTAACTTTGTATCAATTCAATTTTATTTAAATAATTGGAATTGAACTATGAAATGACTAATTTAAAACTAAATCTAAACTTAATAATCAATTATTAAATTTACCAGATAAAATAATTTAAGATTACAACTTCCCCTAATGCTTCATATAAATCTTTCTAACTCTCTTTCCAGTTAATTAATCAAAATAAGTTGTTAACTGAGAACTCAAAATTATTTATCAAACCTCTTCCGTAGTTAGATAAAAATATTTCTCCCAATTAAATTACTATATTCCTATGCAAAATAATTTGGAATAGATTCATTAAGTTCAAAGTCTCATAAAAGTTACACACGATATATAGGTATATTCCTATCCTATACACAAACCCAGCTATTCAATCCTAAGAAGAATCAATCAGACGCATGTCATCATATTCAGATCTAAATCTAGAATTCATCCCCTAATTTCATCTAGGAAATCAAATTAATTGTTGGCCACACAATCATTTATTAAGCACAAAATATGATAAGCAACTTATATATGATCAATAAGAATTAGAAACGAGAGTATATCAATTTAACTAAACATCAGGTTCCGTTGCAATCTTAATAAAAACTTAGTTCATAATGTAATTGAAAAATGTCATCCTCAAATTTATCAACATCTCTGAAAATCAAAAAGTATGAGTAAGAGAAAAGAATGAAAACTTAGTTGCAATCTTCAATCTCTCTCTAGCCTTCAAGTCTAATCTTCTTCGTGTCGTTTCCTTCGATTCTTGCCTTTAATTTTCTATCTATCCTTGGTTAATCCTCTCCTAGCAGCCCCTCAAATCAGTATATTCCTGTCCCAACTCAAACTCTAGCATATATGTAGCATTAGGGTTCAATTCCTACTAAAAAACAAGTTAGAATTCGCGCCCCGAGCCAACACATGTGCTGCAGCCCTTAAAATTGGCGTAGCTATGCTGACTTTCTACCCTCCTAGAGTTGTAGCGTTGCATGTAGAGCTGTAGTGTTGAATCCCTTTTATGCCTAGAGCTGCCTTTGTGGCTTAGTCTTCAAATAATCCAACACTTAGGCTACCGAATGACCGTGTTTCCTTCCAAATGACCTTGTTTCCTTACAAATGATGATCCCTACAAAATAACATTAAAAAACACAAAATAAATCAAAAGAAACATAAAATACTTGAAAACTTACAATTTCATCAAGCCAAGAATATTCAATTTGTAGGTATAAAACCCACTCATCAGAGGGAGAGTGACACTCACCTATCCATACAAATCATACACATATTACTAGATGATGTAAGAAATGGGGTAAATGTGTGTGTGTGTACAAAAGTGCTCTCCAAGCGTCGAGAGACTTTCGAGGGTTATGTTTTACTTGGAATTAGTATTCCAAGGTTTGTCTCCTCATGGAAGGAAGAGAATTATGTTGAAGGTGATTTTGGTGAAAAAGGAAAAGTGTAAACATCTTTGAGTTTGAGTTTTTTGTGAATTTTGTTCTTGATGAAAATGAAATTGAAACAAGTGTTGGCTAATCCAAAGAGGTCATTTCAATAGGAATGCCAAATCAACTCAAGACATTCTTCTAATGGTGCCTCAACGTTTGATTGATTCCTAGGAAGTGTGGGACTTAAACGGAGGTGAGGATTCAAGCATATCCCGTGACAAGTCTATGATGTATCAAGAACTCACAACCACATCCACACTTAACCTAGTCAAACCAAACCATCTTACAGTGCGAGAAGGAATGAAAAAGAGTTGATTTAGCATACCCAAGAGGAATTCTCTCTTGGATTAGCTAACTTAAAGCTTATCTTCACATATTGAATGCATAATATACAATGTGATAAGAGACATGGTATTGAAATGGAAGTTAAACTTTTATTGAAGTGAAACAACAAAACAAAGTGCATTTAATACCCAACTAAAAAGCTTGAAGTGTAAAACTTCGATGTAGCAATGGTAGATTGAAAGATACTTGACTAAACTTGCAATACACTTGAAATAAATGACATTAAGTGCAATAAATGAATCTTACAAGACTCTTACAAAAGATTACAAGTGAAATGGGTAGAAGAAATGCAAAAATCTAACTTCTCTCTCTAAAACTATGTCTTCCTCCTTGAGCTTCTCTCCCTACAATGCTAAATAATGTGAAGTTATACTTGCATTTTCGTCCATGGAGGTGCTATAACATGTGTGACAGGCCTCTCATCCATAGGACGTTGAGTTGATGGCTTGGATAGGCTTGGACAAGCCTAGCCTGCCTCTTCTCTCTCCTCCTCATTAATGCTTGAGCCTCCAAAGTCCAAGCTTAGGCAAGGGGAGACATGTATGTGTGTAAGAGATGTCAGGGGACAAGTGGGAGAATCACATGTGGGAACCCCAAGTGGCAGAGCTTGAGTTGCAAGCTGTTAGGCATTTCTAGACAAAACCTTCCGTATGGTCGATATAAACCTTCTAGAAGGTTTATGCAGGAACAGTTAAAATAGCTGTCCAGACAGCAAAACCTTCCGGAAGCTTTGTGCAGGAACAGTTAAAATAGCAGTCCAGACAGCAAAATCTTCTGGAAGGTTGATGTAAACCTTCTGAAAGGTTCATTCCAGTAGACAAAACCTTCCAGAAGGTTTTGGTAGTTAATAGGCAGATCGAGTGTAAACCTTCCAGAAGGTTTTCATCCAATTTGCCTTTTTCTTTATTTCATCACCTTCCAATCCTTCCTTTAAACTATCCCCTCATCTTCATTGTCTTCAAACGCTTCAATGGGGGCTTAAATCAAACCATTTGCAATTCCTCACCTACATTCACACAAGAGTTAATTGAAATGTAGGTTAACCGCATTTATCCCCAATTTCACAACAAAAGCAATTATAAAAGGGTATAACCACATACAATAAATACAATATTTTGTGCTAATCAAATACCCATCTAGAAAACAATAGAATGCATAACCTACAATTCTTTTCAGCACTTGGTCAAGAAAGGGAAAAGGAAAATGGTCTTTCCTAGTTACCAAATTGACTTTTCGATAGTCTATGCACATCCGTCATCCTATGACAACTCGAGTTGTTACCAATTTATTTGCATCATTTTCAACCACTATAACCCCAGACATCTTGGGCACAACTTGGCTTGGGGTAACCCATTTACTATCAGAGATGGAAACGATTATTCCTGCATCTAATAGTTTGAGCACCTTAGTCCGTACAACCTACTTCAAGTAGGGTTCAACCGTCGCTGCAATTGACGAGAGGGTTTTGCATCCTCCTCAAGGTATATAGCATGATTGTAAATTAATGGGCTTATACCTTTCAAATTGGCAATGGTCTACCCAATGGTGCTCTTATGATGTCTAAGGACTTCAATTAGCTTAGACTCTTGTGAATCTGCAAGCTTGGATGAAATGGCCACTGGATATGACTCATCCTACCCTTAAAATGCATATTTTAGGCTAGATGGAAGAGGTTTCAATTTAGGTTTTTGTGGCTTGACATTAGATGAGAGTGGCTTTGTACCACTTGGGGTTAGTTCTTCAAATTTGGGTAGCCATGTCCCTATAACATGAGTAGGGAAACTCTTTCCACTTTGACAATCATCTGTTAACTCAAATGCGATAGACTCCAACTGAAAAGATTCAGTAGATTTTTCACAAAATGCATCATTCTAATGTCCATGTACCAAAGATTCAATGGAATTTACTTCTCTCACTTCCTTTTCCTTTTCTGGGTGCTTGGCAATATTGAAAATGTTAAGCTCAACAGTCATATTCCCAAAAGTTAATTTCATGACCCCATTTTTGCAATTGATTAATGCATTTGAAGTTTGTAGGAAAGGTTGACCAAGAATGACGAAAATTTGATTCCCTAGATGTATTGTTGGCTGAGTATCTAAGACAATAAAGTCAACAGGAAAGACGAAGTTGTCCACTTGAACAAGGACATCCTTAACAATGCCCCTTGGAACTTTGATAGACCTATCTGCTAACTAGAGTGTGATACAGGTGCATTTTAGTTCACCTAAACCCAATTGTTGGTAGACCTAGAAAGGGAGCAAATTGACACTGGCTCCAAGATCCAGCAATGCTTGTTCTATCCTGAAATTTTCAATGACACATGAAAAAGTTGGAAACCCCGTGTCCTCGTATTTTGGAGGGGTTTTGTGTTGGAGTATGATACTGGCTTGTTCTGTCAAGAAGGCTCTTTTCTAAACATTTGGGCTTCTTTTGATTGTGCACAAGTCTTTTAGAAACTTGACATAAGAAGGAAACTGTTTGATTGCATCCAGAAGTGGATTATTGTTTTTTACTTGCTTAAAAATCTCGTAAATTTCTACATGGTTAATCAACTTTTGTGCTTTCTTAGGTCTTTGAAGAAAATGAGTAGGAATTGGACACGAAGGATCTTTTTCTTGTGACGATTATGGTTCCTTTTCAATCACAAGTTCAGGTTCAACTAGTTCATTGAGTGGGATTGACTCTAGCTTTGGCTTTGGAATTAACATGTCTCTAATGGTTTTGTCAATTACCTTGCCACTTCTTAGGGTAGTGAGGGCTTGAGCTTGGTCTTGTGGTGTTTCCATGGTTGAAGGATTTCCTACATGATATTGACCTTGTGGTTGTTTTGCTTGGGTAGTGCTTGATGGTTGCTGTTGTATTCCCTAATCTCCAGACATCATCCCTCAAATGTATGTATGGCTTATAGGGATAGGGAAGTGTTACTCTCCCTTAGAATGATGCAAGAAATGGGGAAACAAAATAACGGTGGAATGAAATGCGTGTGTGTGTGCGAACAAAAGTGCTCCCCAAGCGCAAAGAGACTTCTGAGTATCGTGTTTTACTTAGAAATCGTATTCCAAGTTTGTCTCCTCAGCGAAGGAGGTGAATTGTGTTGAAGGTTATTTTGGTGAAAAAGTGTAAAGTGTAAAAATCTTTTGTTGTTTGAGTTTGGTTTGTGATTGTATCTTGATGGAATTGAAATGGAAACACGTGTTGGCTAATCCGAAGGGATCATTCCAATGGGAATGCCAAGTCAAGTCAAGACCTTCCTCCAATGGTGTCTAGATGTTTGATTGATTTGTAGGAAGCACATGACCAAAATAGAGGTGAGGATTCAAGAATACCCCTTGAAAAGTCTACGGTGTATCAAAAACTCACAACTACGTCCTCACTCAACCTAGTCAAACCAAATCAATGTACACTACGAGGGGGAAAGAAAACAAGTTGAAATAGCATACCCAAGAGGAGTTCTCTCTTGGATTAGCCAACATAAAACTCAGCTACTCATACTTAAAGCAAAGAAAATAATGTAATGGAAAGACATTGTAAAGGAATTAAGATTGGAGCTAAGTTAATGCAAGAAAACATAAACTATGAAGTGAAATATGCAATACCCATTTTAAAGTTGAAAATGAAGAACTTGAATGCATTAATGGTGAACCCAAAATGTAAGACTAAACTTGAAATGTGCTTGTAAAAAATGACATTAAAGACATTAAATGGAGCTTACAAGATCCTTACCATAAACTACAAGTGAAAGTATGAAAGAAAATGCAAAAATATCAACTTTTTTCTCTAGTACTATTCATTTCTTCCTTTAAGTTTCTCTCTCTATAATGCAATATAATGCTTCCAAAAAATGTTCATGGAGCCTCCCTAGACTGTTTGATGGAGCTCCAATCAATAGGGGCTGAAAACGATGGGTTGGGTAGTTTAGCACAGGCCTAGCCTACACTCCCAGCTTCCTCTTTTCCCTCTTTCCTCATTTATGTCCAAGCCTCCAGAGTAAGCTAGAGTGAGGAGGGGGTGTCCTGTGCGTAAGGAGTGTCAAGGACAAGTGGAAGACCCATTCCCCAAAGTTGCAAAGCTTGAGATGAAGAATCTGTCATGTTTCAGTAAAACCTACCAGTAGGAAAAAAATATCAGTAGATTTGCGGTAGGTGCAGGTCTAGTAGCCAAAATCTACCGGTAGGTTTTCCCTTGTTTTGCTTATTTCATGGTTCCTTCACCTTCTAAGTTATTGTCAAGCCTCCTCCTCATATCCATTCATCTTAAGCACCAAGAGAGGGCTTAACTAGCATCATTTAACCCCTTTTTATCTACAAACATACTGAAACTCGGTTAATAGCTCAAATATTGCAATTTTGCTCATTTTAATGGCAAAAGCAAGTACAAAGGGGATGAAAATGTACACAAGATATGTAATGTTTTGTGCTAATCACACCCCTCAACTTGAGCTTTGCTAGTCCCTAGCAAAGTTTATTTTCAAAACAACGAGTATAAAAGTACAACAATCCACTTACACAAGTAATTCATCCCACATACAAAATACAAAAATCACAATGTAATTAATGAAATGAACTTGGGCAAGATGGAACAAAAACTATCATAATTCATTAATTACTTTCAAAATTTTAGTACATGGAGGTAGAGTTCAAAAAGATACAAAATGGCCTAACTTCCTAAAGAATCTTCTACTAGGCCAATGTCACCACTCCTAGGCTATGTACAACCCTACTCTAGTAGGACAACAAAAACAATGATATCCTAATCATCATCTCCATCAGCACCATTATCCCTATCATCACCATCCTCACCATCGTCCTCCTCGGAACCCTCTTCAAAGCCCTCCTCCTCTTCATCGTCGTCCTCCTCCTCTGAGTCCCCCACCGTAACTACAACAGAAGCTGAGGGGGCAGAGGCAGAGGATCCAGCTGCTGGAGGTGGTGGTCCATCTGGGATCGACTCGCTAGGGAACGTGTGCTGAAACAATTTGGTCATCATAGCAGAGATCCCATAGACTATCCCCTCCAATGCATCAAGGCGCTGAGATACTGAGGGCTCCGGTGCATAAGTGGATGGCCCCAAGAAAATAGGCTCCGCAATGGAAGGTCCTGTACCAGACGACCTCGGTCCCGAAGTCCTAGTACGCTCGCCTCGAGGCATAGCAGACCTCTGGCTATTACTGGCCTTGCCTATTACTCTAGTCTCGAAAGGGGCATACCCCTTCACTTTGAAGTGATCACATATCTGGGTGACCAGGTCCCCAAATGGAAGGTTCGGCTTCGGCTTTCTAGCCTAGGCAAAGTCCTTTATTACCTCCCAAATAAAGAATGTGATATCCAAGGCCTTCCCTGACATCACTACATCCAAGAGGGCAAGCTTTTCAATGTTGGGAGTCTTCTTTGTGCCCTTTGGAAGCAGGTTATAGTGCAAAATCTTGTTCATTATCCCATATGCATGTTTGAGGCCCCAGACTTGGACTGTTCCCTTAAATTGAGTCGGGTCCTTGTACATTGAAGCTACGTATTCTAGGATGGTCTTGACCTTGTTGATGTTATGTGGGTACACTGGGGTGGAGGAAGGCAGTATCTTATAATCCATGAGGGTAGTAATCACCATAGGGGTCACATCAAAAGTTTCACCCCTCATGTTCGTCCTCAAAATCTCTCCGTCCTCATCCACCACCTTGAGTTTTTGGTAAAACTCTTGGCATAAAGACAAATTGAACCCTTTCACGGGCTTGAACCAAATCCCAATCTCGCGGGCCTCGACGATCCTCACAACCTCGTTGGTTAGGCCCAGGGATCTCTTATCCATAAACCTTTCACAAGTCACATTCTTTTCATCGATGCTTTGATACCTAGCACCGTTGCTCGCATTTTTCTATCGCTCCCCCCGGTCACCGCTTGACTCTTCACCACCCCTCTTACGGGCACTCTCACCCTTGGGCTATGGAGAGCTAGGCCTGGTGCGCTTAGTGCAAGCCATGCATAACAACAGTGCCCCAAACATCAATAAAGAGAAGAGGGCCATCATAAACCCCTCAACTGGGTCCACAACATCCTAGAGGGTCCTCCCATGATGAGCCATTGAAAAGATTTTGGAGGTTTTGAAAAGGGAAATGAAGATTAGGGCTTTGGGGATTTTTGGCAAAAACTAGGGTTTAAGGGCTAAAATCCACTAAATCACAGTCCTAGGAGTGAGATTTGAGAGATTAACGCAATAGGGTGGGGGATTCTTAAGCTAGAAGTGTTTTGAGTGGGAGAGAAATGCCTTAGGGTTTGTAATTAAGGGAGACAATGAATAGTTTCCTTGAAAAAATTTGATTAAAAGCCCTAATTTTGGCATTCTGGGCAAAACCTACTGGTAGGTTTGCAGTAGAAGCAGGACCAGTGGCCAAAACCTACTGGTAAGTTTTCCCTTATTTGCAAAATAAACCTCCTACTTATCCAAATCACTTCCACTCTACTTCATTTCAAAACCTACCCATTCTATCATCCTATAAATGACCTCTCCTCCACCCAAAACATGTCCTACACTTATAAACCACAATTTGAACCATTATGCCCCAACTTATTACTGAAATTGCAACATGATTTAAAATTTGGATGCTTTCAACAACAAGGCATGGATTTCTACTTTTAACTACCAAAATGAACATCCACAACATAAGACACATATGTAAATAGCAAGGGCATTTCCAATTCATTAAAATATCAAAAACTTGAGCAATATTCCTCTATCCGTTAAGCATAGGGCTACAAAACACGTCGTTCAAATGCCTGAACCAAGCACACATAAGCACCACTATAGTCTTAAATACTAGTCTAGAGTATGCACCTACACATTCATTTTCAAAGCCGTGTGTGCGTACAATGGACATGTAATGTAGGCATTTACACAATGGAATTCACATTCACTTGGCTTTCCAAATTAAGCTTCGATGCAACCTCACCAAGGGTGTCTCTAAACAATGAATCACACTCTTGTTATCCTGGCATGCACTCCATGTGTATATGTGAGATAGAATCTTGTGCACGAAATGAAATATGCTCACATATAATACAAAATTGAAGTTCATGCTGAAAATGAAACGACCTTGGCATATCTCATGAATGGAATGTTAGGGCATTAGGTAGCAAAACTAACTCATCTTTTTATTTAAAAGTATGCATCTCCCATGCTTCTCTAGATGATTTAGGACTTCAAGGGTTGTAATGGGACCTTAGGGTGATATTGAGGTAAAAGAAATAAAGGATATGGGATAACAAAGACGGTTGTTCTGAGTGAAAGACTTTTATTTTAAAAACATCTCCCTTTTCATGGGATTTTCAGTCCACACCCATCACCACACTCTTTATTTCTTTTTCTTCTTTTCCTTAACATTTTCCTTTCCTTTTATCATTCTTTCTTCTTCTCACCCCTTTTTCTTTTTTTTTTTCTTGGATTTTCATTCTTTTCCCATTCAACTCTTTGAGTTTCAACATCATTTATTCCTTTTGTTTGAGTTTCCACACCATACTTCCTTCTCTTTTATGATCACTCACATTCAACTCTAGGAACAACCAAGGTGAGGTAGATTTTTTTCATTTTGCGCTAGCTTGGGCAAATGTGTGGCATGGAAACGAATTACATCTAAGGCTCAATCATGACACTAGGGATAAATTTTTCACAAGAAAAAGGGCAAAGGCTCAAAGTAAAACAAAGATGGCCTCAAAATCATTTCTAGATAGGTATGGGGGTGTAAGCAAATATTATGACAAAGTCAATATATTACCCAAATGCACCTAGCCAAGACAAACATAATGAGATTATTGAACAAATTTGACATTGAAACATTGTTCCATGAGTAAATGTAAGTTCCCTGCAAAAAAGATTAGCACTAAAGCTCTTATGGGTCCTTACTCATCTCCTCTATTTATGTCAAGCCTAAAGTATGAATTCAATCCATAAATTGCCGAAATTACACATTCAAGGGGCACAGACGGTTGAGTTTAAAAGCTGATATATATGTTATACTCACGCATAGGATCAACTCTATAATATGCTCATGTGCTGAAGGTTCAAAACAAAGATCAACGTATCGTCCAACCCATAACACTCTAAATAAGGGAATACAGATCAATATTCCGATATTTTTCATAAAAATTTTCAAATTTTTCACATAATTTGCACAAATGTAAACAAAAATCTACATGATATGTTAAAGGTGAATTGTCACCACAAAAATTGGTATTATCCCCAAAAAAATTCCACAAACATTGGTGTATCATGCAAGTGGTGCACCTCACCCCCAACTTAATTCATGAATTGTCCTCAATGTAACAAAAATGATGTTATATGCAATGAAGGACTGTAAAAAGATGAGGAGGGTTAGAGAACACCTCTCACTTGGCCTTTGACAAAAACACCAATAACTACAACTAAGAAAAACAATGTTATACGACCAAGTAAAGTAAGTAAAATGAAATAAAAATAACTTAAGTAAATAAAAGCGACTGTACACTAAAAATTATAAAAAAAAGTTACTCCTCCACCAAGTCCGGATAAACTGGATCCATCAAATCCTCCTCCACTCCTTGTCCTTCAAAACCCTCAAAAAATGGCTTAAGTCTTTGACCATTGACCTTGAATGTCCTACCATACTCGGGGTTTTTGACTTCCACGGCTCCATTGGGGTGGGCCACCTTGACAAGATAGGGGCCATTCCAACGGGATCAGAGTTTCCCTTGAAAGATCGAGAGACAAGAGTTGTATAAGAGTACATTTTTCTTGGGCTCAAATGACTTTCTCAAAATGGATTTGTCATGAAAGATTTTAGCCCGCTCTTTTGAAATTTTTGAACTCTCATACACGTTTCTTCTAATATCTTCCAATTCTAACTTTCTATGCTCTTCGCCCATTCTCAAATTGAAGTTCAAAGTCTTTATGGACCAATAGGCCTTATGTTCCATCTCAACTGGCAAATGACAAGCCTTTCCATGGACGAGTCGGTAGGGAAACATACCTAAAATAGTCTTATACGTAGTGCGGTAAGCCCATAGGGCATCGGTCAGTCTAAATGACCAATCTTTCCTATTTGGGTTCACCATTTTCTCTAAGATATTTTTAATCTCCCTATTGGCCAACTCGGCTTGGCCATTGGTCTATGGGTGATATGCGGTGGATACCTTGTGTGTGATGCCATACTTATGCATCAAAGACACAAATGGCCTATTACAGAAATGCGATCCACCATTACTTATCATTGCTCGAGGCATCCCGAACCTCAAAAAAATGTTCACCTTAAGGAACTTTACCACGACCCGATGGTCATTGGTCTTGATTGAGATAGCCTCCACTCATTTGGACATGTAATCCACTGCTAGTAGAATGTATAGGTAGCTAAATGACATGGAAAAGGGACCCATGAAGTCAATGGCCCAACAATCGAATATCTCGATAACAAGCATAGGGGAAAGGGGCATCATGTTCCTTCGGGTCACACTACCTAAACGTTGGCACCTTTCACATTTTTTACAAAATGAAATACAATCTTTTATCAGAGAGGGCCAATAAAAACTTGACTGTAGAATTTTTGTCAAAGTCTTCTTTGCAAAGAAATGGCCACCGCATGCCTCTGAATGGAAAAATGCAAGGACTTCCCACTGCTCATTTTCTGGTACACATCTTTGCATGACTTGGTCAGGGTAGCACTTGAACAGGTACGGGTTGTCAAAGTAAAAGTACTTCACGTTCGCCATAAAACCTCCTTTTATCTTCCAGGCTCTAGTACAATGGTATTTGTCCTGTTGTAAGATAATTACATATGTCAGCATACCAAGGACAAATAAAATGAAATGAAAGTAAACGATCATCAGGAAAAGAGTCAGGGACAGGAATCTGTTCATTGGCCTCTTGCACCACAAGTTGGGATAAATGGTCCACCATCACGTTCTCAACTCCTTTCTTATCTTTGATCATCAAGTTGAATTCTTGAAGGAGGAGTATCCACATAATGAGTATCGATTTTGCATCCTGCTTAGACAACAAATACTTCAAAGCAGAGTGGTCGGTATAGGCTACTATAGGTGAACCAATAATGTAGGACCAAAATTTATCCAATGCAAATACTACAGCTAGCAACTTTTTTTCAGTAGTGGTGTAATTCATTTGTGCTTCATGAAGATTTTTACTAGCATAGTATTTTACGTAGTGTCTCTTGTCTTCCCTTTGACCGAGCACAGCGCTGACCGCGTAATTACTCGCATCGCACATAAGCTCAAATGGTATATCTCACTTGGGTGGTCGCATAATTGGAGGTATGGTAAGCATGCCTTTTAATTTGTGGAAAGATACCTCAAAATTATCTGACCAAAAAATGGGACATTTTTTTGAAAGTAAATTGGTCAGAGGTCGGGCCAATGCACTAAAGTCTTTAATAAAACGACGATAAAAGCCGGCATGGCCAAGAAATGACCTAATATCCTTGATGACCTTTGGTGTAGAGAGGTTGAAAATGAACTCAACCTTTGATTTGTCAATCTTGTTTCCCTTTGCTAAAATGATGTGCCCGAGCACAATTCCTTGTGTCACCATGAAGTGACACTTCTCTCAATTTAGGACCAAGTTCTTCTTTTCATGTCTCAAGAACTTTCTCCAAGTTTTCCAAATAACCACTGAAGGAATCTCCAAACACCGAGAAGTCATCCATAAACACTGCCATTATCTTCTCCACCACGTCATAGAAGATCCCCATCTTGCAATGTTGAAAGGTCCATGGGGCATTACACAACCTGAAGGGCATACGTCTATAGGCAAATGTACCATAGGGGCAAGTGAAAGTGGTCTTCTCCTGATCTTCCAATGTGATCTCAATTTGATTGTAGCCAGAGTATCCATCCAAGAAGTAGTAAAACAAATATTTAGCTACCCTCTCCAATACTTGGTCAAGGAATGGCAAAGGAAAGTGATCCTTTCTTGTGCACAGGTTGAGCTTTGGATAGTCAATACATACTCTCCAACCTATGATCATCCTTGTTGGAATAAGCTTGTTCTCCTCATTTGCTACCATGGTGACTCCTGACTTCTTGGGTACTACTTGCATGGGGCTAACCCACTTACTATCAGCAGTCAAAAAAATGATGCCCACGTCAAGTAGCTTTAACACCTTGTCTTTCACCACATCCTTCATGATTGGGTTCAACCTTCTTTGTGATTTTCGGGATGGCTTGGAATTATCCTCAAGGTAGATGCGCTGTGCACAAATGAGGGGACTTATCCCCGTGATGTCAGTAATTGCCTAACCAATCGCTCCCTTATGCCTCCTTAATTCTTCCAAGCGCTATTCTTCTTGCTTTGCCTCTAATGTTGAGCTAATCACCACCAAAAATGTCTTTTCATCCCCAAGGTATGCATACGTGAGATGGGAAAATCTTCTTGTCATGAAATGGAAGCTTCTCAAATGTAAGAGTCCATTCTTCTACCCCTTTCAAGCTCTCCAACTCCTATTGCTCATTAACTTCCTCTATATCAACATTCTCCTTCTCTCCAAACTTGAAGGTGCTCATTAGTTCCAAGTGTTCCTCCACCAAAGTGTTGATCCGGTTGATCTCATGTGCCTCTTCATCATCCCCTGTTTGTTTTGACAAGTTAAAAATGTTGTATGGCGTTCGAACGATTCTTCTGTCTTTGCTTTATGGGCATTCGAATGCCAAATGGAGCTTGACCTTCTCACTTAAGTGGCCTGTGGTCTTCTATGAATATCTATTTCCACACTGCATGCACATCTTGGCATTTTGCACTCATAAGTCTGGTCTTCAATCAATTCAAGTGGATGTTCAAACGTGAGTTGGCATTCAAACATGGTACTCAAGTACCTCAGAGTCTTCCTTCTTGGCTGCAACATGCCATGTCTCAGTAGTCTGGTCTTCAATCAATTCAAGTGGACGTTCTAACGTGAGTTGGTGTTCGAACGTTCTTAGCTTGGTCCAAACTTATCCATTTTTTCTCCAGAATATATTGGTGTTGCATGAAAGTTTGATACTCATTACCTTTAGTCCCTTGTATAATTTATGGCCTAAAATCTCTAGTAATACAAAAACAATGGAATGTAAATCTATTTCTAATGCCTTTTTCGTAGGTCATCCGGTTGCATTTAGCTTATGCAACAAGCCATTGAACCACTAGGTTTACCCTAATAGACGAGTAGTGAAGCTACCCATAAACTTTAGATGAACAAATATGTATGTGGGATTGCTAGTTAAAGTAAATTGGCATCATGGTTGTTGGGACACCCAACCCTCAACTTCAACTTATATCCCGTATACTCCTCTTTCATAGGTATTTATTCTACGCAAAAATTAGCATCAGTCACATTGACATTTGAAATTCCCTATGTAGTAGGAATGGTTATTCTAGAAATAAAGAATCATTACATAACAAACATTCCACTTTACCATCCTCCATGGTTAGCTTTGATTTCACAAACTTCTCTTAGAAGTGCCCTCAGCAAAAATTCACTCCGGTTATAGTGACTTGTCTCTCAAAGGGCATGTGATCAGAAGATGGCCAATCGAAGAATCACATGCATAGTTAGAAAGGGAGTGAAAGTTTTAAGAAAGTAGACCAATCATGTTCTTGGCATAATATCATGGAAGAATATCGATGCAGTTAAAGAAATACTATTAAACATACCCCAGTTTTTGGTCGATAACACACATGCATCAGAATTGAGATCAACTAGGGCTTTGTAAAGGTTGTAATGTGGCCGGAGGTCAGTGGCTAACGAAATGACGTCAATGGTATTCAAAAGCTATCTTTTCCTTATGTAGTGTTGCACATCTCTTTCTTACTTTTGAATCTTTTAGCAAGAAATTGTATTTCTTTCTTTTATTTTTCTCATTTTTCACTTTCTTGACAATTCCCTGTTTTTCTGTTTCTTTTATTTTTTGGTTGTTTCCATCGATTTTTATTTCATTAAATAGTAGGCACTATGGTCTTTTCTTTTTTTTTCTTGCCTTTATATATCATACATATTTATAAAAGGGTGCAAGAAAATTAGATAACAAGGTATGTTAAGTGTATTCTCTAGTGGCTCGGTTATCATATGGGTTTTTTGAAAAAGAAATCATTTGTTAAAGGCTCAAGCATGGCTGACTAGGGATATTCTTTTAAAAGAAATGGCTAAGCCTCAAAGTCAAATCAAAGATGGCTTAAGATCATTTCTCAAGTATGTGCACATGTATGTGTCGTATGTAAAGGTTCCCTGTGGGATATGTCAATAGATCACTTTAGTTGCATCAATCAAAGCAAGAATAATGAGATTATTGACAAAAAATTGGAAGTGAAAGGGCTTTTTTTTTTTTTTAAGTAAATGTTGATATCCTCTCAAAAGCATTGTAGAGCTCAAAGCTTACCATGGTATTCCTTATCATCTCCATTGGTTATGTCGGGTGTTTCAAGAAATGTTGGTTATATAACAATTCCATTTTCAGGTTTGATTATCTTGTACCTTAAGAATAACAATTCCATTGTTCAAGGTTTTGTGGTTTTAAGTCTAGATTCCTAAGTTATTTGTCGAACCGATCATGTGATGAGTTACTTTAACAAACGGTCTCAAAATCCACATTTGTTCTATCATTTATTAACAAGAATTACTAAAATACTAATTCTATACATGAATTTCAACAGATAAAATTGATAAACTGAATCATTCATTTCATATGATCATTTACATCAACATTAACATCGAAGATTCAATTCCTCCGCAGATATGACAAAACACAAAATCTTCAAATATCCATAATAACTTATCCAAGAAGAAACAAACACAAAGACCCCAAATATCCAAAACAAACTATCAAAGAAGAAGAAGCTCATCCTCAAAAGAAGAAACAAACACCCAAATCCATCAAGAACAGAAATACTCCTTCTCATTCTCCTCCAAATCCACCATATCCGCCAAGTCCGCCCCTCAGAAGGTGAAGGATCTCATCATGTTTAGCTTCTATGCTAAGCATGATGTCTCGTAAAGAGCGTTGGGTGCTGGTACTGGCACTAGGGCCGCCTCCTCTTGGGGCTGCTCTCTCTCTTCCTCCATTTCTCTCTCTTCCTCTCAGTCGTGCTCATCTTGTACTTTGTCCACTCCTTGGGTAGGGGGAGCCTCTTGCTTTGCCGCCAGGCTGCCACTATGACCTTGGCTCCTTCGGAAGGAAGCCTTGTTTAGTAGCCACATTGGCTTTTGAATCGTCATTTCTGGCCTCACCCTAATCCCATGATCTTTGCATATTTGAGTCACTAGGGTGCCAAACGGGAGGGAGTTTCCTTTCACGTCACAACCTTTCTTCATTTCTATCAAAATGAGGGAGGGGAGATCGATATTATGGCCTTTCCCAAGTGCATACAACAGACGAACCATGTCGGGAAGGATTTTATTTTTTTGTCTAATTGGGGTAAAATTTGACATCGCAATCAAATTTAGCATTTTATACTCATCCGTGAGCTCTCCTTGCCGGAGAAATTTTCACCCTGACCAAGAAAAACCAGTTATGCCCGTTAGCTCAGTGCCCACAATGTTCAATGTCACGTTCTTTTTTGGGGGATAGATGGGGTTTCGCACCCAAGGCACTTCTTGCCTCAACTCCCTAATATATTCCTAATGCACATCAATATGTGCCCCCCTTACATACATTCGAATTGCCTTGTTGATGATCTTGGCGTTGGAGTAGAACTCCCGTACCAAGTCAACAACGACTTCTCCCCCGTTCTATACATACAACACCCAACCTCTCTTCTCCATATTCGTAAGAAAACCCAACTCAACAAAATCACTCAACAACACATCACACTCACATACTACAGCGTGGTTTTGGTAGAAGTTCTCATACCTGTCCCCCTTAAAGGCTGTGGGGAAGCGAGTTTGGTCATACCTCCGCATAATGGGTGGTCTCCCTTCCCTTACTTCAATGACCTCCTCCATGAAATTAGGCTCCTAGTTTGTTGGGTTGCACCTAGCAGGCAGTTTGACCCTTGGAGGCATTGTGTTTCAGTTTTGAGGTGGTGAGGTCTTGAAAAGTTTGATTTTCTTGTGGGAATGATGATAAATGATGTGGGAATGGCCTTGGGATGGTTGTTTTTGGGTGAAAATGGAAAATGAGAGGTGTTTTGAGGTCTGGGTAATGAAAAATTGCCCTACGGTTTGGAGGTTTTTGAAGGGTTTTGGGGGTTTTAGAATGGGAAAGACGATCCAGGCTTTTATAGCCTAAGAAGTGTCGTTCGAACGTATGTAACGTTCAAACGTGTCTTGAAGGATTTTAAACAGATCGTTTGAACGTGAGTGGTGTTTGAACATGGTGAGCTCCTAGTACTTTTGAAGTTTGTCAAAGACCAAAGTACTATAAGCTCTTCTCGTTCGAACGGTCTATTGGTATTCAAACATTAAGTTCTCGTTCGAACAATCTATTGGCGTTCGAACGTTGAGAGCTCCCAGTACTTTTTGTTTGTATCAAAGGCTTCATCAAAGGTCAAGCATTGCAAGCAGGTGACATTCCAACGTCACTTGGCGTTCGAACGTTGAATCAAAAATCAAAATTTTTCTACACTACACTATACATAATCAGAGAGGTTTATATACACAAGTCTGAACCAAAAATTCTTGGTGTCTCAGGATAAGTCACTGCCCATGCTTCAGGTTGGTATTCTGGAACACTCCTTACTCCATCCATATTTTCATTTCGGTTAAAAGAGTTTGTACAAAAAGATTTTTACACTTTTTACAAAAAATTCAGACCCTTGGCTTTCATCCAAACAAAACATAGTTTTCCCTAGAGAATAATCTAATCTAAGTCTCCCTCCATATCTGTGTAGCTAGAACAACCAGTGACTCTCCCAATTTTCTCTCTCATAAACCGTTAAGCAAAGTACCGGAATAAGATGACGTCTCAAGGTAATCCTTACTCAGCCCATTCACTATCCAGTCTAATCGATCGAGTGCGTGACCAAAAATTAGTTCAGAACACTGATTATATCTTTTCTCGTGAAAGACTCTGCCACACTGTTTACAGGCACTAAGCCTTTTGGCACGATGGCGTTTAGCAAAAGTGTTTCTACTATAGAGGGGTTTTGCTTGCTCTTCTTGGATCTCATTCTTTCTTACCAGTCTTGCTTTTCTCATGATCACATCATGCACATCAGATGGAAAAGTGCGCAAAACTCCTAGACTAAACCAAAAAAGTTTGATATCCATGCTTTCAAATCTTTAAGACTCACTATCTAGTTCTTTAACGTCTGCCAGTCACAAAGACAATTAAAGATGACTCATAGAAATAATCATTAATTTATACAAAATACAAGGCAAGGTACATAATATGATCAGGAATAACAATAACAACATCAAAAACAAAAAATTTTACGGGCAAAAAATATGAACTATAGTTCTCACCCCCCAACCTAAACTGAACATTGTCCCTAATGTTTCGAATTTACCAATATGTTGAGCTTGGAGATGAGGTTGAAAGGTAGAGATCTTGTTCATCTGCCAAAACCTACAAGGGAAATACAAAAACTAATATTCTCTATGCAGGTTTGGGTTTTTGCTAGGATGAAAACCCTTGATTGTAAGTGCAGAAAGAAGAAGAACAACCATGTACAAATAGAGTAAACAAATGCAAATCATGAGACAAAGGATTGAGTCTTCGGGGAGTATGGTCATGGGGCTGTTACGAGTTGGGTCGTGTTTACAGAAGGTCACGAATAGTGAAGACAAAGAAGAAGAAAAAGAAGAAGAAGAAGAAGAAGAAGAAAGAAAGAAGAAGAAGGAAAAGAAAGAAAGAAAAAGGGAAAGGCGGTGGGAAAAAGAAAAAAGGGGTGGGGGCCTTATAAAGGTGTTCCTGTGGGTCGGGTTTGATCAGGTTTTTCCTAACCCGACCCCTTTTTGTGTCAGTAGGCGCGAATCTCGGAGGGATATTCTGAGTCCATTAAAAGAATGGTTTTCACATTTTTAACAAAATCCTCCAAAAATGGTTTCAACCGCTGACCATTAACAGTAAAAATATTACTGTTCGAGGGATTTTTCACTTCTACTACTCCGTATCCAAACACCTTTTTGACAATATAAAGTCCAGTCCATCTTGACTTCAACTTACCAGGAAAGAGGCGAAGTCTTGAATTAAACAACATGAATTTTTGAGCAGGTTCAAATGACTTTTGCATTATGTTCTTGTCATGAAAAATTTTCATCCTTGATTTTGCAATCTTAGCATTCTCATGTGCTTCATTTCTCAATTCCTCCAATTCTTTAATCTGAAGTTTCCTTGATAGTCTGGCCTTGTCTAGGTCAAAGTTCATTGCTTTAATGGCCCAGTATGCCCTATGTTCCAGTTCCACAGGTAGGTGACAAGGCTTGTCATAGACTAATCGATAAGGAGACATATCCAACATTGTTTTAAAAGCAGTGTGATATGCCCAGAGTGCATTAGTTAGTCTTGACAAATAATCTTTGTGGTCTGGATTTACTATTTTTTTTAAAATTAATTTGATCTCCCGATTAGCCAATTCAGCATTCCACTAGTATGTGGATGATAAGGGGTTGCAATTTTGTGAAAAATCAAGTATTTTTTCATCAAATTCCAGAAAGGGTGATTGCAAAAATAAGCACCCCCATCACTTATGATTGATTTCAGAATTCCAAACTGAGAAAAAATGTTTTCTTTTAAAAATTTGATCACCGTTTGGTGATCATTATTCCAGCACGGAATTGCCTCAACCCATTTGGATGCATAGTCTACGGCCACTAAAATGTATAGATAACTAAAGGAGGGAAAAATGGTCCCATAAAATCGATGCCCCAATAGTCAAAATTTTCAACCTTTGACATCTATCGCAAATTAAACAAAAGGCATGTACATCTTTGAAAAGTGTGGGCTAGTATTATCCACACTGTAAGAGTTTTGCAGCGGTTTTTCTTGAGGAGAAGTGGCCACCACATACTTCAGAATGGAAAAATGATATTACCTGTCTGCTTTCATGAACGGGGATGCAACATCTTATGATCTAATCCCTACAGTACTTAAATACGTATGGATCTTCCCAAAAGAAGTTATGAACCTCCCTTAGAAATTTCTTTTTGTCCAATATGGTGAAGGACGACGAGAGCGTTCTAGTAGCAAGGAAATTAGCAATATCAGTGCACCATGGGGTCTCATCAATTATGAACAATTGTTCATCAAAGAATTTTTCATTGATTGGCAATCCATCCTTGTGGAATTCATACGTTAATCTGGACAGATGGTCTGCCACTACATTCTCAACGCCCTTCTTGTCCTTAATGATTAGATCAAACTCTTGGAGTAAGAGTATCCATCTTAAGAGCCTAGGCTTGGCATCCTTCTTTGTGAGCAAAAATTTTAGGGCTGCATGGTCAGTGAATATAGTAATAGAAGAACCAACAAGATAGGAATGAAATTTCTCCAAAGAAAAAACTACAGCAAGCAATTCTTTTTTAGTTGTTGAATAATTCATTTGAGCATCATTCAAAGTTTTACTTGCATAGTAAATCACATGTGGTTTCTTATCCTTTCTTTGCCCCAACACAACACCTATAGCATAATCACTTGCATCACACATTAGTTTAAAGGGTAGAGTTAAGTCAAGGGGCAACATTATTGGGGCAGAAATTAACATGTCTTTAAGTTTGTCAAAAGCTTTATGGCATGCTTCACTCCATTCAAAATTTACGTCCTAACTTAGGAGATGACACATGGGTTTAGTTATGGTACTGAAATCTTTTATGAATCTCCTGTAAAACCTTGCGTGTCCCAGAAATGATCAAACATCTTTTACAGTCTTTGGGGTAGGCAAATTTTCAATTAGATCTATTTTTTCCTTGTCTACTTTCATACCCTCAGACGACACAATGTGACCTAAGACAATGCCTTGTGTTACCATGAAATGACATTTCTCCCAATTAAGCACCAAATTGGCTTCCTGACATCTTACCAATATCTTCTTTAGGTTGGTCAAACATAAATCAAATGATTCACCATAGATAGAGAAGTCATCCATGAATACTTCCAAAATTTTCTCGACCATGTCACTGAACAAGCTCAGCATGCATCTTCGAAATGTTGCAGGAGCGTTACAAAGCCCGAATGGCATCCTTTTGAATGCAAAGGTGCCAACGGGGCATGTGAATGTGATTTTCTCCTGATCATTGAGTGCTATCTCAATTTAATTGTATCCAAAATACCCATCCAAGAAATAGTAAAATTCATGGCCTGCAATTCTCTCTAAAACCTGGTCAAGAAAGGGAAGAGGGAAATGGTCTTTCCTAGTCATCAAATTGAGTTTTCGATAGTCAATACACATCTACCATCATGTGATGACTCTAGTTGGTACTAGTTCATTGGAAAACAGAGGTAAGTCCCGGGATTTTCAAGGAGCAATGTACCTCAACACTTGCCCTTCTCGGCAATGGTGCCAAAAATTCTTAATGATTTTTGTTGTATTCCCTAATCTCTAGACATCATCCCTCAAATATGTGCATAGCTTATAGGGATAGGGGAATGTCACTCTCCCCAAGAACAGAGAGACTTCTGAGTGTCGTGTTTTACTTGAAAATCGTATTCCAAGGTCGTCTCCTCAGGGAAAGAGGTGAATAGTGTTGAAGGTAATTTTGGTGAAAAAGCGTAAAGTGTAAAAATATTGTGTTGTTTGAGTTTGGTTTGTGATTGTATCTTGATGGAATTGAAATGGAAACACGTGTTGACTAATCTGAAGGGATTATTCTAATGGGAATGCCAAGTCAACTCAAGACCTTCCTCCAATGGTGTCTAGATGTTCGATTGATTTGTAGGAAGCACGGGACCAAAATAGAGGTGATGATTCAAGCATACCCTGTGACAAGTCTATGGTGTATCAAGAACTCATAACTAGTTCCTCACTCAACCTAGTCCAACCGAATCAACGTACACTATGAGGGGGAAAGAAAATGAGTTGAAATAGCATACCCAAGATGAGTTCTCCCTTGGATTAGCCAACATAAAACTTAGCTACTCATACTTAAAGCAAAGACAATAATGTAATGAAAAGACATTGTAAAGGAATGAAGATTGGAGCTAAGTTAATGCAAGAAAACATAAATTATGAAGTGAAATATGCAATACCCATTTCAAAGCTTGAAAATGAAGAACTTGAATGCATTAATGGTAAAATCTAAAATGTAAGACTAAACTTGAAATGTGCTTGTAATAAATGACATTAAAGACATTAAATGGAGCTTACAAGATCCTTATCATAAACTACAAGTGAAAGGATGGAAGCAAATGCAAAAATATCAACTTCTCTTTCTAGCACTATTCATCTTCTTCCTTTAATCTTCTCTTTCTATAATGCAATGTTTCTCCATAATGTTGAATAATAGTTCCAAAAAATGTCCATGGAGCCTTCTTAGCCTGTGATGGACCTTCAATCAATAGAGGCTGAAAAGGATGGGTTGAGTAGGCTAGCACAAGCCTAGCTTGCACACCCAGCTTCCTTCCTTTCCTTTCTCCTCATTTATGTCCAAGCCTCCAAAAGTCCAAGCTAAAGTGAGGAGGGGGTATCCTATGTGTAAGGAGTGTCAAGGATGAGTAGGAGACCCAATAGTGAGACCCCCAAAGTTGCAGAGCTTGATATGCAGAATTTGTCCTGTTTCAGTAAAACCTACCGGTAGGTTTTACTCCAGTAGGCAAAAAATACCAGTAGGTTTGCGGTAGGTGCAGGTTTAGTAGCCAAAAAATACCAATAGGTTTGCGGTAGGTGCATGTTTAGTAGCCAAAACCTACTGGTAGGTTTTCCCTTTTTTTCTTTTTTCATGGTTCCTTTACCTTCTAAGTTATCGTCAAGCCTCCTCCTTATCTCCATTCATCTTAAGCACCTTGAGAGGGGTTAACTAGCATCATTTAACCCCTTTTTATCTGCAAACATACCAAAACTCTGTTAATAGCTCAAACATTGCAATTTTGCTCATTTTAACCGCAAAAGCAAGTATAAAGGGGATGAAAATGTACATAAGATATGCAATGTTTTGTGCTAATCAGGAAAAAAACTTGCCCTTCTCATGTGTGGTCATTGAATGGGTCAAATTTTGGATATGAATTTTGAGATCCTCGAAGGACTGAGTGGCCTGGGTTTTAAAGTCATTGAAAGCCTGAGTGGAATGATTGTTGTAGTTAATTTGGCTTTGCATGAACTAGTTCAATGTGTCCTCAAGACTTCTCTTGCGTGGTGGTTGGTATGGTTGATATGCAGGAATTCCTTGAGGTGGTGGTTGTGAACCTTATCGTAGATTCATGGGAGTTGGTTATGTGTTCTTCCAACTGAATTTTGGGTGATTCCATCACCCTGGATTATATGTTTCAGAATACAGGTTGGAATAAGGTTTCTTATAATTGAAAATTGCATTCGTTTATTCTAACAAGACCTCTTTGAATGCAGGAATGGTAGGACACTCCCTAGTAGGGTGTCCCATCACCGCACAAATCCCACACACTTGTTCTATGGGAGGGCCAACATCAATTTGATTTATCTTTTTCATCTCTAGAGCTTCAAGTTTTCAAGCCAAGGTAGTCATTTTCGCTCTCAGGTCATTATCTTCTTTCAAGACATACTTACCCCCTTGGAAAGTAGATGGTTTGGCTTCAATAGTGGTAGGTGCTTGATGTTTTTCGTTGTTTTCCCTAGCCTCCCAACATCATCCCTCAATGTATGTATGGTTTATAGGAATGAGGGAGTGTCACTCTCCCTTAGAATGATGCAAGAGATGGGGCAATGGAATGGTGGATGCATGAAATGTACAAAATGAAATGGGTGTGTGAACAAAAGTGCTCCCCAAGCGCAAGGAGTCTTTTATGTGTCATGTTTTACTTGGAAAAGTATTCCAAGGTCGTCTCCTCAGGGAAGGAAAGTTCAAGTGTGGTGAAGGTGATTTTGTGAAAATAAAAAGCGTAAAATCTTTTGAGTTTGAGTTTTGTGAGTTGTGTTCTTGACGAAAATGAAATAAAACAAGTGTTGGCTAATCCAAAAAGGTTCACTCCAATGGAAATGTTGAGTCAACTCAAAATCTTCCTCCAATGGTGCATAAATGAACGATTGATTCGTGGGAAGTGAGGGACAAAATGGAAGTAAGGATCCAAGCATAACTCGTGACCAGGCCTATGGGATATCAAAGACTCACAATCCCTTCCACCCTCAACCTAGTCAAACCAAATCATCGTACACCAAGGGAAGGAAAGAAGAGGAGTTGAAATGGCAGACCCAAGAGGAGGTCTCCTTGGATTAGCCAACTAAAAAGCTTAACTACTCATGAAAGCAAGAAAGACATGTTTAATGTAAAGAGAAATGTAAAAGAAATAGAAATGAAATGAGATGAAAATGGAACTTAGAACTTGTATTAATGGTAGGAAATGGTAAACTACATAGAGAAGTTCATTTAACACTAAAATGGAAAAGTTATAGAGAAGACAATTGAAACCCAACAAAGATTATGGAAATGCAAGAACATTGAATTAAACTTGGTTACACTAGAATTAAAAGAGATTACAATGCAAGAAATGAAGATTACAAGAGAACTACAACTTACTGCAATTAAATGGGTGAAGAAAATGCAAAAAAATAAATTTTATATCTCTAGCACTATTCATAATCTTCCTCCTTGGACTATTCCTAAGCTTAGGTAGCCTCCCTCAAAATCTTGTGGAATGCTGAATATATGGTGAAGAAGCCTTGCATTTTTGTCCATAGGGTCCTCTAGCATGTGTGTCCAGGCCTCCCATCAATAGGAGGTGAGTGTATGGCTTTGGATAGGCTAGGACAAGCTTAACCTGTAACCCTTGTGGCTGCCCCCTTCTTTCCCATCCCCATTAATGCCATTACCTCCAAAGTCTTCAACTAGGGTGTAGGAGAAATGTAAATGTGTAAGGGATGTCAGGGGACAAGTGGGAGAATCATTGGTGGGACCCCAAAGCAAGTGAAACATGATTTGCAGGCATTTTGGGAATTCAACAGAGCATACCGGTACAGCGTACCGGGACGGCGAACACCAGTAGCTAAAGCGTACTGGTACGTCATACCAATAGGCTCTACTCCAAACTAGTTATCGTAGAATTGTCATAACCTTTGATTCAACCGTCTGCTTGAGCTGAAATGTTGACACAATACAGAGGACATCCAAATGTAAAATTTTTATGTTTTGAACTTCTTCAGATTCGAAGTGGATCATGGTAAACAAAGAGGAAAACTAAGGTACTGCAACCAAATGGTGCAGGTGCTTGTGCCTATGTTCCCAAGCACCGATACCTCCTTGATTTCTTTCACTTCTAAGCCTTCAAATCCTCGAGTAATGTGTTCATCTCTTCACCACACATCCACATTTAGTTGCAATGTTCTAAAATACATGATTTACACTATAATTACCTGCAACATAAAAAATTCAACATTATTCACAAATTCGGATAACTCTAAGTTAAATGCAAAAGTTGAATTAAAATGCATGTAATGAGGCCATTAAATTACAATATTATGTGCTCATCACACCCCCCAACTTAAGCTTTGCTAACAAAATATACAAATTAAGCAGACAAAGATAAACCTATACTAATTTCGCAATTGCATTTAGCATATGCAACAAGCCTTTAAACCCCTAGATGATCCCTAGTTGACGAGTTTTGTCTCGTGTAGGTTTCCAGTGAAGGTACCTACAAACTTCTTTTCTTAGTATCCAATATTTAAAGTATATTCCCTTATCTTAACTAGCACTGGGATGCCAAAATAGCTTGGTCCAATGCACCCGAACAAATCACACATGAAAGACATCATAGCCTTAAATGCTATTCTAGAGTATCCACATTCACATTCATTTTCAAACTCATGTGTGTGTAAAATGAACATGTAATTTAAACATTTACACATCAGAGTTCACATTCCCTTTGGCTATCCAAATTAAGCTTTGATGCAAAACTCACCAAGGGTGTCTCTCACAATAAAACACACTATAGTTATCTCGACATACTCTCCATGTGTATGTGTGAGATAGAATCTTGTGCACAAAATGAAATATGCTCACATATAATCCAAAAATGAAACAGATGCATGACAATGAAACAACCTTGGCATAATCTCATGAAAGGAATGCTAGAGCATTAGATAGCAAAATTAACTTCTCTTTTTTCTTTAAAAGTATGCATCTCCCATGCTTTCTTTAGATCATTTAGGACTTTCAAGGGTTATAATGGGGCCTTGAGGTGATATTGAGGCAATTGAAATGAAAGGATATAGGATAACAAAGAGGGTTGTTCCGAGTGCATGACATTTATTTCAAAAAGATCTCCCTTTTTATGGGATTTTCATTCTTACACCATCACCACACTCTTTGTTTATTTTCTTTCTTTTCCTTAACATTTTCCTTTTTTTTCTTTGATCATTCTTTCGTCTTTCACCCTTTCTCTCCCCCTTTTTTTTGGATTTTTAATTTTTTTTTCTAATGAACTCCTTGAGTTTCACTTCCATCATCCCTTACTTGAATTTCCACGCCACACTTCCTTTAATTTTACAATCACTCATTTTTAGCTTTAGGAACAATCAATGTAAGGTAGATATTTCTTACTTTCATCGGCTTGGTCAAATGTGTGGCATAGAAACAAATTTTCAACAAGGCTCAAACATGACACTATGGATAAATTTTTCCAAAAAAATGGCTAAGGCTCAAAGCATTTCAAAGATGACCTAAGATCATTTCTAAATTGGCATGAGCGAGCACATTGCATTTCAAGACAAAGTCAATCAACTACCCAAATGCATCTAGCCAAAACAAGCATAATGAGATTATTGAATAAATTTGGAATCTAAAAAAGTTTTCCTTGAGTAAGTGTAAGTTCCCTCCAAACAAGGATTGACATTAAAGCTCACATGGGTTCTTACTCCTCTCCACTACTCATGTCAAGCACTAAATGTAAACTCAATCCGTAAATTGCCAAAATTACAAGTTCATGGTGCACTTATGGTTGAGTTCAAAAGCAAACAAGTATGTGATACTCTTATCAATAGGATAAACTTCTATAATGTGCTCATGTATTCAAAGTTCAAAATGAGGATCAAGTAATCACAAATCCCATAACAATTAGGGTAGGGGAGTATAGTTCAATATTGGATATTTTTCACCAAAAATTGTCCAAAATTTTCAAAATTGTTATATTTCTAACTATTATGTACAAAAAATTGTGGAACATGTAAATGGTGCACCTCATCCTCTAACTTGAACCATGCATTGTCCTCAATGCACAAGGACTCATGCAATGAGAAAAATGAAAGTATCATGGAAAATAAGATACCCCTTTTATATACACACACACACACATTAACGAAAAAAAAATCAAACATAAAAAGCTATTTTACACCCCCCAAACTTAGACTAGACCATGATACCCAATAAGATTTGCTACAGTGATGCTCAAAGTGAAATGAGTCCAAATTAGGAAGAGGTAAACAACCTTCATGCTAAAATCTACACTACAACATTAGGAAAATAAAATTATAATAATAAAACAAATCTAACTGTTATGTACATGGAAAAAAAACAAAAAAGGCACATGTCAATCCGACTTCAATTCGGATATGAGCTTGCACCCATTGATTTTTTTGATTTAAAAATTTTTTTGTTGTATAAATGCCCTTCCTAACCAATCTATCCAACAATATAAAGCATAATGATTCAAAAATCTCAATCAAATAGATATGTAGGCAAGTTTATGCAATTCCCACAATGGAGTTTACAATTTCACCTTAAAAGTCTCTACACTTAACTCCATTTCAATGTCCTCCCTAAGTTGAAAAATGTGAACCTCAACACCACTCTTAGATGGCAAAATGACCTTGGGCTCATTAGCCTCATGTGAGATAATATCATCATTAAATGTTTCACAATCAAGAGTGGTGGGAGATTCAACATCGATATGCATTCCATTGAGATGATCATCCTCAATACATTGACTATACTCAAGATGTTGTTCTTCACACATAATACTTATAGCATGAGTCAATGTAATAAGGTCTTGGGTTATTTGGGCATTGACTTTCGTTTGGTATTGCATGAAATCGCACAAAATGTTTTCCAATTCTTCTTCAGTTGAGTCCCCATATGTTGGATAATGATAAAATTCATTTGGTGGCGTGAGATTGGATGAATAATTATAAGGTTCATTCTCCCAACCATAACTCGGATAACTCGGTGTAACATAGTGGTCAGGGTAAAAGTTTTAAGAGGCCAAAATTGAATTTGCACCTTCGCATGCAAAGTATTAAACCGAATAATTTATTGGGCATTCACTAGTAATGTGCCCATACTCATCACAAATCTCACATACATTTTCAAAATTTTGAGCATTTGATACATTTTAATAAAAATTATAAGACATTGCACAAAACACAAGCTATTTACAAACTATTTAAAAAAGAGACGACATACCTTGGCCCGTGATGAAAATCACGAGACTTACCTATGCCGCCCAAAATCACCTTCGAACTCGACGCTTAACCTTCCCCGACAACTGCGCCAAAAATGCTTGATGTTTTTCCTTGTATTCCCTAGCCTCCTAACATCATCCCTCAATGTGTGTATGGCTTATAGGAATGGGGGAGTGTCACTCTCCCTCGGAATGATGCAAGAGATGGGGCAACAGAATGGTGGATGAATGAAATGTACAAAATGAAATGTGTGTGTGAACAAAAGTGCTCCCTAAGTGCAAGGAGTCTTTTGTGTGTCGTGTTTTACTTGGAAAAGTATTACAAGGTCGTCTCCTCAGGGAAGAAAAGTTCAAGTGTGGTGAAGGTGATTTTGTGAAAATAAAAAATGTAAAATCTTTTGAGTTTGAGGTTTGTGTGTTGTGTTCTTGACGAAAATGAAATAAAATAAGTGTTGGCTAATCCAAAAGGTTCACTCCAATGGGAATGATGAGTCAAATTGAAACCTTCCTCCAATGGTGCATAAATGAACGATTGATTCCTGGGAAGTGAGGGACAAGATGGAAGTGAGGATCCAAGCATAACCCATGACCAGGCCTACGGGATATCAAAGACTCACAATCCCGTCCACCCTTAACCCAGTCAAACTGAACCATTGTACACTGAGGGAAGGAAAGAAAAGGAGTTAAAATGGCAAACCCAAGAGGAGGTCTCCTTGGATTAGCCAACTAGAAAGCTTAGCTACTCATGAAAGCAAGAAAGACATGCTTAATGTAAAAGAAATAGAAATGAAAATGAGATGAAAATGAAACTTAGAACTTGTATTAATGCTAGGAAATGGTAAACTACATAGGGAATTTTTTACACTAAAATGGAAAAGTTATAGAGAAGACAATTGAAACCCAACAAAGATTATGGAAATTCAAGAACATTGAATTAAACTTGGTTACACTAAAATTAAAAGAGATTACAATGCAAGAAATAAAGATTACAAGAGAACTACAACTTACTGCAATTAAATGGGTGAAGAAAATGCAAAAACATAAAATTTATATCTCTAGCACTATTCATCATCTTCCTCCTTGGACTACTCCTAAGCTTAGGTAGCCACCCTCAAAATCTTGTGGAAAGCTGAATATATGGTGAAGAAGTCTTGCATTTTCGTCCATAGGGTCCTCTAGCATGTGTGTGCAGACCTCCCATTAATAGGAGGTGAGTGGATGGCTTTGGACAGGCTAGGACAAGCTTAACCTGCACCCTTATGGCTGCCCCCTTCTCTCCCATCCCCATTAATTCCATTGCCTCCAAAGTTTTCAACTAGGGTGTAGAAGGCATGTAAATGTGTAAGGGATGTCAGAGGACAAGTGGGAGAATCAATGGTGGGACTCCCAAGCAAGTGAAATATGGTTTGTAGGCATTCTGGCCATTTAGCAGAGCGTATTGGTACTGCATACCAGAATGGCGAACACCAGTAGCTAAAGCATATCGGAACGACATACCAGTAGGCTCTACTCAAGACCAGTTTAGTTAGAATTGTCATAACTTTTGAGCCAACCATTTGATTGAGCTAAAATTTTGATACAATGTAGAGGACATCCAGATCTACAACCTTCATGTTTTGAACTTCTTTAGATTCGAAGTGGATCAAGGTCAAAAAAGAGGAAAACTAAGGTACTACAACCAAACGGTGCAGGTGTTGGTGCCTATGTTCCCAAGCACCGATACCTCCTTCATTTATTTCACTTCTAAGCCTCCAAATCCTTAAGTAATGTGTTCATAGCTTCACCACACATCCACCCTTAGTTGTAAGGTTCTAAAATACATGATTTACACTATAATTAGCTACAACATCGAAAATTCAACATTATTCATAAATTCAGCTAACTCTAAGTACTTAAATGCAAAAATTGAGTTAAAATGCATGTAATGAGGCCATTAAATATAAAATATTATGTGCTCATTAGTAGGAGAGGTTGAGTCCCACGTCTGAGAGCTATCGGATATGGTGTCGAAAAAATTGAATGCCTCTTTTGGACTTTTACCCATAAATTCTCCTTGAGCCATCAATGCAACAAACTGACGTAGTCTAGTGGGCAAAGAAACATATAAAAATTCTACCAAAGTCCAATTTTCAAATGCATGGTGTGGACGCTTGGAGAAGATCCTTGAACCTCTCCCAATATTGGTAAAATGTTTCTCCCTCTTTAACCAAAAAATTTATGATTTGCCTTTTGAGTGCATTGGTACAGTGTAGAGGAAAACTTTTTCTGAAAATATCATTCTGTAATGCATGCTAGTTTGGTATTGAATGGGCTTTCAAAGAATTTAGCCATTGTTTAGTCTTGTCCTTTAAGGAAAAAAGAAAAATTTTCAACTTGGCCAATTTAAAATTATCTTGGAATGTTCCATATACATCCTCAAAATCTTTAATATGTAGATATGAGTTTTTTTATTTGAGTCCATGAAATTGAGGTAGTAATTGTACTATCCCCAGCTTTACATTAAAGGGGGGCGCATTTGAAGGAAACATAAAACAAGAGGGTACACTGTTTCCTGTGGGATGCAAATAATCCTATAGAGTTCAAATGTTAGGAACTTCCCCCTCTCACTCAGAAACTTCTCTTTCTCTCCCATTACTGGCCATGCTATTATAAAAAGATTTTGCTATTGATTGAGGTAAAGATGGTCCAGACTGATTTACAGACCCAACAAATTCTTCAGGCAAATGTGGAAAGCGAGGATCGTCCTCAGACATAAAAATGAGAATTATATACAGTAAATCAAAAATATTTACAAAAAATGAATGTCTTTTCACCTTTTACTTTAAAACACCGTAAGGTTCCCTGGTAACGACACCAAAAACTTGACTTGATCCAAAATGTGTACACCCAAGTCCAGGCAGTCAAGTTGTAGTTATAACCCGGTTAAGTTCGGAGTCGAATCCACATGGAACCATTGTTGGTGTTTTGGAGTAAATAGTGATAGAGACCAAAGTGACTGAAATCCTTAAAATTTGAAGTTATGATGTTTATGGGATGTTCTAGACAAAATATAATATTCTCTTGGATTTTATGGATAGAATATAAGATTCTCTCAAATGAAAGAGTCACCTTTTAGCTCAAGGATTTTGACATGTAGTCAAGCATCTGGTTGTTATATTTGTGCTTGAGAACTCAATTAACCCCTATGTCAACAACAAGTTAATTGGAAGATAAAGATGGATTGTGAGAATTAAGAGGACGGTTTCGATGTCTTTGTAGAGATTTACAAGAATTGTCAGTGCCAGAACTCAATCTGTTTACAAACAAGCAAGTAATTCTACAAGTCATCGAACCACTGTGATATCATTCCATTATTTAGTTGAAGCACAATAATAGCAAAGATTGAAATGTAGTCATGAAGTTCTTGCTGGTGTACTTGCAAAGAACTAATTAATCCTCCTATGCCAAGAATCATCTTGTCTTAGAAAGGACTCATGATTGTACAAAGTACCTTAGCTTTGCTAGATGCATTCAATCATCCAATAAGTAATCAAAAGATAAAGCATTAAGCATAAACGAAATGCACAAAAATAACTTATGAATAATTTATTCATGTCCATCACATTTTACTAAAGAGTGAATGAGAAACTACTCACTCTTCATGGCTTTGAGAATGCTAG
This sequence comes from Ilex paraguariensis, assembly GCA_963454935.2. Taxonomy (NCBI): domain Eukaryota; kingdom Viridiplantae; phylum Streptophyta; class Magnoliopsida; order Aquifoliales; family Aquifoliaceae; genus Ilex; species Ilex paraguariensis. The sequence continues at coordinate 4,463,645 of CAUOFW020003946.1, forward strand.
AAAAGTGAGTGATTCTTATCCCTCCAATTAGAGGAGTTACAAGATAAACTATACTACACAATAAGCCTATCTTCAACGAAGATTGAGTGAATCACTACCCGCCCTTAAAGGTTACAAGAGAGCTAGAAAGGTGAGAGAGTTTCATTCCTCTAAGTGAAGAAAGAAGCTTTTACAATGGAAGCTAATGAAACTAATAATGAAAGTAAAAGAAATATAGTTACATTTGGAGGGCTTCTTCCTCTTTCAAAAGATGGATCTCTTAACAAGGTCCAATGGAAGGTATTTGTAGGCAAGGGGGGGAGGGTAAAAGGAGAGTAAAAGAATAGTTCTAGGTGCTGAAAGTTCAAGTGTATGCCCAAAAATCCGAATGGAGATCTAATCTGCCTACTACCTATTTGGGAACAAAGTTCAAAACTTGTTGGTGTTTGAAAGTGGAAGCCTATCTTCTTTGATGGGCATTCAAACGTTGTTAGAGTTTGAACGTGTTACTCAAGTGACTTTTGTCACCCTACAGTAAATGGTTGCAACAAACCACGTCTCATCACCCTAGTAGTCTTCTAGGGGGTCCTCAAATAATTCAAGAGAGCGTTCGAACATGGATTGGCATTCGAACATTGTACCCAAGTAGATGTTGTTCTTCTTAGGGAATAGAAGCAACATGCCATATGCCTCACCCTATCAATGTCCTGGGGGCCCTCAATTATTTCAAGATGGTGTTCAAATGCAGATTGACTTTAGGCCTTTGTACAATTTTTTCTTGAAATGTCATCATTTAAACTCCATCAAAGCATAATTAGTCTTGTAAGTGCATAGTGAAATGTTAATTTTAACTATGCATCACCAAGGCCATCAAGGCCAAGGTTAAGGTCAGTCCTCCCAACGGGCCTTTGGTCCAATGGTACTCCTTACCATATCAAGGCTTTGCCTTCTTGAGGTCAAAGGTTCAAGTCCCCCCTCCTCCTCT
>CAUOFW020003946.1:4465042-4488901 GCA_963454935.2 Ilex paraguariensis
TTAAGCCCCCCCCCCCCCCCCCCCCCCCCCCCCCCCCAAAAAAAAAATAATAATTAAATATATATTTGAAAACAAAAAAAGTCCTCCCAAGGCGGGAGAAATTTTAGGGCCACCTATCAAGCGAACTAATGGACTTGTTTCATATGCCACCAACCGGGCCATATGAAGTAGGATTTTCCTCAGAGGCAGGGATCCTTAGAGCTACAGGACATCTTAGTCCCAATTATCAGTGGGGCATTAACAGATTTTCTTTATTCTTCCTTAACCCACCATATGCAAAGGAAATCAGTTCTAGTTCTAGGATGTTGCACAGACCCCTACTACTTCACGTACGGGAACTCCACAATCATGCCAGATTGGCCAGGGCATGGGTCGAGGCCGAGAACAAGGCTTACAAGCTAGGACTTTGAGGACCTAGGCTTAAGTTTATGCCATCACACCTTAGACTGTAACGATTGATCTGTCGATGATTTAGGGTACATTCTTACTCTCTCGCTTATGAGCAAGGGTATTATTTGATTTTTGTGTATCGCATTCATTCATAGCTACATCATGAGACCTTGGAAGATTCATTGCATGTAAGTTCTCCCATAGGAGCTAGGGTTTGCATTGATCAAATATGTCAAGGATGTGAGCTAGAGATACCAGGCATTCTAATCATTGTGGAACTTAGGGTCATGGACATGTCAGAGTTTGAGGTCATCCTTGGGATGGATTGGTTCATGGCTCATCGAGTTATCATTGATTGTTATTGGAAGAGGGTCACCGCATATACACCAGAGGGTGTTTGTTTCAAATTTTAGGGGAAAAAACAAGATGATTTACCCCAAGCTATGCATGATTCCCGTTGGCACAGGTAGTTGATGGGTTGACTTTCTAGCCTTACCCTGGAGGACGAGGTGAGACAGGAGTTGGATCTAATTCAGGTGGTTTGTGAGTATGCGAATGTTTTTTCGAATGAGTTACTGAGATTATCTCCACATCGGGATGTAGACTTTAATATTGAGTTACAACCTGGTGCATCCCCTATTTCTATGACACCACATAGAATGGCACTGACAGAGTTAGAATAACTCAAAGTCCTGTTGCGAGAATTGTCGGACAAGGGTTTCATTAGATCGAGTACCTCACATTGAGGTACTTCGGTATTATTTACCAAGAAGAAAGATAAGACTCTTAGACTGTGCATAGACTACCAACAGTTGAATTGGGTCACAATTAAGAATAGGTACCCACTACCAAGGATTGATGACTTGTCAACTCAGAGGGGTGCAAATCTACTCCATGATAGATCTATGCATGGGTTATTAGCAATTGAGGAGTAGGGAGGTCAACATCCCTAAGACAACATTTAGAATGAGATATAGGCATTCCAAGTTCATAGTTATGCTAGTCAGATTGACGAATGCCCTTGTGGATTTCATAGACCTTATGCATAGGGTGTTTCAACCTTATTTGGATTAGTTTTTTGTGGTCTTTCTTGATGACTTCCTGATCTACTCCAAGTGTGGGGCACGGGGGTCACTTAAGGCTTGTTCATTGAGGACTTCTCATGGCTAGCCACACCTATGATGAGGTTAACCAAGAAAGTGGTCAGGTTTCAGTGCGATGACTCATGTGAAAAAGCATTCCAAGAGTTGAAGAGGAGGCTGACAATAGCTTTTATCCTGATAGTTTCAGAGATAGGGTAGAGGTACACATTCTATTGTGATGCCTCCAAGGATAAACTTGGGTGTGTTTTGATGTAGTCCGGGGGGTGGTGGCTTATGGTTCTCCATAGTTAAAAAGCCATGAATAGAACTACGCTACACACGACATGGAGTTAGAGGTCATTGTCTTTACCTAATAATATGGAGAGCAGTTTGAGGTGTTTTTAGACCACAAGAGTTTGAAGTATATCTTCACTCATCAGGACCTCAATATGAGGCGGCGCAGGTGGATGGAGTACCTGGAGGACTATGACTTCAGTTTGTATTACCACCTCGGTAAGGAAAATGTGGTAGTTGATGTGCTCAGCCAGAAGTCAGGGGAAGTCTAGGCTAGCATTGCTTCTCGGGAGTGGCAGATGCTCGAGATTGAGGGATAGTTTGGGCTGCATTATAGGATTCAGTCTCAGGGTACTTTGGGAAGTCTGGTAGCTACACCTTCCCTGTTGAGCAGAGTGATTGAGTCCCAAGGGTAGGACGCAAAGATATTGTCCATCCGAGATCGGATAGAGTTAGGTTCAGGTGACGAGGGTTAGGTGCTTGAATTATTTGTCGTATGCCCTAATCTCCGAACATCACCCACAAATGTGTATATGACTTATGTGTGTAGGGGAGTGTCACTCTCCCTCGGAATGATGCGAGAAATGGGGCGAATATGCGTGTGGAATGAAATGTGTGTGTGTGTGTACAAAAGTGCTCTCCAAGTGTAGAGAGACTTTCGAGAGTTGTGTTTTACTTGGAATTTGTATTTCAATGTCGTCTCCACAGGGAAGGAAGGGAATTATGTTGAAGGTGATTTTGGTGCAAGAGGGATAGTGTAAAAATCTTTGATTTTGAGCTTTGGTGAATTGTGTTCTTGATGAAAATGAAATGGGAACAAGTGTTGGCTAATCCAAAGGGGTTATTCCAATGAGAATGCCAAATCAAATCAAGACATTCGTAGAATGGTGCTTAGATATTCGATTGATTCGTAGGAAGCGCGGGAATAAAATAGAGGTGAGGATTCAAGCATACCCCATGAAAATTCTACAGTGTATCAAGAACTCACAACCATATCCATACTCAACCTAGTCAAACCGAATTATCATACACTACGAGGATGAATGAAAAAGAGTTGATTTAGCCTTCCCAAGAAGAATTCTCCCTTGGATTAGCCAACTTAAAACTTTGCTACTCATGTTTAACACAAGGACATAAATAAAGGAAAAAGAAATTGTAAAGAAATAAAGATTAGAGCTTGGATTGATACAAGAAATCTTAAACTATGAAGAAAAACATTCAGTACCCATTTTAAATGCTTGAAATGAAGAAAAATTAATACAACAATGGTGAAATCCAAAATTTAGAACTAAAATTGAAATGTACTTGTAATAAATGACATTAAAGACATTAAATGACGTTTACACACATCTTACAGGAAAGTACAAGTGAAATGGATGGAAGAAAATACAAAATCATAAATTTGTCTCTCTAGAACTTCATCTTCTTCCTTGAGCTTTTTCTCTCTACAATGCAATACAATCCTAATTTAAATTGAATGGAGCTGCCAAATTCAGCCATGGAGGTCCCCTAGGTGTGTGACAGACCTCCCATCCATAGGAGGTTGATTGAAAGACAATAGGCAGGCTAGCACAGGCCTAGCCTACACTTTCAGGCTTCTCCTCTTCTCTCTCTTCCTCATAAATGCCAAAGCCTCCAAAGTCCAAGCATAGGTGAAAGAAGGGATGTCTGTGTGTAGAAGGTGTTAGGGAGCAAGTGGGAGAATCAATGGTAGGGCCCCCAAAGTGGCAGAGCTTGAGTTACAGAATCTGGCATCTTCAACAAAACCTACCAGTAGGTCGATGGCCAAACCTACTGGTAGGTTTTACTCCAGTAGCCAAAACCTTCTGGTAGTTTTCCGGTAGAAACCACTCCAGTAGCCAAAACCTACTAGTAGTTTTATGACAAACCTTATGGTAGGTTTTAACTTCTTTATCTCAATTCCTGGTCCTTTCACCTTCCAAGCCATTGTCAAGCCTCCCCCTCAACTCCATTGACCTTAAGCACCACAATAGGGGCTTAATATGCACCATTTAAGCTCTTTTACCCGCAAACACACCCAGACCTCATTAAAAGCTCAAAAAATTGCAATTCCTCCCATTTTCACCTCAAAAGAGTGTATAACAGGGTGTAAATGCACACATGATTTGCAATATTTTGTGCTAATCACACCCCCCAACTTGAGATTTGCTAGTCACTAGCAAAGTTTTCTTTCAATCAATGAGTATGAAACTACAACAATCCATTTACACAAGTAATTCACCAAACATTCAAAATACAAAAATCACAATGCAATTAACGAAATGAACTTGGGCAAGATGGAACAACAACTATGGCATTTCATTAATTACTTTCAAAAGTTGAGTACATGGAGTTAGAATTCAAAAATAGAAAAAATTGCCTAAAATTCCTAAAGACTCTTCTACTAGGCCGATAACTCCACTACTAGCTATGTACAATCCAAATAAAAAAATATAGAAAACAATAGCACCCTACTCATCATCTCCATCTTCCTCGTCTCCGTTATCATCATCCCCAACATCCTCCTTTCCAATGTCGTCCTCAGTCCCCTTCTCCTCTCTGTCATCATCATCCTTATCTGAGTCTCCCACATCAACAATCGTGGAAGCTAAGGGGACAAAAGCAGAAGGTCTAGCAACCAGAGGTGGTGGTCCGTCGGGGATCGGCTCACCTAGAAACGTATGCTGGAACAATTTGGTCATCATCACCAATATCCCCTACACTGTCTCCTCCAACACATCCAAGCGCTGAGACACTATGCGCACAGGGGTGTAAGTAGATGGCCCAGCGACAGATGACCCTGCGGAGGATGGTCCTGGACCTGATGACTCTGGTCTTAGAACCCTAGCTCACTCACCTCGACTCATGGAAAACCTCTTGCTACTGCTTGCCTTCCTTATGGCTCCGGTCTCGAGAGGAGTCAACTTGTCAAAGGCATAACTCTTCAACTTGAAATGGCTGCACATCTGAGTGACTAAATTTTCAAAAGGGATGTTTGCTTTTAGCTTCCCAATCTGAGCAAAGTCCTTCATCACCTCCCAAATGAAGAGCGCTATGTCCAAAGCCTTCCCAGTCATCATCGCATCCAAAAGAGTGAGCTTTCCATGTTTGGGCTCTTCTCGACTCCCCTTGGGTGCAAGTTATAATGCAAAACTTTATTCATCATCCCGTACGCATGCTTGAGGCCCCTGACTTGGATTGTTATCCTAAATTGAGTCGGGTTCGCATACATTGAAGCCACATACTCTAGGATGATCTTGACCCCAGGAATGTTAAGTTGGTACATCGAAGTGGAGGGAGGTGGCCTCTCGTACTTCACTAGGGTGGCAATCACAGTTGGGGTCACATCAAAAGTCTTGCATCCTCATCCATAACCCTTAAATTTTGGTAAAACTCTCGACATAACCCCAAATTGAACCCACTAACAGGCTCAAACCAGATTCCTATCCCCAGGGCCTCAATGATCCTCACAATCTTGTTGTTCGGGAATAGGGAGATCTTATCAACGATCGCTCACATGTCACGTTCTTCTCTTCAATGCTTTGGTTGTGAACATCGTTGTGAGCCTTCTTCCATTGCTCACTCCGGTCTCTACTCGACCCCTCCCCGCTTCTATTGTGGGCACTAGCACCCTTAGGCTATGGAGGACTCAGCCTGGTGCACGTAGTGTGGGCCATGCAAAGCAACAGTGCCCCACACACCAAGAGTGACAAAAAAGCCAAAAACAACCCCTCAATCGGGTCCACATGGTCAAGAATGATCCTCCCTATGAGAGCCATTTGAAATTTTTTTGAGCTTTTGAAAGGATTTAAAGAGGTTAGGGCTTGGGGAAAAATTAGCAAACCTAGGGTTTAAATAATGAAATCCACAAATCTTTACTAAAAACCACTCAATCAACAACCCTAGTAGTGAGAGATGAGAGATTAAGGCAATAGGTGAGGTATTTTTAGGCTTAGAGATGCTTGGAGGGGGAGAAAAATGTCTTAGGGTTTCTAACTTAGGGGGACAATGAATAGTTCTCCCGAAAAAATTTGATTAAAACCCCTAATTTTGGCATTCTAGGAAAAACCTATCGATAGGTCAATGCCAAACCTACCGGTAGGTTTTACTCCAGTGAGCAAAAACTACCGGTAGTTTTCTGGTAGGTTCAGAACCAGTGTGCAAAACCTACCGGTTGTTTTATGTACAAAACTACCTGTAGGTTTTCACTTATTTGTGAAAACCAGTGCTCTCCACTTCACTTCAACTCCTATACATTTCAGCACTCTATTTATGACCGCAACTCCACCAAAACATAAGCTACACTTGTAAACCACAATTTGAACCATCATGACCCAAGTCTTTACAGAAATTGAAATATGATTTACAATCTTGATGCTTTCAAAACACAAGGTATAGATTTCTACATTTAATTACAAAAATAAACACCCAAAATGTAAGACACATATTCAAATAACAAGGACATTCCTAATTCCCACAAATATCAAAAGCTTGAGCAATATTCCCCTATCCTGTAAGCATAAGACTACCTAACACATCGTTCAAATACCCGAACAAAGCACACATGAGCAATACCATGGCTTTAAATGCTAGTCTAGAGTATGCACCAACACATTACTTTCAAACTCTTGTGTGTGTGAAATGGACATGTATTTAAGCATTTACACAACAGAATTCACATTCGATTGGCTAGCTAAATTCAGCTTCGATGCAAAACTCATCAAGGGTTTCCCTTATAATGAATAAATCAATGATTATCAGGGCATGCTCTACATGTGTATATGTGAGATTGAATCATGTGTACAAAATGAAGTATGGTCACATATAATCCAAAAATGAAGTTCATGCATGAAAATGAGACAACCTTGACATAATCTCATGAAAGGAATGCTAGGGCATTAGATAGCAAAACCAACTTCTCTTTTTCTTTAAAAGTATGCATCCCCCATGTTTCTCTAGATCCTTTAGGACTTTCACGGGTTGTAATTGAGGCCTTGGGGTGAAATCTAGGTAAATGAAATGAAGGAAAGAGGACAACAAAGAGGGTTGTTCCGAGTGAATGGATATTGTTTCAAAACATCTCCCTTTTCATGGGCTTTTTAGTCTAACACCATCACCACACTCTTTGTTTCTTTTTGTCTCTTTTCCTTAACATTTTTCTTTTATTTTGCCATTCTTTTCTTCTTTTTCATCCCTTGTTTCTCCTTTTCTTGTCCCGTTCAACCCTTTGAATTTCAACTTCATTCATCCCTTTTGTTTAAGTTTCCACAACATGCTTCCTTTTCTTTTATGATCACTCATATTCAGCTCTAGCAACAACTAAGGTGAGGTAGATTTTTATCATTTTGCATTGGCTTGGTCAAATGTTCAACATGAAAACGAATTTACGATTAAGGCTCAATCACGGCACCAGGGATAAACTTTTCACAAGAAAAAGGCTAAGGCTCAAAATAAATCAAAGATGGCCTAAGATCATTTCTAGATAGGCATGGGGGAACATTGTACATATCAAGACAAAGTCAATCAGCTACCCAAATGCTCCTAACCAAGACAAGCATAATGAGATTATTGAACACATTTGGAATTTGAAAAATTGTTCCTTGAGTAAATGTGAGTTCCCTCCAAAAAGGATTGGCACGAAAGCTCTCATGGGTCCTTACTCATCTCCACTATTCATGTCAAGCACTAAAATATGAATCCAATCCATAAATTGCAAAAATTACACATTCATGGTGCACTTAAGGTTGAGTTCAAAAGCAAATACATAAGTGATACTCACGCATAGGATAAATTTCTATAATGTGCTCATGTATTCAAGGTTCAATGCAATGATCAACAAATCCATAACACTCTAAATAGGGGAATACAGATCAAAATTCAGATATCTTTCACCAAAATTTTCAAATTTTTCACATAATTTGCAACTAATGCAAACAAAAATCTGTGTGATATGTGAGAGGTGAATTTCACCAAAAAAATTGGTATTGCCAACAAAAAATTTCCACAATCATTGGGGTATCATTCCAATAGTGTACCTCACCCCCAACTTGATTCATGCATTGTTCTCAATGCAACAAAAAAGATATGAAATGCAATGAAGGACTGTAAAAATATGAGTAGGGTTAGAGAACACCTTGCACTTGAACTTTGAAAAAAACACCAATATCTGCAACTAAGAAAAACAATACTACACACAAAGATAAAGTAAGTAAACATAAACATATAAAGTAAGTAAAGAAGACTATACACTAAAAACCATAAGAATAGTTAATCCTCCAACAAGTTCGGGTAAACCGGATCCACCAATTCTTCCTCCACCCCTTGACCTTCAAACCCCTCAGAGAATGGCTTAAGTCTTTGGACATTGACCTTGAATGTGCTACCATCCATGAGGTTTGTGACTTCCATAGCTCCATTGAGGTAGACCACCTTGACAAGATAGGGGCCATCCCAACGAGATCAGAGTTTCCCTTGAAAGATCGTATAAGAGCACTTTTTGGCCAGGCTCAAATGATTTCCTTACAATGGATTTGTCATGAAAGATCTTAGTCCGCTCTTTTGAAATTTTAGAGCTCTCATACGTATCTCATCGAATCTCTTCCAATTCATTCATTTCTAACTTCCTATTCTCTCTGGCCATTCTCATGTTGAAGTTCAAGGTCTTTATGGCCCAATAGGCCTTGTGTTCTATTTCAACTGGCAAATGACAAACCTTTTCATAGATGAGCCGATAGGGAGACATACCTAGGATGGTTTTGTAGGTAGTGCGATAAGCCCATAGGGCATTGGTCAGTCTAAATGACCAATCTTTCCTATTCGGGTTCACCATTTTCTCATGGATATTTTTGATCTCCCTATTGACCAACTCGACTTGGCCATTGGTATATGGCTGCTACATGATTAGCACAAAACATTGCATATTTTATGTGCTAATACATTCCTTTTTAACTTGCTTTTGGGGATTAAATGTGTAGACTTGTGCTATTTAAGCTATTAATGAAGAATTGTGGTGTTTGCAAATGAAAGGAGCCAAATGATGCTTCTTAAAGCCTTCCTAGATGGTTTGAGGGTGATGAAGATGAAAGGATGGCTTGAGGATAGCTCAAGAGAGGAAGAAATCAAAAACCAGAAAATCAGACAAATCGTATCGGTACACGTACCAGTACGCTCTACTAATTCTGCCCAAATTCTATAGCCATGCTCTGCTACCTTGAGGGTCCCACCTACAGGTCTCCCACACTCCTCTAACATGCCCATAATACTATTCATCCCTTTCACACCTCTCTTTAGACTTTAAGAGCCATGATGATCAATGAGGAGAGAGAAGAGAAGAGAAGCTGGGTGTGTAGATAGGGTCTGCACCCCCTATCCTACCCATTTGCAGCCCTATGGATGGAGATCACATCTGCAAGCTAGGCCATCACTCCAAGCATGTTTTTGGCAAGAGAGGACTCCATTGTTCAGCACTTCAGACATTACACATTGAAAATAGAGAGAGAAAGAGCGGGGAAGAAGACGAATAGTGTAGTTAGAGAGAGAAGTTTAGATTTTTTTATAGTTTCTTCCATACATTGTCTTCTAATTTGATGTAAGAACCTTTGAAGCTTCCTTTAATGCTTTAAATGTCATTAATGTCTAGTTTTTTTCAAGTTCAATCTTCCATTAAATCTTTCACCATTAATGCTTCAATGTTCTTAAATTTCTTAGATGTAAATGGGCATTGAATGCATTCTCATTTAGTTTACGTTTCTTGCATTTACTTCACCAAGCATTTCTTTTCCTCGTAATGAATTCTCACTCCATTGTTGGTTCTCATTTAATCGTAAGTAGCTAAATATTTATGCTAATCCAAGGGAGACCTCCCCTTGGGTATACCACCTTAACTCATCCCCTCTCCTCCCCTCGGTGTACGGTGGTTCGGTTTGACTGGATTGAGGGTAGACCAGAGTGTGAATCCTTGATATCCCGTAGGCATTGTCACGGGTTATGCTTGGATCCTCATTTTCATTCTGTCTCTTACTTCTCACGAATCAATCGTTCACTTATGTCCCATTGGAGGAAGGTTTTGAGTTGACTCTGTATTCTCATCGGAGTGAACCCTTCGGATTGGCCAACACTTGCTTCCCAACTTAATTTCATCATAACACAACTCACAAACCAAACTTCAACTACAAAAGATTTTACACTTTCTTTCCACAAAAATCACTTTCAAAATGATTCACATCCTTCTCTGAGGAAACAACCTTGGAATACTTCCAAGTAAAACACGACCCGCAAAAGTTTCCTTGTGCTTGGGGAGCATTTTTGTTCATTCACATATCACATATCACATTTCCACCATTCCATTTTCCTATCTTCTTGCCCTTTCTTTTGACAACATTTCCAAGGAGAGTGACACTTCCCTTCATCCACACACATCATACATACATATTAAGGGAAGATGTTAAGAGGTTAGGAAATACAAGGAAACACAAACCAAGCACTATGCGGTGGATACCTTGTGTATGACACCATACTTATGCATCAAAATTGCAAATGACCTATTGTAGAAATGTGACCCACCATCGCTTATCATTGCACGAGGCATCCCAAACCTCAAAAAAATGTTCTCCTTAAGAAACTTGACTATGACCTGGTGGTCATTGATCTTGATTGGGATAGGCTCCATCCATTTGGACACGTAATCCACTACTACCAAAATGTACAAGTAGACAAACAACATGAAGAAGGGACCCATGAAGTCAATGACCCAACAGTCACATCTCAATAACAAGTACAGGGGAGAGGGGCATCAGGTTCCTTTGGGTCACACTACCTAATCTTTGGCACCTATCGCATTCCTTACAAAATGAAACATAATCTTTATTTAATGAGGACCAACAAAAACCTGACTACAGAATCTTTGCTGAAGTCTTCTTGGCACAGAAGTGGCCATCGCATGCTTCCAAGTGGCAAAATGCAAGGACATCGCGTTGTTCATTTTTTGGTACGCATCTCATCATTATATGTTCAGGGCAGTACTTGAATAGGTATAGGTTGTCAAAGTAAAAGTATTTCACATCTACCATAAACCTCTTTCTATCCTCCAGGCTCCAATGCGATGGTATTTGTCCTGTAGCAAGATAATTATATAACATACTAGGGACAAACAGAATGAATAGAAGGTAAATGTGCATCAGGGAAAAAGTCAAGGATAGGAATGTGCTCATCGGCCTCTTGCACCACAGGTTAGGATAAATGGTCCGCCACCATGTTCTCAACTCCCTTTTTGTATTTGATTATCAAGTTGAATTCTTGTAGGAGGAGTATCCACCTAATGAGTCTCGATTTTGCATCCTGCTTAGCCAAAACCTATTGGTAGTTTTGCGGTAGGTGCAAGATAGTAGTTAGAACCTACCGGTAGGGCCTACCGATAGGTTTTTCCTGGTTTCGCTAATTTCTTGGTTCCTCTACCTCTTGAGCTATCGTTAAGCCTTCTCCTCATCTCCATTCATCTAAAACATCATGAGAGGGCTCAAAAAGCATCATTTAAGCCCTTTTATTTGCAAACATACCGCAACATCTTTAATAGCTCAAATCGTTCAATTCTGCTCATTCTAACTACAAAAACAAGTGAAAAAGGGATTTAATGATACATAAAATATGCAATGTTTTGTGCTAATCACACCCCCCAACTTGAGCTTTGCTAGTCCCTAGCAAAGTTTTCATTCAAACCAAGAGCATAACAAATAACAATCCATTTATACCAACAATTCATCCAACAAATCAAAATGCAAAAATCATAATGCAATTACAAAATGAACATGGGCAAGTGCTTGACAAAATTTCTTGTTGTATCCTAACCTCTAAACATCACCTTTTAGCATGTATAGTATATGGATGAATGGTAGTGTCACTTTCCTTGGGATGATGTCAAAAGAAAGGGCAACGAAATGGTGGATGAATGAAATGTCAAATGTGTGTGTGTGTGTGAACAAAAATGTTCCTTACGCGTAAGGAGACTTTCACGGATCGTGTTTTACTTGGTGGTATTCCAAGGTCATTTCCATGGGGAAGGAAATAAACAGAGAGGAAGGTAATTTTGGGAGAAAGAAAGTGTAAAATCTTGGATTGTTAAAAATTGTTTTGATGCTAGTAAAATGAGAAACAAATGTTCGCAAATCCAAGAGGTCACTCCAATAAGAATATCATCTCAACTCGAAACCCTCCTCCAATAGAGCATGAATGAACGATTGATTCGTGGGATGCTAGGGATAAGATTGGTGAGTATCTAAGCATAAACCATGACTAGGCCCACAGAATATCAAAGACTCACCAAGTTATCCACCCTCAACCCAGTCAAATCGAATCATTGAACTTTGAAAGAAGGGAGGAGAATGAGTTGAAAATGGTATACCCAAGGGGAGGTTCCCCTTGATTTTGCTAACTAAGAGATTTAGCTATTCATACTTAAAATAACGACAACAATATGATGAGAAGACATTAAGAAGAAATAAAAACTAGAGCTAAGCATAAACGAAATACATAATTAAAACTTCTGGATAATCACCTCTTAGTAAAGATTGGATGAAAAACTACTCACTCTTCATGGCTTTGTTAAAGCTAGAAAAGTGAGTGATGCTCATCCTTCCAAGTAGAGGAGTTACAAGGTAATACACTTTACACAAGGAGCCAATCTTCGACAAAGAATGAGTGAATCACGTTCCACCCTTCACGGCTTTGGTAAAGCTCTAGAAAAGTGGAAGAGTTTCACTCCTCTAAGGGAAGAAGGAAGCTCAAGCAATGGAAGTAAAAGAAAGCAATAACTCAATAAAAGAAAGCAATAAATTAAAAGAAAGCAATAATACAATAAAAGAAAGCAATAAGAAATAATACTTTTTGAGGGTTTTTCACTACCAAAAGATGAATTTTTTACAAGTCCTAAGGGGTGGTATTTATAGGCAACAAGGGACAGTGAAAGTCTTGTTTGATGGCTTTGAATTACATGAAAATCTTGTTTGGTGGCTTTGAATTACATGAAAGTCTTGTTTGATGGCCTTGAATTCTTTGATCCCCCTTTGTTTTGAGCTTTGATAATTGGCACCCTAGTAGTTTGTAGCTTTAATGCAATTGGCTCCCCAATAGTTTGTTGCTTTGACGCACAAAACCCTGAAAAGAACAACAATTAATGCATTATCCTTTATTCACACACTAACCCTAATTTGACTTATTTTGACTAGTTTAACTTTGTTTAACTAATACAATTAACCTGTTAACTTAATTAAATTATGCATTAATTAGGGTTAACCATACCCCCAACCTAAACATTACTAGTCCCTAATAATAAATAATAACAGAACAAAATAAAATCACTTTCGTAGATATCACGATTGCATTTAGCATATGCAATAAGCCGTTAAACCCCTAGGTGATCCCTAGTGGACTAGTTTTGTCTCGTGAAGGTTTCCTGTAAAGCTACCTACAAAATCCAGTTAAAAAGATGTGTATATGTAAGATTTCTTGTCAGAATGAGTTAGCAACAGGATCGTTAAGGCACACATCCCTTAATTTCGAATTGTTTCCCGAACACTTCTCTTTCATTGGTACGTACTCTATACAAAAATAAACACTTGTTACATTGGTATTTGGAATTCCCTATGTAGTAGGAATGATCATTCTAGTAGCAAGAATTTTTATGTAACAAACATTCCATTTTACCACCTTCCATTGTAGAATGGATATTTAATTTTGTAAATTGCAGGAAATACAAGAAAAAGAGCAGAATTCCAGAAAATCAGAGAAGTAGTCTGCAGTTACAAATCAGGAACTAGTCAAGAAAAAAAATATGGATTCAAGACGACAAACAAGAAGGTCTTCAAGCCAAGCACGAAGGGGATCGATCTCCGCAACTTGAGCCATCTCCACAACAACCTCAACTGGGAAATATCTTTAATGAGGTGATGTTTGAAAATTTTGAACAATAGCTCGGTATGATATTAATTTTCTGACTAAAACTATTATTTCTGAAAGAACAGTAATATACGAAGATTTCGAGAACATAGGAATAAGACAAATTCTCCATGCAAGAGGATGGTTACATTATGTTAGGTTATTTGTTCCTGCTTATGACTGCTTAGTTCGGGAATTTTACAGTAATGCTAAAATTAAAGGGAAAAGACAATTGCGTATATTTGTTCGGGGAATAGTTTTTCAAGTTACACCGGCTATTATAGCCGATTTCTTTAAACCCATGCAAAGACCACCTAACCCACAATATCCGTACACTGAACTACCTGATTTACATGAGGTAGGAAAAGAATTAACAGGAAATTCACAATTTGTTAGGGGATGCCCAAATAATTACATTAAACAAGGAGATCTAACAGACAAATACCGAATTCTGAATATGATAACAATGTACAGTTTGTTACCCCGAGCCCAAAAGAATCAAATTTTTATTGAGCAAGCTTATTTCTTATATGCATTTGGGATGGGACACACAATTGACTTACCGAACTTAATCATAGACCAAATGATACTAGTTGTGGATAGAAAGAAACTCACACTCTCATATGCTATGCTAGTTTCTCAGCTATGCAGGAATGAGGGCATGATCATTAATCCAATATTGACGACAGTGAATCATCCTGGAGTATTGGATAAAAATTCATTAAAAAATAGTCATGGAGGACAATTGGAAAACCAACAAGGAATACCTTCACCTCTAGAAGATGAACCATTTTGGATACCTGAAGAATTCATATCACAAGAGCAACAACCACAAGAGGATCAACCATACATCCCAATAGATGACAGAACTGATAGATGCATCTTACTAGAGGTGGAGAACAATATTACTCAGATCAACCAACGCATAGATGAATATGAACAAAATCAAGCTAAAATTTTAAAGCTACTTCGAGATTGTTTCAGAGAAGGATCTTCTACTTCCTAAATAGACTGGAGATTCTATAAAACAATTTGTTTTCTTTTGCTTATCTTTTACATTATGCACTTTTACTTTATGCACTTGAACTTTAAATTATTTTATATTTTGAACATATTTGTGTTTTAAATTTGTTTGTGTTTTAAACTAGTTTATTTATGAAAATTTTAAGTTAGGAAGACTAGTTCATATGATTCATAGTTAAATTAAATTAATATTCCTATGTTTTGTGAAAATAGCCTTAATCTGATCACACAGGATTTTCATACTTTAGTTGTATATTATCTTAATATTTTTGTTTAAACTTACTCTTATAGAGCACGATTAGATTTCTTTATTTCAGAAACCTTGTGAAATATTACACTCTTTACATATTTAGTGGAGATGTATAACCAATTGAAGAATTTGAGCCAATCTTTCTTGGAGAGATAGTTTACATTTACTCAAATAAACATCTTCGATTCTACGGTAAACTTTCTTTGAATAATCTCATCAATTTTGTCTTGATTAACACTTTTTAGATTATATTATTAGCGTTATCCTTGAAATTATCTTATGTAGGATTGATACAGATGAATAATTTTTGGAAAATGATCTTAGGCCATGTTTGATTAATCTTGAGCCTTAATCATTTCTTTTACAAAATTATATCCTTAGTCAACCATGATTGAGCCTAAAAGAGTATAAAGTCTTTTTATGAAACCCGAAAAATACCCGAGTCAAATGAAAATATATCAAACCTACCTTTGCTACATAATTTTCTTGCTCCCTCTTTTAAATCAATATGATATAGAAAAGGTGAAAAATGTCTTATTTATGGAAAAAAAAATCTTGGCTATTTAAAGCAAAAGAAAAAGAATAACCAATGAAAAATTGAAAAATAGAAAGAAAAGAGCCAAGAAAGTGAAAAATGAGAAAAATAAAAAGAAAGAGTAGACAAAATCTCTATAGAATGAGGTGTGCCACAATACTAAAAATAGGGTAGCTTTTGATTCCTATAGACATCATTTCTTAAACCCTAAAACCAATGGCCACATTACAACCCAAAGAAAGTCCTTTTTGATTCCAGAAATCATGCATCTGTATTAATTCTATCTTATAAAAGGAGAATGTTGATGATATGTCTAGTATAGTGTTGATATCCAGTCATGAGATTATATCAAATTCCAAATTTTATTCAAATATATGTTCTTCAAATACTTACATGTGATATTATTTGCTTTGTTAATAATATTTCAATCACATGTAATTCGTGAGAATAGTAACTATAACGAATATGTATTAATTGCTGAGTGTATTCCAGGAAAGGATTGACATCAAAACTATCATGAAAGATGGTAATATGTCTTAAGTGATTTTTGAAACAAAAGAAATCATCACACACACACAAGTTTGTATAAAAATATATAGATAATGTTACAACTAACGTATGTTACTCTTAGAGTGATCAGGAAAGCAACTATTCTAGCAAAACAGAAGGAATATTGATTTAATTATTTTTTGTGAACAGTATGAATTATAAACTCCTAACTACTGAAGTTTGTAGGTATCTTCACTGCAAACCTTCACGAGACAAAACTCGTCCACTAGGGATCACCTAGGGGTTTAACGGCTTATTGAGTATGCTAAATGCAATAGTGAAAAAATCTACAAAAATAATTTTACTTCTATTTATGTTTTATTTTGTGAAATAGTTTTTATAATCTATATTTACTAGGGACTAGTAAAGTTTAAGCAGGGGGTGTGATTAACCCTAATTAGTGTGTAAATAAAATAATTAAGTAATCAATTTTGTAAGATAAAAAAACTAAACATTATGAATTATAGTTTGTGCATAAATTAAAGTTTTCAATACTTTATGTTTAAGTTTCAAGGTCAAATGCAGGAATACCAGAAATACAGGGCAATTTTGCAAGACTTGAAACTATGAAGGACTAAAGTGTAATAAAGAAACATGGACAAATCAGAAGGCGACACTTAGCAAGCCCAAAGCACGACACCTAGCACCACTACAAGGCTTAACATTTTGGAAGGTGGAGGTGGGGGTTAGGACCCCCCTCTTGGCCGAAACTTTCATCCTCCCCTATAAATAGGGGTCTTCACTTCTTACTGCAAGGCATACCATTCCAAGACCAACTCCTCCCTACCAAAAGCCAACCGGCCATCAAAAAGAGCAAAGAGAGAAAAGAGAGAGAAAGAAAAAGCCTTTGAAAGCTGGTCCGTGATACACTTTTACAGTTACTCTGTATTTCTACATTTCTATAGTATCTTTCTATTCAGATAGTTGAACTGCCGCCACTTTTTTTGTCTTGAACGATAATAAAAGTGGTTGTGTTTCAATTGTTCCTTGTGAAAGAAGTTTTATTTTTAGTTGTAATGAATATTACCCACACTCCTTGCTTGTCTGTAGCAATGGAGCGTGAGTATTCGTTTATACCCTCTAGTGCGACGAGAACATATGTATATTATTGTTTAGATTATGGAAATGTTGATGTCTTATTTATATTATATTTAGCTATGTATTATATGCTTAATGCGTGATACAGTGATGTGCATAATTCCGGTGTTGCGCCTTGAATTATGTCATCAGTGCATCATAAGACCCACCAGTTAAACAACCACAGCGTTCCTACCGGCATGGCTTGTCCTCCAACGGAATGCTAAGGATGTCCTACTGATGTGTGGTAAAGAACCTAAATGATCCTCATGAATGGCTTGTCCTTCTGGGTTATTAGGGTTATTTAAATACTATATATAACTATATTGTTAGTCTAACAACCACGACGTTCCTACTGGTATGGCTTGTCCTCCACCAGAATGCTGAGGATGTTTAACTGATATATATATATATATATATATATATATATATATCACAGATGACCAATTGGGTAATTCAAGTATTCCTCATGAATGGCTCAGCCTTCTGGTTTACTTGAATTAGTCAATTGGTACGTCTATAACCAGCTTTCCTAAGAAGTTGTTGTGTTATGCTATAATACCACCAGTTAACCTAAGACATGGCTGTGTCATGGTTTATTATGTACGCAATTATAATCATGAGATCAAGTGTATAACTCAAGTATTCCTTATGAATGACTTGTCCTTCTGGTTTGCTTGGGTTAATTAATTGACGTGGATATAACCAGTTAGCCTAAGAAGCGGTTGTATTATGATTTATTACCCTCAGTTAGCCTAAGAAGTGGTTGTACTATGGTTTATATACATCAGACCAACCGGTTGACTTGCCAATAAAATGGAAGTTAATCTTGGTACGGTAGCATTTTCAGTATCTAACCAATATAATGCATATAGGACCCTTAAATTGAAGGGTATCTTTTATATTCTTGTTGTTGATTTATTTACTTATGCACTTGATTTATTCAATTACGCACTTTATTTGTTTACTTATGCACTTTATTTAAGTTAAACTAGCCATCGATCTAAGCTCACATCACAAGCTATCAAACATCATACAGTCTCAAACAATAACTTTACTTTTTTTTATTTTAACTACTAAATTACTAAACTCTTCATGGGATCGACACTTGGACTTAAAATCGAGAAAACTACAATTTGACCACTTATACTTGGGTGTATAATAATATAATTCAGACACACTAAAAAGTGCGAATCACATATTTATAAATAAAGGTATATAAATATTTGTAAATAAATGTAAATAACTATAGATTAATTAGGAAAATCAGTAAATATGAAATAACAAATAAAATAAATAAAACCCACAATTTTTGTGACAAGAAAAAAAGTGTGGTTAGCAAAAGTTTTTGTAGTAGATAAAATTGTATTTTGTATTGTTAAAATTTAAAGGAATAAAAGAAAAATAAAACAACATAATACAATACAAAAACTAGACACCTTGGACTGTCCGAACAGCACTCCCACTGTCTGGACGGTAGTCCCCAACATAAAAATTGCTCCCCCATTCAAACTGATCATTGTTGCACTCCAAGAACATCAAAATTTTGGCCATAGCTGAGAATCTCAACCAAAAAGCCCTCAAATCTGCTATACTCAATCATTTTTCTTCAAATTTGTTCCGATTATTCTCTTACCCATCATATTTTGAAGGTAACTACCGATTGGAATCAACTGAAATGGAGCATTTGTGAAGAAATTAAGAAAAAATGGATTCAAGACGAAGAACGAGAAGATCTTTGAGTCGGGCACAAAAAGATCAACCCAAGCAACCTCAAGCACCTCCACAACAACTAGGACTGGAAAATATCTTTAACAAGGTGATGTTTGAGAATTTTTGAACAATAGGCCTGGTATGATGCTAATTTTCTGACTAAAATGATTATTTCTGAAAGGCCGGTTATTTACAAAGATTTTGAGAATATAAGTGTACGTCAAATTCTTGCAACTAGAGGATGGTTACAGTATGTTAGATTATCTGTTCCTGCTTATGACTATTTAGTTCCAGAATTCTATAGTAATGCTGAAATTTTTGGAGAAGACAATTGCGGGCATTTGTGCGAGGTATTATTTTTCAAGTTACACCGGCCACTATAGTCGAATTTTTCCAACCCATGCAAAGACCTGAAAACCCGCAATACCCATACACTGATTTACCTAACTTAGATACCATAGGGAGAAAGGTGACGGGTAATCCAGAATTTGGTTGGGGCAAACCAAATAAATATATCAAGCAAGGAGACCTGACTGATAAATACCAAATTTTGAACTTGATCACAGTACACAGTTTATTACCCCGTGCCCAAAAGAATAAAATCTACACTGAGCAAGCTTATTTTCTATATGCATTCGGAATGGGGCATACCATTGATCTGCCAAATTTAAATTTTAAATCAAATGGTACTTGCTGTGGATAGGAAGAAATCTTCACTCCCTTATGCTATGCTAGTTTCTCAGCTTTGCAGAAACAAAGGAGTGATTATCAATCCAACGTGGAAGACTGTAGACCATTTTGACCCGTTAGACAAAACTTCAATGAGAAAAAGTCATGGAGGACAACAAGAAGAACAACCAAAGATACCCCCCCCCCCAGCAGAAGAGGAACCATTCCAAGGCCCTGAAGAGTTTATTCTACCATAACAACAGCAGCCCCAAGAGGATCAACCATACATACCGATGGATGATAGAACTGACAGACAAATTTTGCTAAGATTAGAGACCATTGTCACTCAGCTTAGTAACAGTATCACAGATATCAACAAACGTATGGAGGATTATGAACAAAACCAAGCTGAAATCTTGAGGCTACTGAGAGAACATTTTAGAGGAGGCCTATCTACTTCCTAGAACAAAAAACTGAAGATTCTACTGAAAAACTTTGCTATCTTTCACTCAGCTTTTTAATTATGCTCTAAAACTTTAACTTGTGTTTTGCACTTGTGTGTGTTAGACTTATTTTTCTTGAATTGCTATGTGTTTTGAACTTGTTTAATGTGAACTAATGTGTGTTTAAGTTTGTTTTTGCTAAAATTAGAACCTATATTGTTAAAATTAGGAAGACTAGTTCATATGAATCACAGTGAAATTAGGTTAATATTCCTATACTTTGTAGAAATATTCTTAATTTGATCACGCAGAATTTTCATACTTTAGTTGTGTACTATCTTAATATTTTTATTTAAACATAGTCTTAAAAGCACAATTAGATTTCTTTATTGTTAAAAATCTTGTGAAATATTATACGCTTTGCATATATAGTGGAGATGTAAAACCTATTGCAGATTTTGAACCAATCTTTATTGGAGAGCTACTCTACATCTACTCAAATACAAATCTTCGATTCAGCGGTAAACTTTCCTTGAATAATCTCATTAACTTTGTTTTGATTAACACTAATTAAATTGTATTATTAGCATTGTCCTTAACTTTCATATAGAAATTGTACACATGTATAATTTCTGGAAAATGATCTTAGGCCATGTTTGATTAAATCTTGAGCCTTGACCATTTCTTTTACAAAATTATATCCTTAGTCAGCCATGATTGAGCTTAAAAGAGTATATATTCTTTTCTTAAAACCCAAGAAACACCTAAGCCAGATAAAAAGATATTAACTTACCTTTGCTATTTAATTTTCTTGCACCATTGTCTAACTCAGCAGGATACAGAAAAATAGAAAAGCAAAAGAAAAAGACAAGGAAATTCTAGGAAAAAAAAAGTGAAAAATGAGAAAAAGAAAAAAAAGAAACATGTAAACTCCTAGAAAAAGAGAATGAGGTGTGCCACAATACTAAAGATAGCATTTGATATCCAATGACGTCGTTTCATAAACTTTAAACCCATGGCCACATTACAAGCCTAATAAAGTCCTTTTTGATTTCATAAATCATATATTTGTATTAGTTCTATTAACTCTAAAAAGGAAAATGTTAATAATATATTTAATATAGTGTTAATATTCTTTCATGAGATTATGTTAAATTCTATTTTCTTCAACTAATCGTTTTTTTGATTACTACATGTGAAATTAATTGTTTTGATAACTCAATTCCAAACACATGTAATTTATGATGATAGTCACTATAATAGGTGTGTTCTTTTTGCTAAGTGTATTTCAGGGAAGGATTGACATCAAAACTACCAGGAAGAGGGTAATGTTTCTCAAAGTGATTTTTCAAAATAAATAAATCATTACACACACACACAAGTTTTTATAAAAATATATAGATAATATTACAACTAACGTGTGTTACTATTATAGTGATCAAAGAAGGAAATATCTTGACAAGACAGACGGAATATGAATTTAATTTTACTTGTGAAAAATATGAGTTATGGATTCCAAATTACTAAAGTTTGTAGATAGCTTTACTGGAAACCTTCATGAGACAAAACTCATCCACTAAGAATCACCTAGGGGTTTAAAGGCTTGTTGCATATGCTAAATGCAATCGTAAAAAATTCTACAAAATTAATTTTACCTCTGTTTGTATTATATTGTGTGAATAGTTGGTTTAAAATTTACTAGGGACTAGTAAAGTTTAAGTTGGGGAGTGTGATTAACCCTAATTAATATATAAATTAAAACAATAATAAAGTCAAATTGGTGTGATAAAATAACTAAAAAACTAGCAATTAAAGTCAATTAGGGTTTGTGCGGTAATTAGGGTTTTATGTGTGTTATGTTTACAATTTACAGATTTAATGCAGAATTACTACAGAATATAAGGAGCAAAGTAGAGAAGGTTGAAAATACCAAGGCTCAAGTGTAATTAAATCAAATGAAGAGTCAACACAATGCAACTTGCATTTCCAACAAAGCTCCACCGTCCAGACGGTGGTGATGGCATACCGATGGTCACCTTGATGCCTATCTTCATCCTGTCCCCCTCCTGCTTCTTCAAACGGCTATAAATAGCCATCCCCCTCTTCAGACTTCAGCAAGCCAGAACCAAGAGAGAAAATAAAAGAGAAAGATAAAAAGAGAAGTTGCAAAAACGATTCGATCCGTGATGCACTTCAGTCTAAATTTTGTACTTTTACATTTTTGTTGTATATTTCTATTCGGATAGTTGAACTGTAGTCACCTTTTTGTCTTAACTGATAATAAAGGTGATTATACTTCAGTTGTTCCTTGTGAAAAACATTTTAGATTCTGTCTTTTAATTTTAGTTATAATGAAAATTGTTTGCACTCCTTGCTTGTCTGTAGCAATGGGGCGTGAGTAATTCCGTATATCCTCCAATGAGAGGTAAACATATATATAATACTGGTTAAATTCTGAAAATATTGATGTTTTATATATTTATATATCTATGTACTATATGTTTCATGCATGATACTGTGATGTATGTACTTTCGGTGCTGTGCCTGGAAGTATGTCATTAGTGTACCATCAACCTGTCGGTAAAACAACCACTGTATTCCTATCAGTATGGCTAGTCCTCCATTAGAACGTTGAGGATGTTAACCAATGCATGGTACAAAACCTAAATGATCCTTCTGGGTTATTAGGGTTTAACTTATTGTCCTTCTGGTTTACTTAGATCGTTTAACTGGTATAAAGGATAATATTACCAATCTAACAACCACATTCCTATCGGTATGGCTAGTCCTCCACCGGAATGCTAAAGATGTTTAACTGGTATATATGTATCACAAGATATAGTCGAATGAATAGTTCAAGTATTCCTCATGAATGACTTGTCCTTCTGGTTTGCTTGGATTAGTTAATTGACATATCTATAACCAGCTAACATAAGAAGTTGTTGTATTATGACTACTACCACCGGTTGACATAAGAAGTGGTTGTGTTATAGTTCATTATATATGCACCTAATATAATGAAGACAAATGAATAATTCAAGTATTCCTCATGAGTGGCTTGTCCTTCTGGTTTGCTTGGGTTAATCAGTTGTCATGGATACCACTGGCTAACCTAAGAAGTTATTGTGTGATGGTTTATATACATCAGACCTACCAATTGACTTGCCAGTAAAATGGAAGTTGATTGTTGTAAGATAGCATTTCTAGCATTTAACCAATATAACGCATATGAGATCCTTGAACTAAAGGATATTTTTTATTATTGTTTTACTCCATCTGCACATAACTATTTACGTAGACTCATTATCAAACTAAGCTCACATCACAAGCTATCACATGTTGTCTTATTCGAATTAGCAACTTTACTATTTTATTTTGTTTCCAAATTGTTAAAACGCTTCGTGGGATCGATACTTGGACTTAAAACCAAGAAAACTACAATTCGACTACTTATACTTGGGTGTATAATATTAATCCAATCACTAAAACAGTGTGAATCACCTTTGATTTTCCAAAATTCTGTTTCTTGAACTTCGGTGAAATTTGCTCTTTTTGGTATGTAGGTGTAGCCCTCATCGAGTAGAACAACTTTAATTCTTGGCTCGAGTTGATTCAAGCACCATAGGGCCATTGTAACGCCCCAAAAACCCCCTTGGGTGACATTACATTCTAAAAACCATTCACCCCATGAGAGCATTACGTAAATTCATCACGACGAAAGTTCATTCATCAACCATTCATATTTTAACAAAATTTGGGCAGAGTCTCCTTTGTACGGGGAGCTTTACCCAAAACACAACCTGTACAATTATATTACAATTGACCACACCGGGTCCACATATGCATAACTATTGACCACACCGGGTCTATTTATCCATCATAAAATAAACTTTCATTCATCATATG
>CAUOFW020003946.1:4489941-4516025 GCA_963454935.2 Ilex paraguariensis
ATATATATATGGTTTATTCTTAAGTCATTACATATAGAAGAATCACTAAACAAGTACATTAATATATTAATGTAAACATATGGGGTTTTACACCTTCAAGGTCTAATAAGAAAGCACAACCCTTTACTATCCAAGGAGCACCATTGTGCAGATTTTTGGTCAACTTCATAGAATAAACTGATTTGACTCAGGTATTTCTAGGAGGTGTAACCTATATGGTTGGAAAGATATACGAGTTAGGGTTCTAACAAAAATAACGGTACACAATTCGGACTTTCCAATAAAGAGTTATGATGAAATTAGCGAAAGGTAGTCTGCCGGACAGATTTTTGGACAGTGTAGACACTACTTCGTAATATGGACATAACTCCTTCCTCCTAGTTCCGATTGAGATGATTCAAGGTGATATGGAATCCTAAGAGAGAGCTCTACAAATTTCATGTTTTAAGTTTTGAGAGATATGGACTGCATCAAGGTCGAAATCGAGCTTGATGTTACAGCCAGTGCACTGTTCATCCCTTTTTCATTCTACCAAATTCAAACACACATCACTACACATATCCCCATTTTTACAACAATTATTTACTATATATCTATATACATATATAAAAGAAAATGCGGGGTGTTACAGCCATAGATCGTAGAGAGAATGTTCGATTTCTCTCTTTTTTCCTCTCTTTCTCTCCAATGTTGAAGACCAGCAGAATGTGGGGAAGAAATCTGATTTTTCTTCCCCTTTTATAGTCTTCAAACACTTGGCTCACAATGCGCCACACGTCCTCCTTTTTTCGGGTCCGTTTTCGTCCTAAAACGATTAAATTTTACTCCAACTCAAGTTCAAATATAATTATTTCAACTTGCTTTAAATTATTTTTTAAATTTTAAAATTTAATTAAAAATTTTGTTTTTAGGTCACCCGACCACCTCGTAAAACGTAAAAAATCTGACTATCTCAAAATTCAACAAAATTTGTTTAGGTAACTAGATTATACTAGACGAATGCAATGGTGAGGTCTGTTTTGTCATCCGAGTTCTAGAGAATACAGGTTTTCAATCTGCACCAAAGTGGTAGTTTACTGTTTTGCCCTTTTTCATAAAAAGTTCTAATTTACCCTGGTTTTACATTCTTCCCCTCTTAAAAGAATTTCATCCCCGAAATTCACACACACATACACACTTAACCGCATGCATATGCAACAGTCATAAAATACTAAATGACTATAAAAATGTACCTCCATCCTCAAATAAGAAAGGATAACTGATACATATGGTGTCCTCACGCTCCCATGTCACCTCCTCCATACCTCAGTCCTGTAACAACACCTTCACTGGCCTCACAGTCTTGCCTCACAAAACTTGTTCTTGGCTATCCATGATACGCACTGGTCCCTCCTCAAAGGTCCCATCCGCATCAACAATCAACTTGCCCCAATCCACCACATGTGTCAGATCTAGAGTATACTTTCGGAGCATAGAGATATGGAACACCACATGAGCACTCGATAAATTTGGCAGTAATGCCAACCTGTAAGCCATTATACCCACCCTCTCGGGTACCTCGAAGGGCTTAATAAACTCAACGACAACTTTCCCTATTTTTTGAATCTGACCACTCCCCTCTTAGGCGTCACCTTCAAGAAGACATGATCACCAACCTCAAATTCTAGAGGTCGCCTCTGTCTGTCAGCATAGCTTTTCTGCCGGCTCTAAGCCATGAGAAGACATTTTTGAATCAAGTCCACCTTCTCCGAGGTATCTCTAATCAAATCTGGACCCATGGAGGGACTCTCTCCCACCTCCGTCCAACACATCGGAGAACAACAAGGCCTCCCATATAACACCTCATATGGTGTTATCTGTATGCTCGCCTAATAACTATTGTTATAAGCAAACTCCACTAACGGTAAATGCTCTTCCCAGCTACCCTTGAGATCTAGGACGCATGCTCGCAGCATGTCCTCTAAAACCTGGATAGTCCTCTCTAAATGACTGTCCGTCTAGGGATGAAAGGTTGTACTCATCGTTAACTGTGTCCCCATTGCCAGTTGAAAGCTCTCCCAAAAGTGAGCTGTAAACCTCCCGATCAGGTACTATAGATACGAACACCTCATGTAACCGAACTATCTCCCATATATACAACCTGCAGAACTCCTCCAGCCTGAAGGTCATCCGCACTGCTAAAAAGTGTGCCGACTTGATAAGCCGGTCCACTATCACCCACACCGCGTCATGCCCCCGTGATGTTTGTGGCAAGTGGGTCACAAAATCCATCATGACGTGTTCCCACTTCCACTTAGCCACCTCCAAGGCTGGAGCAATCCTGTTGGTCTTTGGTGCTCAGCCTTCACCTGTTGACACGTGAGACAACTACTGACAATGTCTCCAACGTGCCTCTTCATTCTAGTCCAATAGTACTGGCGACAAAGGTCATGATAAATCTTCATGCGGCCTGGATAAACCGCAAAACGGGAGCAATAAAACTCCCTGAGGATCTCTTTTCTCAAACCCAAAGACTGGGAAACTACAACCCTTCCCCTATATGAAAGACTACCATCCGTATGAATGGCCTAGCCCTCGTCACCTGTACCCGATTGTACCCGGCCCCTGATGGACAATATCTCTATGTCTTGCCCCTAAGACTCAATCACTCTACTCAGTAGGGGAGACACAACTATCAAACTCCCCAAAGTGCCCTGAGCCTGACCCCTGTAGTGTAGCCTGAACTGTTCTATTGTCTCGAGCATCTGCCACTCTCAGAAAGCCAACTAGCCAATACTCCCCGTGACTTCTGGCTGTGTGCATTAGCTACCACATTTGCCTTACTAGGTGGTAATGCAAAATAAAGTTGTAGTCCTCTAAATACTTCATCCACCTGTGTTGCCTCATGTTGAGGTTCCATTGTGTAAAGATGTATTTCAAACTTTTGTGGTCTAAAAATACCTCAAACTATTCACCATATAAGTAGTGGCGCCAAGCCTCCAACGCAAAGACAATGGCCGCCAACCCCATGTCGTGCGTGGGGTAGTTATGCTCGTGGTTCTTTAATTGTTAAGAACCATAAGCCACCACCCTCCCGGATTGTATCAAAACACAACCAAGTCTATCTCTAGAGGCATCACAGTACACTATGTACGTCTGTCCCCTCTCTAGGACTATCAAAATAAGAGCTTAAGTAAGCCTTCTCTTCAACTCTTGGAATGTCTTCTCACACGATTCATCCCACCGGAATTTGACCTCCTTCCGGGTCAACCTGATCATAGGTGCGGCTAGTCGGGAGAAGTCCTCAATGAACCTCCGGTAGTATCTTGTCAATCTCAAGAAACTATGTATTTCAAAAATTGACTTTGGCCTCTACTAATTCATAACTGCCTCAACCTTCTCCAAGTCAATCGACACACCCGAAGCTGACACCACGTATCCCAAAAATTTTACCTCCGTAAGCCAAAATTCACATTTGTTGAACTTGGCATACAACTGATGGTCCCTCAAGGTCTGGAGAACAATCCTCAAGTGACCCTCATACTCCTCCTCTGACTTGGAGTAGATCAAGATGTCGTCAACAAATACTACGACGAACTGATCTAAATAGGGTTGGAACACCCCATGCATAAGATCCATGAATGTCACCTGGGCATCCGCCAATCCAAATGGTATTACAGTGAACTCGAAATACCCATACCACGTTCTGAACGTCGTCTTAGGGATATCTGTCTCTCTGATTCTCAACTGATGGTAGCCCATGCAGAGATCTATCTTGGAGTAGACCCGCGCTCTCCTCAACTGATCAAACAGATCATCAATCCTCGGCAAAGGATACCTCTTCTTGATAGTGACCTGGTTCAACTGCCGATAGTCTATACACAACCGAAAGGTCTTGTTCTTCTTCTTGGCAAACAATACTGAAGCGCCCCACGGTGAAGTGATCGGTCTAATAAAGCCCTTGTCCAATAATTCCTGTAATTGGACCTTGAATTCTTACAACTCAGCTGGCGTCATCCTATATAGAGTCATAGAAATAGGAGATGTACCTGGATACAACTCGATGCTAAAGTCTACATCCCTATGGTGAGGTAATCATGGTAGTTCATAACAAAAAACGTTCTCATACTCACAGAGAACTTGAGGTAGGCCTAACTCTTGTCTCATCTCGTCCTCCAGAATAAGGCTCGCAAGTCAACCCATCAATTGCCCATACCATCGAGAGTCATACATGGCTTGGGGCAAGGCATCGCGCTTTTTCTCCTGAAACTTGAAACAAACGTCGTCTGGTGCGTAGGCAGTTACCCTCTTTCGATAGCAATCAATGATGACCCGATATGCCAACCAGTCCATCCCAAGGATGATATCGAACTTCGACATGTCCATGACCTTAAGGACTACGGTGAGTAGAATCTCCGAGATCTCTAACTTACAACCCCGACATATCTAGTTAACATACACCCTAGCTCCTGGGGGTGAATTCACATACAACAGCTCTTCCAAATTATCAACCTCTAAGCCCAAATCTCTCACACATTATACAAAAATGAATGAATGTAATGCATCAGAGTCAAATAACACTCTGGCCCATAAGCAAGAGAGTAGGAATGTATCCTAAATAACTGACTGATCCACTAGCTCAGCCTGAGGTGTGATGGCGTAGACATGCCCTTGGGTCCCTGAAGTCCTGGCCTGCATGCCCTGTCCCCGACCTTGGCCCATCTAGCCTGTCTGCGGAGTCCCCATTGATGATTGGGACTGAGATGTCCCATAACCCTGGGATCCCTGTCTCTAGGGACAATCCTGCTTCATGTGGCCCGATTGGTTGCAATGAAAACATGTCCGTAAGCATGCTGGCTAGAAACCCTGAAGTGTCTCCCGCCTTAGGAAGACTAACATTGGCCTTGGCCTTGATAGTCGCGGCCCTGTCCCTGGTGTCCTTGTGGAGTAGAAATTCGTTGCTTTTTTCCTAAACTAAAAGAATAGGGTTGACCCTCCTTCTTCTTATCCTTAGCACCTACCTTACGGATTCTTTGTGCATCGTCAACCTCTCTCTCAATGGCCGCCATTTTCGTCTCGACCATTGAGTCCAAATCCTATAGGAGGTGGCCCACAATTTTACCCCGGATGGACAACTTCAACCTATCCTCAAACCTTCTCACTTTGGCCAAGTCGGTGGCCACATAATCATTGACAAAGCGGGCTAATTCGGTGAACTTAGCCACATACTCCATCATCGTCATAGTTCTAGCTTCAAGTCTAAGAATTCTCAGGCTTTGGCATGTCAAACAGTCGTTAGGAAGTAATTTCCCATGAAGAGCTCCCGGAACTCTCCTTATGGCATTGCCTCTAAGTTCTTCAAGGCCATTGACCAACCCCACCACCAATAGGCTTCTCCTTCTAGTTGGAATGCAACTAGCCTTATCTTTGTGGCATCGGAGGTGATCTTCATAGCCTCTAAAATCTTATTGACTTGTTGGAACCAACGGTCGCCCACCATCAGATCCGTCCCTCCCAGAAAAGTCAAAGGTTTGTGTGCCTTGAACCTTTGGAGGTTACTTGACCCTCCTGGCCCCGTATTTGTAGTAGTCTATGCAATGGTGACTATCATCGTGCCAATAGCCTCCATGAAGGTTTGTTGGTCAAAAGTCGGTGGTGGTTAGTTGTTGTTCCACCCACCGCCTTGGTTGCGTCCTCTTCCTCTATTTGCCATCTACACACATGTCAAATAACAACAAAGCATTTACTTAATATCCCAAAATAGGAATCAAAGTTCAAACTTTGAGATTTACCTCCTTGTCTAACTAGTAGAGTATATGCCAACCACTAGTAGACATCTACCTCGTGAACCACTCCATTCATTTGTTTTCCGACCCTAAGGTTATGTTTTCTAACCCTAGTGTGTCCATTTCCATATACATCTTACCATGCATATAATCCACATAGCATATAGCACATGACATGTAACAAGTAAAGCACACAACATGAAATACACAATGGATGCAATAGTCTAAACCCATGCCCCTCAAACCCTAGGTACATCGTATACTTAAGCTCTAATACCAAGTTGTGACGCCCCAAAAATCGGGGGTCCTTTGTCAACCCTTTGATTACCCATCAACCCACGAAATACCTATGACTATCTTGTAACTCGATATCACACTGTTATGGCCCATTTAACAGGATCCATAATTTAACGAAATTCGGGCAGAGTCTCCTTTGTATAGGAAGCTCTATCAAAAATACAACATGTGCAAATATACAACATTGACCACACCAGGTCCATTTATGAATAAATATTGACTACACAGGATCCATTTATCCATACTCATATAACCACATGCAATTTTTTTTACATTAAAACAGTTCATATGAGTTTGATTACAATTTTTTTACATTTACATGCCAAAATGGGATTTTCACAAAACTTATACAAAATGAGTCATAAAAGCCACAAGTCAGCCTTCTTTACCTTTGAGGCTCGAATTGGGATCCATTTGCCGGTGTGAACCCCACACCTGAAATATTTTTTCATAAAAGGTGAGTCACGCTCAATAGGGTATCTCCTACAGAGGCCACTCCCCAGCCTAAGTGCATATGAAATGTTCACATGCAACATTCAACAAGAAACAATCATCCCAAACAAGAATATGCACTTCAATGTTGGAATTCTGTCATGTCATGCCATGAAATGAAATGAGACTCACTCATGCACTTTAACCCTCACCCTCACCGACTCCCTTAACACAATGCAATGTCAATGTGTAATAAATCCGTCATTGATGTTATACATCAAATGACTATTTTATAAAATAAAATCATGTGACTTTGTTGGGTAGCAAACTTTTGGTGTCTCACCGCCAGCTCCACACACCGATACACTTTTTTGGACTTACACCGTCGGAAGTGTATAAACCAGTAGTCGGGTCTTGCACCAGATAGAGTATCTAGTCCTTCTTGCTATACCTGACACAAGTTTTCTTTCATGCAACCCATGCGACTCTGTTGAATCTTGATCCAACTATACCGAGTCCACTTGTCAATCACCAAGGATGGTGTTTGACCCAACAACATACACACACACATTCATGCCTCATTCTCATGAATGTGAAGCCTCTGTGCATATGCAATGTAGTGAGCAATTGAAATTCTAATATCATGTCCAACATGTATGAGTACCATATAAACAATGTTCCACATATTCCAACATGGCAATTTATATCATGTGCATATAATTACCATAACCCATCACAATGCCAATAAATCAACTAACATATATCAACATTTCATTCCACAACAATTTTCCAAGCATGTCATATATAGTCTATAGCAATAACACACTTAATTTTCACAAAGGCATTTAGTCAAACAACTTCAAGGCACCAAATTATGTTATCACATAAAAATGCCCATAATCATCCCATAAATCAAGAAATCACATTTAATGATTTCCACATATCCAATTATCAAAATTTTCAAGAAATCACAATCTAGCAATTTCTATGTATTCAAGTCAAGATAGAAGTTATTCTACCTATTTCCAATACCCATTTCACATTTCAAATACAATAGACATTTGTTAAATCACATCTAACAACCTACCAATTTCATACAATCTTCCTAGGTTAGAAATAAACCTTAAGTAGGATAAAAACCCTACCTCTTGAAGCGTAAAATATCCGTAAGAAGCTTCAAGAACATAACCAAAGTTCTTAGCCTTTGATTTTCCAAAATCCTGTTTCTAGAATTTTGGTGAAATTTTCTTTTTTTGGTATGTAGGCGTAACCCTCGTCAAGTGGAACAACTTTAATTCTTGGCTCGAGTTAATTCAAGCACCATAAGGCCGTAGATCGTAGAGAGAAGGTTGGGTTTCTCTTTTTTTTCTTCTCTTTCTCTCCAACGTTGAATACCAGCAGAATGTAGGGAAGAAATCTGATTTTTCTTCCCCTTTTATAGTCTCCAAACACTTGGCTCACAATGCGCCACACGTCCTCCTTTTTCTAAGTCCGTTTTTGCCCCGAAACAATTAAATTTCACTCCGGTTCAAGTTCAAATATTTTTATTTCAACTTGCTTTAAATTATTTTTCAACTTTCAAAATTTTATTAAAAATTTCGTTTTTGGGTCACCTAAGACCCGATTACGTCTTAAAACGTAAAAAATCTGACTATCTAAAAATTCGACAAAATTTGTTTAGGTAACTAAATTTTGCGAGACGAATCCAACGGTGAGGTCTGTTTCATCATCCAAGCTCTAGAAAAATATAAGTTTTCAACCCACACTGAAGTGGCAATTTACTGTTTTGCCCTTTTCATAAAAAGTTCCAATTTACCCGAGTTTTACACTATATTCAGCATTCCACAAGATTTTGAAGGGAGGCTTCCTAAGCTTAGAAAGCTTCAAGGAAGAAGATGAATAGTTAGTTAGAAAAGCTTAGATTTTTGCATTTCTTCCACTCATTTCACTTGTAATCTTTAGTAAGACTTTTGTAAGCTTCATTTATTACTTTCAATGCCATTTATTTCAAGTGTTTTGCAAGTTTAGTTCTATATTTTGGATTTCACCATAGTTGTATTAAGCTTTCTTCTTTTCAAGTTTTAAAATGGGTATTGAATATTTTTCTTCATAGTTTAAGATTTCTTGCATTAAGTTAAGTTCTAATCCTCATTTCTTCACTATGTCTATTTACTTTATGCATGTCTTTCCTTTTATTATGAGTAGCTAGAGTTTAAGTTGGCTAATCCAAGGGAGACCTTCTCTTGGGTTTTCCATTTTAACTCATTTTCTTTTCCCCTCATAGTGTACATTGATTCGATTTGATTGGATTAAGTGTGAACGTGATTGTGAGTCTTTGATATCCCATAGACATTGTCACGGGGTATGCTTGGATCCTCACCTCCATCCTAGTCCTGCGCTTCCCACGAATCAATCGAACATCTAGACACCATTGGAGGAAGGTCTTGAGTTAATTTGGTATTCCCATTAGAATGACCTCTTTGGATTAGCCAATACTTGTTTCCATTTCATCTTCTATCACAGACACAAATCACCAACTTCAAAACTTCAAAGATTTTTACACTTTTTCATTTTCACTAAAACACATTCACCACACTTGAACTTTCTTTCCCTGAGGAGATGACTTTGGAATACTCATTCCAAGTAAAATACGACACTCAAAAGTCTCTCTGCACTTGGAGAGCACTTTTGTTCACACACACACACACACATACATCTCATTCCACCACACATCCGTTTTTTCCATTGCTTGCAATGAACCCGAGTGAGAGTGACACTCAACCACACATATAAGTCATACATATTTGAGGGTTCTTGTGGGGATAATTGGGAATACAACGGAAACCATCAAAGCATCCACCTGAAGTTTTCGATTCACCTTCCTTTTCCTTCATCGAGACTCCGCTCTTTGTCTTCTCCCTTGTCTCCATAGTCACCTCCTTCAAGATTGCCTAGTAGTTTGTGGAATGTGAAATGGAGAAATGGTGGTTTTTAAGCCCTAGCTCAAAAAGGGATATGATGGGTTTGCCAAAAAAAATGCCCTTTAAAGCCTGAAGGCAAATACCTAAGTAAAAGAGGACGACCATGCCGTCGAGTTTACCTACCTATTGGAATATAGCCGACGGGACAATAGGCTTTCAACCACAATGATTATCAAGTCAAGAGAACGAGCTTTCAAGGTGAGAACGGAGCAAGAGATTAAAGAAGTTACCACCATGCAGGACAAGGAACCTTTTTCAGATAATGAAGCTACCACCATGCATAACAAGAAACCCTCATCTGTCCAAAGACTCTCATGCCCTCAACCTCTAGCCACCTCAAGGGCTTGGGGCATGGGGGGCAAATGACGAGCCCAGATTCAACTAGGTTAGGTCCAACAAATCAAATAAGCCCAAATCAGCTAAAAGGCAAGTCAAACCTAATTCGTGAATTCGACCCAGCCCAAAGTCCAAGGAATCCAAGAATAATTAGAGTACGTGTGGAGTAATTATCGGGATACTCACTCTTGAAGATCAAGTCAACCTCTTATGACACTTACCTTTTGTAGCTACTTGAAAAATTAGTACTTTTGCCCTCACGTCTTTGCCTTAACCAAGGCTCTATGCCTATAAATTGTAAGTTCTCTCTACATTAGAGGGCACCTCTTTATCTATCTCTACATCTCTCTACACACCCCACATATAGTTTTTCTCTCTCCTAGCAGTTGTATCCCTCCCAAAGCTAACCATTGTTCTCTCTCTCTTGTTTACCTTATTTTATCAATAAAGGTCCCCCCGCCACCGTTGCCATTTCCTAGAGTGGAGTAGATCACCCGCACCGAACCACTATATATATGTGTATTAACCTGATATTTACATAATTGTCATTGATAGCTCTATTAAT
Organism: Ilex paraguariensis; assembly: GCA_963454935.2. Taxonomy (NCBI): domain Eukaryota; kingdom Viridiplantae; phylum Streptophyta; class Magnoliopsida; order Aquifoliales; family Aquifoliaceae; genus Ilex; species Ilex paraguariensis. The sequence continues at coordinate 4,500,318 of CAUOFW020003946.1, forward strand.
TGTAAATTAATTACACTTTATCAGACACTTGACTGTTGATATTGTATAAGACTATTTTGTGCATTATCAAAGTCTAAAACATTATATTTTTTTAAAGATGTTTATCAAACATGCTTTTGCTTTTAAGCAAAAAACAAAATTTTATAAAATTTACCTTTTTACTATAACAAAGTATTTTTAAAAAACATTACCAAATGGGGGGCTTTACCTAGGGGTGTCTATAGGCCGATTACCCATGGGCCCCGTTATCCACCCCGAAAAAAATATGTTCGAAACCTAATAGACTTTATAGTTGACCCGTCTAAGTCTGAGCGTAATATTCTTTAAAAAAAAGACTTGGATTTGCCCCCAAACCCATTACCTGACCGAATAACCAGTGTAAAAAAATCCGTTAAAACCCGACCCAAGAGCCTAACCCACCCACATAGCCCATCAATCATTCCATTGAAAAACAATTATACTTTTACATCATTAAATTTGAAATTTTGAAAATAAGTCTCTTAATATCATAATTTGAAGTTTTAAAAATTTAGATACTATAAATAATATATTATTTTCTTTTTCATGTATTAAAAAAAATAAGTTTTAAAGGGTAGAGTAATGCAAATGATAGATAATTGAATAGGTGTCAACCTAGTTGAGATATATTTATTCTATTGGATGTAGTTCATCCCCTGATCAAAAATAAAAATNGGGCATGGGGGGCAAATGACGAGCCCAGATTCAACTAGGTTAGGTCCAACAAATCAAATAAGCCCAAATCAGCTAAAAGGCAAGTCAAACCTAATTCGTGAATTCGACCCAGCCCAAAGTCCAAGGAATCCAAGAATAATTAGAGTACGTGTGGAGTAATTATCGGGATACTCACTCTTGAAGATCAAGTCAACCTCTTATGACACTTACCTTTTGTAGCTACTTGAAAAATTAGTACTTTTGCCCTCACGTCTTTGCCTTAACCAAGGCTCTATGCCTATAAATTGTAAGTTCTCTCTACATTAGAGGGCACCTCTTTATCTATCTCTACATCTCTCTACACACCCCACATATAGTTTTTCTCTCTCCTAGCAGTTGTATCCCTCCCAAAGCTAACCATTGTTCTCTCTCTCTTGTTTACCTTATTTTATCAATAAAGGTCCCCCCGCCACCGTTGCCATTTCCTAGAGTGGAGTAGATCACCCGCACCGAACCACTATATATATGTGTATTAACCTGATATTTACATAATTGTCATTGATAGCTCTATTAATTGTAAATTAATTACACTTTATCAGACACTTGACTGTTGATATTGTATAAGACTATTTTGTGCATTATCAAAGTCTAAAACATTATATTTTTTTAAAGATGTTTATCAAACATGCTTTTGCTTTTAAGCAAAAAACAAAATTTTATAAAATTTACCTTTTTACTATAACAAAGTATTTTTAAAAAACATTACCAAATGGGGGGCTTTACCTAGGGGTGTCTATAGGCCGATTACCCATGGGCCCCGTTATCCACCCCGAAAAAAATATGTTCGAAACCTAATAGACTTTATAGTTGACCCGTCTAAGTCTGAGCGTAATATTCTTTAAAAAAAAGACTTGGATTTGCCCCCAAACCCATTACCTGACCGAATAACCAGTGTAAAAAAATCCGTTAAAACCCGACCCAAGAGCCTAACCCACCCACATAGCCCATCAATCATTCCATTGAAAAACAATTATACTTTTACATCATTAAATTTGAAATTTTGAAAATAAGTCTCTTAATATCATAATTTGAAGTTTTAAAAATTTAGATACTATAAATAATATATTATTTTCTTTTTCATGTATTAAAAAAAATAAGTTTTAAAGGGTAGAGTAATGCAAATGATAGATAATTGAATAGGTGTCAACCTAGTTGAGATATATTTATTCTATTGGATGTAGTTCATCCCCTGATCAAAAATAAAAATATTCATTATTTTATTTTTATCCATTTTGACTCTACTTTTGATTCAAAAATATAATTTACACAAATATTAAGTTATAAAAATATTCATTATTTTTAAATAAAGTTGTATATAAAAAAACCCACGAACAGGCCCGCCCAGCTAGCAAAGCCGTACCCAAAGTCTAGCCTGGCCCTCCTAATAACTCATTTGGGTCTACACTACCCAAACCCTGCCCGAGAAAAATTTTTGCAAGTCTAACCCGAACCGGCCGGCCCGGCCCATGGGCAACCCTAACTTTAACTGTAACTGATGAAATATTTAGACAATCTACAACTTACAGTATGATAGTGACAGGATGAGCTTCAGCAATTAACCCAATTGGGCGTTAAAAGTGATGGCAAAAAATAAAGTGGAATGATGGAATATAAGATGGAGAGCGTGTTTTAGACGTTCTTGAGATCGTCTTTGGCTGGAGCCTGGTTACTTCTCATGATTCCGCTGTTTGAGACGACAACAATTTTATTGACTGTTGCTAATGTTCAAACTTTGTTTTCTGATATCAAAAAGTGGCACCTTCCATGCTCTTATTTTTCCAAATGACACATAATGACTGGCCTCTACCTCTGTATGAGTATGTATGTATCGATATATTTCATTCAAGATCTGTGACCGTCGTCTCTACTGAGTTCTCCGTTGCATTAATATGCACGCGAGACTAGCAAAAGACCTCAGTTCCCTGTAATTTCTGTTTGCAGGCAGGCACCTTATCAAAACATCAAGAAGTGTCTACTTAGGTCCAATCTATTCTGTTCACGTTTCCAGAAGGGCACAATTCTCTATTTTTTTAGGAAATGGAAAACACCATCACTTAAAAAAAAAAAAAAAAGATGAATCATTAATTACCTGTGTTGCATTTTGTCCACAGTTCTAACATTGTTAGATGTACTTCTGGAGCATGAAAAGAAAATTAAGAAAGAAAGAAAGGACCGTTTTGGGGATTATTCCCCCTAGTGGCACCAAGAAAATCCAGCTTAAATGCAACTAGTAATCCTTGAAGATCAGCTGATATAAAGTTTCTAACTGATGAGGGAATATTAAATATAATAGAAAATTCTACCAGAATCATTTTTTTAAACCTAAAACACTATCATTGAGACAGACTGACTATGACCTGGCACAACCTAGCATTCCCTCGACAGAACCAGGATCTAATATGACAGATAAAACTTGAATGAAACAGTACAGTCTTAGAATTCCAGCAGGCTTCACTCAAGGATCTTTTACACAGTTTTACTTGTAATTCTCTAAGCAAAATAATTATCTTTCTTTCTGAGGCTTCGCGAGATAAAAGCAGTGAAACCCGGAGAGTTCACTCTCTCAGAGCGCTGTGTATACGCAATTGATTTTAGAGGCAGATTTTGCAGAGAACTGTGCACAATAGTCACCTGTGATCTAACACAGGCTTCACTTCAAGAAGATCAACAAATGAAACTACAATGAAAAATCCCCACCAGGATCATCGCATCACTGACTCTTTGACAAAGGAACGACCACCTGACCTGCAGCAGCAATAATCAACGTGGAGATATAGACATTTTCAAAGCAGTTGAAAAATCAAGAACTCAAAAACAGTAATGTTATGTTACTCACGCATATTCGAGATGAATGTTCATGAATCGAGGGTTTTCTTTACTTTGTGATAGTGTCACAGAGCCTTCAATAAGTTGATCTTGCTCCACATCTAATGGTTCGTAAAAGTAGATCAATGTCTGCAAAATTAATTGGTTAAGCAAACAGGAAAAGCAAAATGAACATTCAATATACTCTTGCTTCAAACAAAAGGTAGAAAGAAAAAGAAAAAAAAATAGAGCCACTCACTGATTTAGGTGGTGATGAATTTTCCATTTAATAATTTCATTACTTTTTAACAAATTTTATTACCAAAAAATCAAAAGATATTACAAGCTCAAAACGCATCCTGAAAGATACACAAAGCAAATCTCATAAGAGAATAGATCATCACAACCAAGTGTACCAAATACTAAATATATTTCTCTCAATCCGAGAGACTAGATGCAGAAAACAAGAAGCAAGATTCCTTAAATAAGAGTGCAGCAATAAAATCACAAGGGATATCCGACCCAAATTCCATAACGGAACCCAACAAATGAGTCAAATCAAATAATCCAATCCATGGGTCAAGACATGTCCAGAGGCTGCACAATGTAATGTTGAGGGATCAACATAGCAAAGCCCAAAAGAGCAGCCTACAAAGATAGCCCATTCTATCCGAATTGGTCCACGTAGGAAAGAGATCAAAGTGGTAGTAGACAGGAGACATCATTTGGTGAAGCTTGAAATCCGACTATCCATTTGAATGGTTGATCAGATGGCTGTCACATTTCTAGCCATTAGATCAATTGGGTATGTACACTTCACAGCCGGAATACTACTCTTTGGTGCCAAAAAACCCTCAAGTGGCCAACAGGTGGGCCCTGTCCATCAGCTACAGTAGGGGGCTATCAGCTCCTCTATTTTGCACCCAAGCCTTTGGACATTTGGTCACCTCCAATTGGTCCATAGCATTGATCTGCAACAAGCTTTCATCCCTTGCAGCTGGTTTGTAGTGGGAACCAGACACACTGGATAACTCTTACTCCACCGGCTGTAACCCAATCTTAACCACAAAGCAAGCTCACTTCTCCAAGCATTGCCTGAGCACCACGCCATCTTCTTCGGTAAGCCATTCATCTGCAGTGGACTTCAAGCTCCAGCCATAAGCTACGGATCCTCAATGATTTCGCAAGAAAAGTGCTGAACCAACATAATCACATCCCTCCACAAACCTGCTGGAACATGCAATAAATCCATGGACTTAAAGGTGAAAGTGCTCAGGTGCTTCTCCAATGAGATTTATAAAAAACTTTCATGATAAACCAGCTCAAACAACATAAAAAACAGATTCAAAGGCTTCACTCAAGAAATGTTTGCCAACATTTTCAAGCATAAACCCATATGAACCAAAAATCCATGAAGAACAGATCCATTCATGGACAACACCCAAGACTTCCCAGGAAAGCTGTCGCTGGTTCCCTCGCAACTGCGCCATTGAATTTTTCAAGCACCATGGCGGTGGAAAAACCACTCATGAGCCCCATGAGTGCCGAACCAATACAGCAGGTTTTGGTGGAGGTCAAGCAGGACGACCGTCCTTTTACTCTCACCCAGAGATACTAGTAAAGGACTTCACCCCAAAAGGGGGCACCACTCCAATGAACAATAGATGAAATCCGTGAAGGAAGGAAAATTTCAATGGAAACAGTCAGTTGGGCAGGGTGGGTTAGGAAGGAGGAAAAGAAAAGTCGTGAAAGCCTTTAGGAAAGCTTTCCCTCTCTAGAACTAGAGGGAGTAGATCTCCCTATGACACAACAGTAAAGCAAGGGAACACAAAGAAATCACTATTTTCAAGTGTTAAGAACACACACTCTGAATCCACCGAGAAAATAATAGAACACTTAAAAAAATGTTATTGATTTCAAACTTGGATGATTCAAATGGTTAAAAAAAGACCTTTATATAAAGTTCTTCTACCATTCTTCTACCTACCTATATTTAATGCATCCAACCACTTATAATAATAACTCTACGCTCTCTTCGCTATCTAAATTAATACATTTTTCAAATATCTCTCCAACTCGTCCTCCTTACATTAATACCTTTACTATCTTCTAACTACTTACATTAATATCTTTTCAGAAAATTCTAGAATTGGGCTCAAGTCGGATATCTATCTATAGCCCATTAACTTTGGACTTATTACCATATTGAATCAAAATCAAGATGGATCCAGACTTGCAACCTGTCCAACATCAGCCTCTATTATCTTCTAACTATATCTTCCCAATACTTACATTAATATCTTTCTACAAACTTCTAGAATTGGGCTGAAGTTGGATATCTATCTAAGGCCCGATGACTTTGGGCTTATTACCATATTGAATCAAAATCAAGATGGATCCAAACATGCAACCTGTTGTACATCAATCCCCTACTTTTGAAAAGAACTCGCCCTGGAGTTGACATCTGATAACTCGATGGATTTTGAACGAAACTCGAAGAGGTCTTGAACATTGAAGGTGGTAAAGATACCCATATCTATTGGGAGATCAGCAACATATGAATTGCCATTGATCTTCTTCAAAATCTGGAATGGGTCGATCTTCTGATTGAGCTTGTTGTAGGTTCTAACGGGTACCCTCTATTTGCATAGATGAACCATAACCATGTCCACAGCATTGAGCTTCTGTCCCCAGTGCCAACCTACTGCTTCCTTATACATTGTTGTCAATGCTTCCAACTACTATTTCACCTTTACATGCACATTTGTTAGCTTCTCCAGCTTGTGTCCAGCCACAATGTTCATCCCTAGAAGCTTTTGTAATGGAACCAGACCAAGCGTGCGTAGTGCAGCTCGAATGTACACAAATTTGAAATGGGGACTTGCCGCTGGATCCGTTTGACACGTTCTTGTAAACAAACTCTACCTGGGACAAAGTATTATCCCACTGCCTCGAATATCCCTTTTAGAGGCTCCACAAGATATTTCCCAATGATCGGTTCACCACCTCTGTCTATCCATCAATCTAAGAATGGCTCGAGCTGCTATACTACAATGAAGTATCAAACTGTTTCAACAAAGTCCGTCAGAAATAACTAAGGAACTTGCTATCATGGTTAGAAGTAATGGCCTTGGCAATACCATTCAAAAAACCAATCTCCTAAAAGAACAAGTGAGCAACATGAAAAGTATCTAAGGTCTTCCTGCATGGGATAAAATGCACCATTTGGAAAACATATCAACCACAATATAGATAGAATCCATACCATGTTGGGTCCGCAGAAGACCCAATGCAAAGTCCATGGACAGATCCTCCTAAGGTGGGTTTGGAATGGGTAGAGGTGTTTGGAGTCCGATATTCTGTGCCTGGCCCTTAGCAGTCTGACACTTATAACACTAATTAACAAAACGCACCTAACGAAACGCACTTAACGAAACGCTTCACATCTCTTCAGTTGAGGCCAGAAATAACACTCCTCCACCAAGTGAACACTCTTATCTCTGTCCACGTATCCTCCTACGCTACCAATGTGCAATTCCCGCATGATATGGTCACGTAAGAACCCTCGAATGCAAAGATCGAGTGGTTTTGAACAAGAAACCATCATGAATATGAAAATCTCGAGACTCCATGTGCATATAAACACTCGACCCAAATCTATTGGAAGTTCTCATCCTCGAGTACAACTCCTTAAAATAGTCAAAGCCAGTCACCTCACTACGAACAGTGATCAACAACATAGCATGTCGACTCAGTGCACCTAGCACCTTATTCAACTGACCCGACTTATGGTTGAGGGCTAAAGTAAATTTCAAATAATTCAACAAACTCTACTGAGTCACATTAATACATTTACTTTCTTCCAACTTGACCCCAATTTCTGGCAGTTTCTAGAAAGAAATTAATGTGAGTGGTTGGGAGATAGTAGAGGTATTAATGCGAATAGGTAGAGTTGGTAGAGATATTTGAAATTCCCTTTCACCTTCAAGCATAAGTCGGGTCAGCTAAATAAAATGACAACGCAACGGTAAAGCAAAGGAACACAAAAAATCACCGTTTCCAAGTGTTAAGAACACACTTTTAATCCACAGAAAAAATAAAAGAACATCTAAGAAATCTTATTGATTTCAAACTTGGATGATTCAAATGGTTACAGAAGGACCTTTTGTGCAGAGCTCTTCTACTATCTTCCACCTACTATTTTTAATGCATCCAACCACTTAAAATAATAATTCTACCATCTCCAAACTACCTAAATTAATACATTTTTCAAATATCTCTACCAACTCACATTAATATCTCTACTATCTTTCAACTACTCACATTAAAATATCTTTCTAGAAACTTCTAGAAATTGGACTCAAGTTGGATATCTATCGAAAGCCCATTAACTTTGGGCTTATTACCATATGGGATCAAGATCAAGATGGATCCAAACCTACAACCTGTTCTACATCAGCCTCTACCATCTTCCAATTATATCTTCCAACTTTCATTAATATCTTTCTAGAAACTTCTAGAAACTAGGCCCAAGTTGGATGTCTATCTAAAAGACCCATTAACTTTGGGCTCATTACCATACTAGATCAAGATTGATCCAGACCTACAACCTATTCTACATCACCCTTCCTCCTCTCCCTCTAAGCTAGTAACTCTTTTAGGGCTTTCAAAACATCAGTGATCACCCCTAGAACTATGATTGTTATCATATAGTTCCCCTGATTTGAGACAGTCATTGATATGCAGACAAAAAAAGACTTATATCAAACGTAAAATTTACAAAACTCCTTTAGAAGAGGGCTTTTTACATTAAAGGCAAATAGTAGCGAAAGTTGTAAATTCATGAGTGACTAAACAATAACACATCCATCTGACAAGCAAGAAAATCGAAAACCATCTTGTGCACCAGGGCAAGAGTCAAAAGTTTATCTCATTGGTGAACACCTTGTATCAATCTCAGAAACAATTTGTAATAATTGATTGAAAAGATTAATAAACTTTGATAATTACCCTCTTCCATGGAAATGGAAATCCCAATGATACAACAAACGCACTCTAGGCCTTAGTTATTCTATAGAATCTACTCTATCTATGATAGCATTAAATTTAAATGAAACATAAGCTACAAATACCATGTCTTCAAATCTCCAATTAAAGTTAAAGATTATGATTTGAAGGTACTACAAACAACAAAAACCAGATGGCATAGTTGTTTTACTTGCTCAATCGTACTTGGCTAATTATGTGAAGTCACATTGCAAAATACCAACCAAATTCCATGGTCATGATCCTTCAAGTTCAAGATCCGAAAGCTACACAAAGAATGAAGTTCTAGCTTCAAGCTACATCATGAAGATCTCCCTTGATTCTTCACAGCTTAAGAAAAGAAATGACCTTAGAGACCTTAGAACATTTGTATTTTTACTTTAACTCATTAGGTTTTATTTTAAATGGATTTAGGATAATCCATGAATGGCTCAGAGGCTTTGTTTTTGACACATCAAACTTTATTTTGAAAACTCCTTAGTTCACAATGGGGCAAGTTTTTTTAAAGGTTTTCAGCTTAAAAACTAGTAGTGACCGTTCTCTACTCAATCACTTGCCTTCAGTTAGAGCAATATCTGAGCACTTGGGGAAAAATTGGAGAAGGCAGAAGAAGTGGACAGTAGAGACGGCTCACTAGCCGTTCAAGCGGTCGGCAAATGGCTCGAGAGGTTTGACAACTTGGGTAGTCCCTGCTCAACTCGACTGGTTTGATTCTTTTTTTTTCATTCTATTGATGTCTACTTTCTAACGGCTCGAGCGATACCTCACGAATTTTAATTTTCTTGGGCTCCAAGACTAATTCCATGTTTATAAATATGGCAAGCCTCTCTAACCTAAGCTATCTCCAACAAAGCCTAAAATCTGTCTCTTACATCTTTAGAGAACCAAGAACAAACCCTAAATCCCTAAAATCAATAAGGTTAATCTACTTTGATCCTTCAATTCAAGAAGAAAAGATCTAGTGGAGATCCACCAAACCCACATTTATTGTTTGTATACCAAGAATCTTGGGAAGGAGTTCTTGAAGATTTCTCGAGACCTAGACGAATCGTTATGTTCGATCATGTCCAAGTGAAGTTAGTTGTCAAGACCTCGCGGTGGGCAAATTTGGAGGGAAAGAAAAGAAGAAAACATCTAACCATGGTTCTATTGGTTGAGGTATAAGACTTATATCCTTTTAATCGATTTCGAGAATAATAGATTAGATTAGTTAAATCATGATCAGTTCTATGATTTTTCTCGAGAGAGTTTCCACGTTAAATTACTTACCTTGTTGTTTGTTTATTTATTGTTTTATATTAGCACACTCATAATGTGTTTGATGAATTGATTCATAGATTAACTTATGTGGAAGGATAAGGTTGGAGGATTGGATTGTTGTTGGGTTGTTTAATTGAGACATCTTGCATCTATTCATCTATGAAGGGTTTGTTTAAATTGGAATGTTTATAGGCTTTAATATGGGTGATTGTTCAATTTGGAAGTGTTATAAACCTATGCATAATCACGAGTGTTGAATAATTAATTATTTATAGCTTGATTGTATATATAGAAAATTTTCTTTTAATGGTATTGATAGTGAAATTATCAAGGCTTTCAAAGTATAAAAGTTTGTCAAGGTCAATTGTAAATTATTACAATTAGCCTCATTTTTTGTAACGAGTTCTAATTAATCTCTTTTTTTTGTTTTGTTTATATACAAGCCTCATTTTTTGTAATGAGTTCTAATTAATCTTTTTTTTTTGTTTATATATACGCTATGTACATCAGCGTTTTGACCCTTTTGTATTTAATGAATAATGAATAATGAATATTCAAATATCATATATCAAATATAGTATAATAACTTAAATATGTTGTTTTACTTTTATTAATTGCAAGAAAAAAATTAAAAATTTTAGTTAAGAGTGTTCACCCATAACAAAATTCTTGGCCCCGCCCCTGTATTTCGACCAATGGTTTAGAAAAATAATTTTCAAATTTTTTATTCGTTACCATTATGTTTCCGAAATAGATCGAATCATTTCCGTTTACTTAGTGACCGAAATAATGTACCAAAATAAAATTTTGATCCTTACCTAGAGCTCCACCACCTGTGCACTCAAGAGATAGTACATCACGTGCACCACCACCACCTGAGTTTAATCTCAAATTTGTGCCCGTCTAGTTGTCTGTTGTTATGGGCATGCTCAATCAAATGGAGAAACATAAGATGAGCATCATTGCCTCATTTCAGAAAGGTTGGATTCAATTGATTTCAAAACTCTATGCTTGGAGACAGGACAAACTACTATTGCGAGTCGATTGCAATGAATCACATGATTGCTAAAAAGGACAAGAAAACGGATGGAGATCTTAATCTAGATGATAGTGAGGATGTTGGATATTTTATGTTGCAACCTATACTTTTATGTTGGATATTTGACTTTAGACTTTGATATTATATGCCATGTTTTTCCTTTTGTTTAGTCTCTTATGCTTATCCATTCTTGCTCAATATTGCATTATGATTATCTTCATTATTCATATTCTATAGCATGCTTGCTATGAGGTTGTGTTTGGCACTTCGTGACAAAAAGGGGGTGAATTTTGTGTAAAATTTGGAAGAAATTCCATGACTAGCTTGGAATTAGTTGAATTGTGAATATAGAAAGAGGGGTTTGTTGACATTACTCAAGGGGAGTACATGTACAAACTTGATTTTTTGTTTGTGATTTACTTGTGTGAACACCAACTAGGGGGAAGAACTTGTTGTCAATCTATCATTATAGAATCTATAAGTTTTCAAGCATAATTGGGCTAACATAGCTTATATATGTTTGCATAGATTTCACTATAGTTTATATACAAATGCTCTGTTGATTCTCTTGGTGCATTTCATACTTGTACTTATGTTATATTATTGCTATATATGGTGTTTTTCACAAGGTATTTGGTTGAGCTATTATATGCAAGACTATGATCTTCAAAGCTACATAAAGAAGATAGTTTTGTTCCTCGAATAACTTAATACTTGTTAGAATTCACCAGAAAAGAGAGAGTATCATTGAAGCACAATTAGTCTATGCAATACACTGCTAAGTTATACAACAGAGGCCCTTATATTATAGGGCAACATAAAACAAGATATATAACCAAACTACCTCTAATACTAATATGCTAGAATATTCTAACATTCCCCCACATATTCCTGATGTCGTAGCCGAGAAAATCAAGAATTTGTCAAGAAAAAAAAAAAACGTATGATAGTGTGGGATTTTGTAAATAAATATACTGGTTGCATGGTAGAAGGAAGAAAGGGGAGTGATATAGTACCAAGTTGAAGATGATGGCGTACAAAGTGGAAGTCAATTTCGAAATGCTTGATACGCTTATACAACACCAAGTTGTGAGCAATTTGAATAACACTGATGTTGTCAAAATATGTAGGAATTGGGGCAGATAAAGAGATGTCAAGTTCACCAAGTGGCCACCGTACCCAAACTATATCAGTAGTGGTAAATGTTATAGCACGGTATTCAACTTCAACTGAGGAACAAGCTACAACAGTTTACTTCTTGCTCTTCCAAGAAATGAGAGAATCACCCAGCAAAAGGCAAAAACCAATGGTGGACTTGCGATCCATAAAGTCGTCAACCCAATCAGTATCTGAATAAGCCCTGATTACCATAGAAAAAGAGGAAAATAATAATAGACGATGATATAGGGTACCTCGAAGGTATCAAAGCATGTGGAGGACAACAGTCTAGTGACGGTGATAGACAATCAACAACCTGATCAACAACATGAGCAGTGGAGGAGATATCCGGGCGAGTAACTGTCAAATATACAAAGCTCCCAACAATTGTATGGTACTGGGTAGGATCAAGCAAAGGAGAACCATCAGAGAAAGAATAACGAACATTGAGCTCTATGAGTGTTTCAACTGTCCAATTATTTGATAAACGAGCTCAATAAATGACATCTGATACATGGTCAGACTCAGAAAGAAAATAAACCTTTTGAGAAGAACCAACCTCAATCCCCAATAAGTACAGAAGTTGGCCCAAATCTATCATCTCAAAATGCTCTTGCAACTAAGTTTTCAATAGGTAGATACCAACAGTGTCATCACCCATAATAATCATATTATCAACATAAAGAATGACAATAATAGAACTTGAGCAAGTAGATCGTAAAAAAAATAGTTGAATCATAATCACTAACATGAAAACCCAAGTCATTTATGAGTGAAAAAACTTTACAAACCATGCCCTGAGAGCCTGTTTAAGGTCATATAAAGCTTCGTAAAGTCTACATACTTGACTAGGATTGTCAAACAATCTAGGAGGAGGAATCATAAAAACTTATTCAGACAAATCTCCATAGAGAAAACTATTTTTCACATGCATGTGACATAAATTTCATTGATGAATGACAACATTACTGCAATCACAGCAAGAATTGTAGTCATCTTGGCAACAAGGGCAAAGGTCTTCTCGTAGTCTAGGCTATACTTCTGAACAAATTCCTTGGCTACTAATCGAGCCTTGTACCTCTATACAGAACCATCGGACTTCGTTTTAATCTTATAAACCCACTTACAACAACTTCCTTTATTGCTACCTTTGTCCGATCAGGTACCACCTCCACCTGCTCGTTATCATCATCCTTCACTTACAGNAAAAAAAAAAAACGTATGATAGTGTGGGATTTTGTAAATAAATATACTGGTTGCATGGTAGAAGGAAGAAAGGGGAGTGATATAGTACCAAGTTGAAGATGATGGCGTACAAAGTGGAAGTCAATTTCGAAATGCTTGATACGCTTATACAACACCAAGTTGTGAGCAATTTGAATAACACTGATGTTGTCAAAATATGTAGGAATTGGGGCAGATAAAGAGATGTCAAGTTCACCAAGTGGCCACCGTACCCAAACTATATCAGTAGTGGTAAATGTTATAGCACGGTATTCAACTTCAACTGAGGAACAAGCTACAACAGTTTACTTCTTGCTCTTCCAAGAAATGAGAGAATCACCCAGCAAAAGGCAAAAACCAATGGTGGACTTGCGATCCATAAAGTCGTCAACCCAATCAGTATCTGAATAAGCCCTGATTACCATAGAAAAAGAGGAAAATAATAATAGACGATGATATAGGGTACCTCGAAGGTATCAAAGCATGTGGAGGACAACAGTCTAGTGACGGTGATAGACAATCAACAACCTGATCAACAACATGAGCAGTGGAGGAGATATCCGGGCGAGTAACTGTCAAATATACAAAGCTCCCAACAATTGTATGGTACTGGGTAGGATCAAGCAAAGGAGAACCATCAGAGAAAGAATAACGAACATTGAGCTCTATGAGTGTTTCAACTGTCCAATTATTTGATAAACGAGCTCAATAAATGACATCTGATACATGGTCAGACTCAGAAAGAAAATAAACCTTTTGAGAAGAACCAACCTCAATCCCCAATAAGTACAGAAGTTGGCCCAAATCTATCATCTCAAAATGCTCTTGCAACTAAGTTTTCAATAGGTAGATACCAACAGTGTCATCACCCATAATAATCATATTATCAACATAAAGAATGACAATAATAGAACTTGAGCAAGTAGATCGTAAAAAAAATAGTTGAATCATAATCACTAACATGAAAACCCAAGTCATTTATGAGTGAAAAAACTTTACAAACCATGCCCTGAGAGCCTGTTTAAGGTCATATAAAGCTTCGTAAAGTCTACATACTTGACTAGGATTGTCAAACAATCTAGGAGGAGGAATCATAAAAACTTATTCAGACAAATCTCCATAGAGAAAACTATTTTTCACATGCATGTGACATAAATTTCATTGATGAATGACAACATTACTGCAATCACAGCAAGAATTGTAGTCATCTTGGCAACAAGGGCAAAGGTCTTCTCGTAGTCTAGGCTATACTTCTGAACAAATTCCTTGGCTACTAATCGAGCCTTGTACCTCTATACAGAACCATCGGACTTCGTTTTAATCTTATAAACCCACTTACAACAACTTCCTTTATTGCTACCTTTGTCCGATCAGGTACCACCTCCACCTGCTCGTTATCATCATCCTTCACTTACAGTCCCGAGATCATAGACTTTAACATTTCTAATCACATGACTAATTCGTCTGGCGTCTTCTCTACTTATTACTCTATTCTTTCCTCTCGTACTGTTACTCTTGTTAATGATACTTCTTCTAAGATTTCAGGTTTGGGGACTACTCATTTAAGTCTTGATATAACTTTATCATTTGTTTTATTTGTTTCTCAATTTTCTTTCAGTTTACTTCTTATTAGCAAAATCACCCTCTCGCTTAATTGTTCAGTAACCTTTTATCCTTCTTATTGTGTCTTTCAGGATCGCCAGACGAAGAGGAAGATTAGTATGGAGTATGAAGTTAGTGGTCTCTATTACTTTGATCATACTCCACCTCCTCGGGCACTCCAAACCTAGTCATCTCCCTTTCAATATCATTGTTGTCTTGGACATACATCTCTCCAGAACTTGAAACGCCAAGTTCTTAACCTTAGTCATGTGTCGTCTGTGTCTTGTGAAGCTTATCAACTTAGTAAGCATCACTGTGTGTCCTTTCAGTCGAGAGTCAATAATAATGTGTCTAATCCTTTTGAGTTGGTCCATTCAGATGTCTGAAGTCTAATAAAGAATATTTCATCTAATAAGTTTTTTTATTTTATATTATTTATGGATATGATTATTCTCGTGTAACTTGGCTATTTCTTATAAAAGCTCATTCTAAATTGTTTTCTATATTTGAAACCTCTTGAAAGAAATTAAAACACAGTATGGTTGTCACATTCGTATTTTACGTTCTAATAATAATCATGAATATGAATCTGATCCTTTTTCTACTTATATTCGTAAGACTAACATTATTCACCAAACTTCATGTGCCTACACATCCCAACAGGATCGGGTTGTTGAGTGTAAAAATCGCCATCTATTGGAGGTTACTCACGCACTTCTATTCCAGATGAATGTTCCTCATTGTTTTTGGAGTGATGCTGAGTATGTAAGTTTATTGTTGACATCCAAAAGCAAGAAAGAAAGGCAGTGAAAGAAGAAAAGAGAAAAAAAAAAAAAAAAAAA
>CAUOFW020003946.1:4518665-4612695 GCA_963454935.2 Ilex paraguariensis
CCCCCCCCCCCCCCCCCCCCCCCACCCGGGGGATGTAGATGAAGTGTCTCTTAGAAGCCAAAATAAGCTTTAAACCGGGACTCCTTTTTTTTTGACCTTTTTGGGTAATATTTTAGTAGTTACTTTTTGGTGGGTAAAAATACTGGATAATTTACATTATAATTGCTAAATTATCTTTGTGTCATACAATTGGATTTGTTTTCATTTTTTAATTTAATCTAAAATTAACCATTGAATTACATTAGATTTGGATGTAGATTTATAATTTATGTAGCTATTTATAATTTATGGGTACATCTTTACATGTTTAGTATTTTTAAATATCACAAAAAAAGTAAATACTAAATACTTGACGGTAAATATTTGCATTTTTTGTATTTTTAAATAGCAAAAAATTTGAAAACTAAATGCTAATGATGTTAAATATTTTCGATAACGTTCTTATATTTCAATTTCACCAAATTTAATGTATTAGATGATAAATTTAGGACATATAATGTTTAAATGTTGTTGTTTATATTTTTATAAAAATTTCATAATTTTTTTAGAATTTTTTGAATCCTCTACCTAGCATTTTTTTCGTATCAATCAATACCGTACAGCGATACTGCAATCGATGTGTATCAGTGCCCTCTGAGTCAACTGACGATACCATAACTTTGAACCATGATGACAGCACCTCCAACAAGTTGTGAGAACATTTTCATTGGACGAGCCGGACGGTGGGAACTTCTTCGGACGAGCATCCACCATCCATGCTACTTTGGCTAATGAGAAGGAAGATGATATGGGTTATATATATGTGTCTCTATGAAGAAAAGAGTATTTTGCTTAGTTTAGAACTCTAGTTTTTGTCTCTGCTACCAAAGAGAGTCAAGAATACCCTCCTTACTGGAGGCAGATAAAGAGTGAATAGAAGTGTGAAAAGAGCAAAAGTCAGAAGAATAACAAGAGTTGAAAAAACCAAACCTATCTGGACCCTTTCGAGAACGTTGAGGATAGTGACGTGCCTGATCCATAGCATCAAAATTTGATGAAGGGACCAGAGAAGAAGGGGAAGGCACTGCATTCGCAGAAGAGATAGCTAGAGTCTTGCAAACATAAATATGTACAATAGGGGGACGGGTAATAGATAAATTAGAGGAAGGAGAAGAAGAGGAGGGCACACCTGACACAGATATGTCACTAACATATGTATCATAAGAAACATCAACTAGAAAGGAATCAATGTAAATGAGATCAGATTAACGCATAGATTAAGGGCTGGATGGAATCGAGAAGAAATGGATACGCTCCATAAAGACAACATGACGAGAGACAAAATTTGTGAGTAATAGAATCATAATAGCAATAAAATTTTTGACCTTCACCACAAACAAAGAAATGCATAAAGTCGATCGAGCAAAAAGTTTGGTACGAATGACACTAAGGAGCAAGGCAAAGCAAGTACAACCAGTTAAATTTACAAATTTAACATAATATGAGAGAGACGGAGAGTGGTAAAACTTGACCTAACTCTCACTAACAACTTGTACATATAGTTATCTAGTAAACATATAAAGGACGAGTATACCCTTAAGAGGTAATTACATAATAATACTCTCAACACTATCCTCAAGCAAGACTATACATATAATATAATACAAGCTTGGAATAGATGGCCATAAGATGAGTACGGCTCAATACTTTGGTAAACATGTCTATAAGTTGATCCTTAAATCTCACAAATGGAGTTTGTAATATCTCTAGCTATTATCTTGTCTCGAATAAAGTGACAATCAACTTCAATATGTTTGGTCCCCTCGTGAAATACTGAATTGGCAGCAATACGAATAACTGTCTGATTATTATAGAACAATTGTAAAGGAGACTGCACTGAAAAGCCAATTTCTCGAAGAAATGTAATAACCATGTCAACTCACAAGTTGTATGTGTCATTGTTCTACACTTAGTCTAAGCACTAGATCTTACTACCACTGTTTGTTTCTTACTTTTTTTATGTGACAATATTAGCTTCCAAGAAAGTATAATAACCAGTGGTTGACCTCTGATCTACAGAAAAACCAACCCAATCAACATCTAAAAAACTTCACACTGTAAGATGTCCATTAGCTCGATACAGCAACTCAAGACCTGGTGCACGTTTGAAGCATCGAAGAATGCGAGTGACTGCCTCCCAATGTAGGACTCTGGGGCATCTCATAAACTGACTTACCACACTGACTACATAGGCAATATTCGGTCGGATAGTAGTGAGCTAATTGAGCTTCCTAATCAACCTGTGGTACCAACCTAAATTCTCAAACAGTACAACATCATCATCCATCAAAAACTTCTGGTTCGGATCCATAGGAACATCAATTGGTCTGTCACCGAGCAAAATTGTTTCTTCTAACATGTCAAATACATATTTTCTCTAAGGTAAATAAATATCCCGCTTAGATCTGGAAACTTCAATACCCACAAAGTACCTAAGTTTTCCTACTTCTTTAGTGTGAAATTGATCTTGTAAGAAAGTTTTTAACTTGGCAATATCCTCGGAATCATTACCAGTAATGACAATATCATCCACATAAACAACCAATAGAATATCCCCTGCATCAGTCTATCTATTAAAGATAGAGCAGTCGATTTGACATCGAAAAAAATCAAATTTTAAAACTGCATCTAAAACTTACTAAACCATGCTCTTGGTAACTGTTTCAAACCATACAAAAATTTCTTTAACCGACACTATTACGATACTCCCCCTGAGCAATAAACTTAGGTAGGTACTCCATGTAAACTTCCTCATTCAAGTCACAGGCATTCTTGATATCTAACTGAAATAAGGGTCAATCAAGATTAGTCGCCAAAGAAATCAATTCAAGAACAAAGAAAATCATATATTTGAGTAAAGCCCTTAACAACAAAATGGGTTTTGAGGCGCTCAACAGAACCATCCAGATTAAATTTAATGTATACACCCATCAACAACCAACAATCCATTTAAGGGAACAAGATTACAAATCTCATTATGATGTAAAGCATTCACCTCCACTTCCATAGCTTTCCTCTAACCCGGATCACACAACGCACCCAATAAGTTTTTCAGAATAGAGACAGTAAGATACATAGTAGATACATAGCAGAGGCCCTTATAGGACAACATAAAACAAGATAAATAACTACACAATCCTTAATACTAAGATGATAAAATACTCTAACAGTACTCAAGTGTTGTGATCAGATTATAATTTGGTTTGTTCTTTGTCGTTTTCGAATTGTAATCTTTGTATTTCTTACTCTTGCATTTTGTCACGAAATTGCAAAATATAGAGATTGTTGGGAAATTGCTCATTTATAATTGGCTAAATCTGTGAAATCACATTGTAAATATCAATCTAAGTCTATGGTCATGATGCTTCAAGTTCAAGATCTGAAAGCAACATGAAGAAGGAAATTTAAGCTTCAAGCTACATCATGAAGATCTCCCTTAATTCTTCAAAACTACGAAAATGTAACCTTAGAACCTTGGTATTTTTACTTTTTCTTATTGAGTTTTATTTGAAATGAATTTAGGATAGTCCATGAATGACTCATAAGTTTTTTCATGAAAATACTTTTGAAACATCAAATTTTGTTTTGAAGACATTTATTGAGTCATGTATCGGATCCCTATTGATCAATTGAGCAACACTCCTTAGTGCTCAATGAGACAAATTTTGGCTTGTTTTTCGACTTAAAAACCAATAAGGACTGCCCTCTACTCACTCGTCTTGACTAGAACGGTCTCTAAAAACATGGGGAAAAATCTGAGGTAGAAGAAATTGATAGTGGAGATGGTTGGCTTGGTCGCTCAATCCCTGCTCAACTTGACTGACTTGATTCCTTTTTTCATTCGAGTGATGCCTACCCCGTGACCGTTTTCTGAAAGCTCAAGTGGTCCATCACGAATTTTAGTTTTCTTAAGCTCTAAGATTATCCTAATTCGATGTCCATAAATAAGGTTAGTCATTTTAATCTAGGGTATCTCTCATAAAACCTAAAATCTGTCTCTTACATCTTTAGAGAGCCAAGAACAAGTCCTAGATCCCTATAATCCAAAAGACCATTTTACTTTGATCCTTCAACTCAAGTAAGAAAAGCAGATCCAGCAGAGAACCACCAAACCCATATTAGATGTGTGCATATCATAATCTTGGACAGGAGTTCTTGAAGATTGCTCAAAAAACTTAAACGGATCGTTGTGTTTGATCGTGTCCAAGTGAAGCTAGTTCTCAAGACCTCGTGGTGTGCGTATCCTTAGGGATAGGATAACAGAAGAAAGCATCTAGTCATGGATGAATTGGTTGAGATATAAGACTTATATCCTTGTAATCAATTTTTAGAATAGTGGATTAGGTTAGGTGAACCAAGATCATTTTCGCAATTTTTCATGATAAGGTTTCCACGTTAAATTGCTTGTGTTCGTGGTTTGTTGATTTATTGTTTTATCTTAGCACAAACACACACACTTGCAATAGCACACACTAATAATGTGTTTGAAAAATTGATTCATAAATAGTTATATTCAATAGCTTCATCAATTTAGTTGTTGGGGTGGTTGGATTGTTGTTGGGTTGTTAATTGATACATCTTGCATCCATTCATCAATGAAGAATATATTCTAATTGAAAAAGGGGTTCAATAAGCTTAATTGACAAATTAATTGATTAATTTGGTAATTGTAGTTTATACGTTTCAAAATTAGTGTCTGTTCAATCGGGAAGTGTCATAAATCTATTCACCCTCCTCTAGGTCGTACGAGTGTAGATCTCCTGTATAATCGTGACAAAAAGATCCTACTACACTTCCCCCCATTTGATTTTTTTTTCCATTTTGCAAGAGCTTAGGGTCTATTGCACAAGCCTTGCATAGAATCGCATGTATATCCACAAATAAATGTCAAGCAAGCACAAGCTGAGGAAAAGAAAGAGAACCATTATAACATGTATAAGTGAGAGTTTATGGTACCTGTTGCCAATGTGTTGGAGGATCCTCAGGTGCAGTTGAAAGCACGAGGGCTTCATTGGGATTGGCACGCTTCTTTCTTTGGCTACCATTTGAAGGATGATCATTGGAAGACTCAAAAAGTGACAACAGTGCACCATTGTTTGTAGGACATAGAGGGGGACCATTGAATTCAACATCAAACCAAAAAGCAAACCCATGAAATGGAGCTGGAAAGCAAAGAAAAACTAGAGAGTAAACAATATGTAATCAAAGAACCTTTCGCTTACAAGAATAGAAATAAACTATACATGTCGATAACATAGGAGCACATGTCAAATGTAAAGAGAAAAAGATAAATAACATACAATAAAAAAAGCAAAACAAATATGAGGATGACACTGTAAGGGGGCATTACAGAGAGAGTACGGACGCACATGCAGAGTGCTAGAGATACTAAAGATTGTACCTCGCATCATTGACTGAAATTTATATCTTGTTGTAACAGATTCCAGCTCATGAATTTTGATCGTGCAGCAGTCTACATGCTTCACCTGTCATCAAATACACATGCAATCTATAAAGACTTATACTGGATCTAGTCAAAAAATATGTAAGCACGGAAGTTATTAAAGCTATGCAGAGATCAACAGGAAGCATGGCATAACATATATTAAGCTATCTTACACAAAACACAATGACATTGCCATAAATACATTCAGCTGTCGTACACAAGACACACAAAGACACCCATACACAGGTTATAATATACCAATCAACGTGCAGAGTGTTGTGGAACTATGCCTTTTCTGCAACTGATTAAAAAAAAGTAATAAATATTGAAAAGGAAAGAAGATACTTTTATGCAACATGGGGAACAAGTATAAAATCCACCTTTGGCTGCATACCTTCTTACAATCCAAATTTGGTTACCTAACTCCTTTTCTTTTCTAGAAAAAAACCAACTAGGTTGTTAGATCATGTTTGTAATTGGCTAATTTTGTGGAGTCCATTATAAAATCTCAACCACTTCCATACTCATGATACTATCAAGTTCAAGATCCAAAAACTACATTGAATGGAGGAAATCAAGTGTCAAAACTACATCATTCCACTTCTGTATGCACCTTCATGTTTAAGACAAATGTAATGACCTAAATATCTAAGATGACCCCTTAGTTATTTTCAACTTAGGATGATTAGGATGAAAAATGAAATTGGAAGCAATCCGATTATGATTCCTAAGGGTTATAAAAAAAAAAAAATTTCTAAACCAATTTTGTGTTTTGAAAACATAGGTTGAGTCACAATCAGACCCCTATTTGAGCAACACTCTTTAGTGCTCAAGACCCCTATTTGAGCAACACTCTTTAGTGCTTAAGAAGACAAGTTTTTACATGGTTTTAGGCTTAAAAAACCCGTAGGGGCAACCCTATATCCACTAGTTTTCGCTAGAACGGTCTCTTGATGACTTACAAGCAAAAGGGAAAAAGGTCACGCAAGGCAGCATAGGGCTAGCTCTATGAGCTCGCTCAAGCAATCTCCATGGTCGCTCAAGCAGTGCTTGCCTCAGTCGGGATTGGAATGCAATTTTCACTCTAGCGACAACCGCCTTATAACCACCTCCCACTAATTGAGTGATTGTTTGCGAATTTGAATTTTCTTATTTACTAAGACTACCCTTATTCCAAACCTATAAATAGAGTGTCTTTCTCACATCTAGAGAGCTTTTAGAGAGATTTTTTAGGAAGAAATCTATCTTTCAACCTTGAATATTTCCACCACAACCTAGATCCCTAAGAATCTAAAGGCTACCACTAGTAATTCTTCCCATCCTCACAAAATGGAGTAGGAGAGCTTGTTAGTGAACAAACTCATTGGTGTGTGCTTACTAAGGATTGTTAGTGTGCCCATAATCACTCGAGGCCATAGCAAGGAACTGAGCATCTAGCCATAGAGATTGATTGAAGTATAAGACTCAAGTATTTGAATGTTAACTTAGCGCGTAGTGGATTAAACTTTAGTGAACCCTGAGTTGTTTCCTGCAGTTTTTCCTGAGGAGAGTTTAGCGTGTCAACAAATTGCTTGTCTCTTATTGATTATTGTACACGCTTGCATTTGTTAGCACACACGCACAGTATTTTAGATATTTTGATGTTAGATTTCATATCATCCAAAGTTGTGCAATTGGGTTTGTGGGATTTGGGATCGCCGTGAGATTGATTATGAGTGAATTAATTGTAAATTAATTAAAATTAATCGTCATGGCTAATTGGGTTGGTGGTGTTTGAAAGGGATCCTCACATTTATTGTTGCATCTTTGTGAGAAGAGGTAATTGAGATAAATATAGATTTTAATTCATAATCAATTTGGGCTAAAATTTAAAAACCTATTCACTCCCCCCCCCCTTTTCTCAGATTAGGTGTATTAGTCTCCACGTGTATAATCGTGAGAAAAGATCCACATTGAGTTCCCCCTCCCGGAACAGCATAGATAATAATATAATTCATGTAGCATCTTACATTAAATTTCACGTTGTAATAGTTATTACATTTTTTAACAGCAATACATTTTATTACATAAATCTGTTGTGTCATGATTAACACCAATTTTTATACACAGTTGATCCCACACCCAAGTAAAGAATGAAGGTCAAGTTAGGTAACTGACATTCTACATAGTATCAAATCTCTAATGAACATAAATTCTAAGAACATATGTGTACATAATAGCACATCTCCTTAAGCGATGCATTACACTTGCAACGCGTTGTCTAAAAAAAATGGGCAAGGGTGCCACATTTTAACCATCCACCTGATGCGAAAAATGTGCAAGGGTTTCCACATCACTCTGGACTAGTGCAAATAAAGAGGTTAGTTTAGGATACGAAACGTAGGTTAGCAACTTAGATAGTAGAAAAGTTAATACATCATGTTTAGAGAAAACTAAGTGAAATGTAAAGTATATGACATGAACTTTATTATACCGAAAATGATAGACATGGAATTGAAGTTGGAATAGTATTTTATCAAAATCTTGAACGAGAGAAGTCTATGTTATTAGGAAAGAGAGAATAATCTAAGTGTAAATTTCAAGGGAACCCCAATAATTAGGGTTAGTGACATAGGAAAACCTTTAACATTCTAGAAATAGCATGACAAGCTCAACTGAAGTTAGACTTGTCAGGCGTTAAATGTGTCCGAAGTTAACAGAATTGGCAAAGTGATTGAATTGACCTTCCTCTGAATTCATTTAAAAAGAAAAAGAATCATTAAGCATAATTTCTATCTAATTTTAGATTAAATTCAATTAATTCTACTCATTAAAAGTCAAATTACCATCCAATCACCTCTTGCCCCCACCAAGCATTGCACACCCTTTCTTCTCCAGCCTCTCCCCCTCCTCATCCACAGCACTAAAGCACTTCCAACAACCACCACACAATTGTTCCCTCCATCTCCACCAACCACAACATTGTTCTCTCTATGCACACATGCATCCACAATCGCAACCCAACCTTCAACCATCCCCTACATCTGCTTGCACCACCCACAACTTCCCTCCCTCCACGCACACACATCCACAATCACAACTCAACCTCCACCCACCTACGCTGCACCACATATGAATCCACCACCTACAACAAACCAACCTAGAGATCTGCTTGAAATAGTGAGGTCCAAAACCTAAATATCAAGAGAACAAAAAAGTAGAATCCATCATAGGTATCTAAGATACACAAAGAGAATAGTGTTAGGTTAGGTATGTCAGCTGGGGTGGTGGAGGGTAGGATGGAGGGAATAGGGCGAGGAAGGATCCAACTATTTAGGGAGGGGGGGAAGAGAGAGAGGGGGAATGGGGTGGGGTGGGAGAAGCGAGGTGGCAAAGGGAGAGAGAGAGTTTGTGAGAGGAAAAAGTTGAGATATGTGTTTTAGTAGGGTATGGGCGTCAAGTTTGGGTTTGGAGTCTTTGGACATGAAATTGGGTATCGTTATTTTTTTTTTCTAGATGAACATATAACTTTAAACTCTAGTTGGCAAATGATCTTCTAGCATTTTTAGGTCAAAAAATGGTAACTTTGGAAATAAATAATTTTTTAAGGCCAACAACAACATTTTTCGTTAGGTTTTTAACTTTAGTACGACAGAGGAGGCAATGGATTGTTTTTTGAATATTAGGGGGTCGTGTCATTTGATCTGAGGTGAAGGGGGTCATGTGAAAATTATCCTTACAGAATTTAAGTTTGTAAGAGGAAGAGGTATTACTAATACTATCACTACTTACTCATCTCAAGTAGTCTTGGATGAACACAATAAAACTTAGTTTCTAGAGTATACGGATGAATTAAACCACAAATAATTCCAAGAGAGAAATTATGCAAAAGAGCTTACTTTTGTGGCATATAGGAAAAGATTGGGAAGATATCAGATTACCCATGTTAGGCATGCGTTTAGAGAAAGGAAGGATGTTAGGGTGTCTATAATAGATTAGTGATAGCAAATATTTATTTAAAACAAAGATGAACACTCAATAACCTTTAAAATTGGGTTAAATATGAGTCAAGTACAGGATTTTATAACTCTAAAAATTGATCATTTTTATTACAAGAAATGTAAGGTTATCCTAGGAGAGAGCTCGACAACACAAAATAGGATAACGATATTATATGTGCACAAAAATAGTTTGAGACAAAGAAAAGAGTTTAAAAATACAAGAACCAGGTGGTGGAACATCAAAGGAGAAATATTAATTTTTCTCGAGGATAAAATACTAAAAATGTAATACACAATTTAGAAACCAATGATGACACAATGAATTAGAAGAACATTATTAGAGGTTCTTGGAAAATCAAAAGTTAATGGACCAGTTAGCCAAAGAAAATAGGTGGAACAAAGAGATTCAACCGACAAAGAATGGGTTAAAATATTACATAAAAACTAGAAATGATGAAACTTCTATACTCTATAAGCTTGCAAATAAAGAAGTTAAAAAGCCGATAAGAAACCCTAAGCACAAAGCATATATAATGACATTTATTCTAAACTAGGTATAAAGAATTGTGGAAAAAAAATATATAGACTTGCTAAACTTAAAAAAAAAAGAAGCTCTAGGCATTTTATCTTATTAGATTAGATGTATTAAAAAGGAAGATTTAAGTGTCTTGATATGAAACAAAAAAATATTAAGAAAATGTGTAAAAGTTACTCTGAGAAGTTATTCAATGCAAGGATTGAAATATCGTGTCAAAACGTTTCAAGTCTGAAACGTTTCGGATTTTCAACACACCGACACGAAACAAGGGTGGAAAACTAAGATTCCAGCGTTTTGAGTGAAATGTTACTATTTCGATCGAAACAGTAATGTTTCAGTCAAAACGGGGACTTGATTTGACTTGCAGTGTC
The DNA here is from genome assembly GCA_963454935.2 of Ilex paraguariensis. NCBI lineage: Eukaryota > Viridiplantae > Streptophyta > Magnoliopsida > Aquifoliales > Aquifoliaceae > Ilex > Ilex paraguariensis. Next base: position 4,529,040 of record CAUOFW020003946.1, read on the forward strand.
TAGACTCCAGACTCCTTCAGCTAAAAAAAGGAGAACTTCTTTCCCTGTGACAGCTTCTCCAACAAAACAGAAGAGAGAGAGATACACAAAAAAGACAAGCTCAGAAATTGAAAGGAGATTAGTTCGCGGCTTACCAGGGGTCGTCCTCGCGTTCAGATCCAACCTCCTGGTACAATTTTCTTCTTTTTTCTTCTTTTCTCTTCTTCTCTGTCGGTGGCTAGTGCTGGGTCTTCATCGATCTGTCTTTTCTCTCTTCATCGATCGGAGTCTTCATCGATCAAAGTCTTCATCGATCGGAGTCTCAGATCTTTCTCTCTCTCTCGTAGTTGATCAGAATCTCTGGTCTTCTCTCTGGTCTATGCGATTGGAATGAAGGTGTCACCGACTCACTGTTTGCCCTTTCTATTTTGTTTTAATTAATATAAATGTCATTTCAGCCCCCCATTTTATCCTTTATAGTTGTTAATAGCCCTTATAATTAATAAATAACTTATTATCGTTAATTATCTTATCAAAATAACTGCAATTAATTTTATGGTATATTTAATATCTAAAATTAAGTATTTATGTTTGTAAAAATTATTCATGTAATATTTTTAATATTAATGAAATAATATTACTTAGTAATTTGATGACAATTTAAATTAGTAATTTAATATTATAATAACATGCAAAAAATAAATTTGTACTCATTTTAATTTAAAAGTGTTATACATGTCATATTTAATTTAAAATGGTCATATATACATGTAAAAATGTGCTTGTTTTATAAAAATTAATTGTTTAAAACTAATTGAAATAATTTCCGCCTTGTGTCAAACCCTTTTTTTTTTCCTCAAACTTGATGTTATCTTATTTAAATAGACATTAATCTAATAAACATGCTCAATTAATCAATTATTAAGCTTATCTTTACAAATAAATAGATTGTATTTGTGTTTTCACGTGTTTCCATATTTTTTCTGCGTTTCTGAAACGTTTCTATTTTGGACTGACTGAAACTGTACTTCGAAACGATATTTCAATCTTTGATTCAATGAAAATCATATGGGGAGCTTAGATGTTGAAGAATATAACAAAAATAGGAGATAAGCGAAAACTTGTTTTCCTGTAGAATTAAGGCGTCCAAATTAACTACTGTGTTAAAGCGAATACAGATTGACAATTTTAGGACCTAATTGGATACTAATTGAGATTTGGTAGTGTTTAGATGATGTTGGATTATCTTGGTCACCTAAATAATTTAACAAGATTATAACAAATAATAAGTGTTGGTGAAAGGAGGTTGTTTGTGTACCCATATAAAAACAAAAGATAAATTTAGAGTTGCACAAATTATCTCTATATTCGATTGATGAATCAAGTAATCAAACATTTGGAGAGTAATCGAACAACATTTAAGACTTGAAACAACAAATATTGGATAATCAGGTTAAATTTAATACCTAGGAGGTCAACAATGAAAGCTATCTACTAACTAACAAGACTAATAGAGTGGTATAGATATAAAACAAAATAAAGATCAATATAAGAATTCTATAGACTAAGAAAACTAGTGATAGAGTTGTTGTAGTTGTCATTCGTTGAGTTATAGAAAAGAAAGAGTTAAAAGCAGGTATATTGACCTAAGGAACAACTTGTTCAGAAACTAAGTATGGTTGATATGCGGGTGTCAAAATGAATGAGTAGTAAGGCAAGAAATGATAGAAACAAGTATGTTCATTAAATCATAGAAGTAACACCAATAAAAAATAATTTAAGAAACAATCATCTTATATGATTTGGACACGTTTAGATAAGACTTAGTATAGCACTTGTGAGGAAAAGTAATATGATTATTATCGTTGATAATGCAAGAGTTAGAGAGACTCGAATTAACTTTGAATGATGCAGTAAATAAAGGTATGATAGCTTGTAGTTTAAAACAAATTATGACACTTGATAGAGCACAATGGAGGAGCATGATTCATATAGCCGATCTCCAATAGTTGTGATAAGGCTGAGTTGAGTTGAATATGTTTTTTCTTTAACCAACTGCAGAAATGCCATAGTTCTACAATATCATGCCTCCCTTTCTAACTAGGCACAATAGTGCATTTCTTATCAGTTTTGCTAGTCAATTTATGCAGAATTCTAAAATAGAGTACTTTGATGCTAGGCAAACAATTGTGTGATATTTAGAGAAGACTCCAAAAAATGGGATCATTTTTAAGACCTCTAGCTCTCTTGAATGTTGTTGGATTTTCTGATACTGGTTGTACTGGTGATTGTTTGGTCTGGAATTCAATAACAAGGCACTATGTATTTACCGGTAGTAATTTTGTTTCATGGAAGAGTGAAATATAATGTTCTGGCTAGGTCAAGACGCGAGTAAACCCTATGTTGCAAAAAATTGGTATACTTATTGACAAACTCATGAGAATGTTTTTGTGACCATTGGACAATTATCCTGATTGTTGTTGATACATGATTCCAATATCAAAATAAGCATATAGAAGTTGATAGCCATTTTGCTTGAGATCTTTGATGATGAATAATATTTATGAGTAGTCTAGAGATTAGTTGGGTGATATGTTACTAAAGCTTAGAAGACAATATTCTGAGCTATATACAACAAGCTGAACATGACAGATATCTCTACTCCAACATCAGAGAGTGTTGAAAGACATTATAAAGACATGGAGTACTTATGTAATTGTGACTTTTATAATCTAACATACATAGAAATATTTATATACCCACTTAGGGGCTATGGGTTTTCCCTACATTTTTCTTTTCCTAAAGAACCTTCATATCTTTAGGTCACATTGGCCTTGTCAAATCTTCCATGTTACAACTTATTTTCTCCCCACTCTTAGAATTTGTAGCCTTATATTTAGTGCTTTCTCAAGCATGATAATTAACAGTCTGAGCTAGGAAGAAACTTGAAGAAAGTTCAGCTATTCCATATTTGTCCTCTTTTTTGGAACTTCTTTTCAAAGCCTTTGCTCAAGAGCATAAGCAAGTGATTCACTTACAATTTATTGACCTAACGTCTGAGTTGTTTCCTTTTATCTCCAGAAGAAAGTAACAATTTGTTATCATATTCTCCGCTCTTTGGTTTTCTATTCCCTCCAGCAATTGTCAATTCTAATTTCAAATCACAAGCTTCTGGCAGCACTTTTAAGTGATAAAGCAAATTATTAGACAAAAATTAGACTTAATATACCAGCAAGGAAAACAGCAATCTCAAATAACAAAGCAAAGAAAGTGGCATGCTTCTGCAGTATCACTGTCACTAGTCAATATTGGCTCAAAGTTTCAGGAATCTTCTAGACACAAAAGAACAACTGAAAATGAAAGGACTCACCACATGTGGCCACGTCAGGACATTTTCACCGGTAATTGTCTCTACAGATGGCTCTTCAAATGCACACTGTTTTGCTAGAGACAGCATAGCAGACACTGCAATCAGTAATAGAATTGCAACCGTCAGCTTCACAAAATATCCAGGAAAAAAATTGACAACAAAAGACTGTCAAAGCAAAATATATCAACTCTTCACATGCTTCAACCTCAAGATAACAAAGAAAATAGAAAGAGAAATAATCAAAAGGTGCATTTCTCGCAGTTGAACTCTATTGTCACGAAATGTAAGCCAATTCTCATGGCTATGCCCAGACATGGGGCATCTGACTGACGGGAATATCATCTGATGCAAAGACAGAACAACTTGAGCAGATGAAGAAGTATATTTCTTCCTAGGCCTAAGTTAGGGACCTGAATCAAACATTAAAAAATGCCACACTGCCATTTTCCCTCTCATATCTTATTTCTTTTGGTTTCCTCCTTTGCTAACAGAGTCTGATAGAAACTGAAACAAAATCATCACCGATACATAACAAACATCAACAAATGAAAGCATAACATAAAAATCAAAAGAGATGAAACTCACATCAGGCAAACACATACACGACATGAGAGAGAGAGAGAATGGAAATCATGATTATTAGATAGCTTTCAGAAAAGAATCAATGAAAACAAAACTCAATCAGGTTCAAGTTCAACAGCTAAAACTCAACAACAATTATAAAGCAACGTGAGATATATTATGGTAGGTCTCAAACGATGGCACAGCAGAATAACTAGATGGCATTTGCATATGTTGACTAATGTAGCCCAGAAGCGTTTATCTCTTTTCCAGAAAGTCAAGGTTGTTGACCTAAAAGTCCTCAAGGAGCGTTAATGCTTGTCAAGTGGCTTTGCATGTGCACAGATCTGGCTTCACACACGCTGATCTGATTTCACATGCAAAGATTTGATCTGTTAGTTGTTAGCTCTCTGAATTGCACTATAAATGAATTGCATTATAAAAGGGATGTGTAGGCAAACGTTCAAGTCCCACAACAACTCACTCCAACAAGAGAGAATGTACTCATCTCACTAGTATCACTTAACTCTTAGATGCTTACATCTCTCTACTCTACGTTTTTTCTGATGCCTGATCGCGTACCCAAACATCCCTTTTATATTGCAATACAGAGAGCTAACGGCCAATGGATCGGATAGGATAGGCGCATGTTAAGCCAGATCTGTGTGCATGCAAAGCCACCAAACAAGCATTAACCCTCCCAGGACTTCTAGGCCAACAACCTTAACTTTCTTGACTTTCTGCCAAAACCATAAAAGGTTCTAAGACACCTAAGTCAACAATTCTCCAGTTTAACCAGAAGCCACTCGACCCATCTCCAAAACTAGTTCCCGATCGTCGTCTATGATGTGCCTCGCAAGGCATTCAAACTGATAGGATGTTGATCAAGTCCAAGCAATGCTCAAACTTGATCGCAAACATGTTTGATAGTATCATACGATATATGACACATATCATACGATATGTTTCAATACATGAAAAAAACTATATGTATCGCTTAAGCGTATCGGATTGCGATAAACGATACAAGACGTTCGAGTCATAAGATACGAGGCAAAACATTTAAAATTTTTAGCGAAAGATTTCAACTGAGAAATGATGTCGTTTCACATGGAAGTAATTTTTTTAAAACACTAGGCAGTGAATGACGTCGTTTCATTATATAGGATTCTAATGGAGCAAATAGTTGGATGGTTAGAAGAGGACTTCTTTGACTCCTTTGGAAGTTAGAACTAGAAGTCTCTAAATCTTTAAATTATGTATATGCAAATATTTGTGGTGAAATAAAATATTAATATTATCATTTTCCATAGGCATATGTATATTATATAAAATTTTGCATATCTTATAATACACGACACGTTATAATAGGCGATACACGTACGTTACAATACATGATATACTATTTTTTAAAAACGATACGTCTTCCGATACACGCTTTTACAACCTTGATTACAGGAACTACATTAGTCATCATGTTAGTCGAATTATCTATTGTAGCAAATTTTTCCCCCGTAATCGGGTTCTGAGAAATAATTGATAATTATAACCAAAAAGAAAAGGAAGAGAAGAAATAGAGAAAGAGAAAATATTAATGCAACACCATTAATCTGTATTACAGTATAATCAGAAAAATACACAATAGAGGCCCTTATATAGTGGGCCATTATAAAAGAAAGCGAAAAAATTATCCCTTATACTAAATATACTAAACTATTCTAACTCCACCCTCCTCAAACTCTTGATGTTTTCTATTATTACATCATGAGTTTGACAAGAAGAAAGCAAAAGCGCACAATGGTATGAGACACCAGTTTCTCATATATAAACATATAAACAGCAACTTCGTGAAGAAATCTGCTAACTACATAATAAAAGAAAAAAAAAAGGGAAACAAAAAGTCAATCTCTATATGCTTTATACGCTCATAGAATACTGAGTTGTGAGCAATCTGAATATTACTAGTGTTATCGCGGTAAGAGTAGACAAAGACATAAGGTGTCATGGTTCAAAGTATCGACATATACCGATACAAGTCAGTCGAGTCGTATCAGACTCAGTACCATCCAAGACATACTGTTACATGATATGTATAAACCCCGAGTATTGCACGACTTAGCCAAGTCGTTTGAGTTGTATCTAAGTCAATCCGGAGTCGACAAGTTATCGTCACTGAATTGACCAATACGGTTTCACATAGTGTTATAAAAAGCTCGCCTAGGCGAGAAGTGAAGCGAGACGAGGCAAGGTTGTCTCCCCTTAAACAACCAAGGCGAAGCAAACATGACTGAAGCGATTAAAAGCGAGAAAAGCGAGTACCTCTCACTTAAGCGAAAGGCAAGAATATCAAGCACCTTAGTTGAGTTTTTAAAGTAACATTATTTTTTAATTATGGACTGTTGGATTGTTTTTTTTTTTATTATGGACTATTAGATTGGGGCAATTGGAACAAAATTATGAGATGCCCATACACCCAATTGCCCCCTTATCCCAATATATACAACACTCAAACCCTAATTTTGCCTAAAAGGTCAGACGACTGCTGTTGCTCCTTCCTCACTAATCCACACTCCACAAGTTTCTCTTCTTTTTCTTCTCTCTTCTTCTCTATTTCTGCCCTTCTTCTTTTAATTCTTCTTCTAGCTTCACAGCTTTGCATCTGCTGCTCTGTCTTCTTCTTTGACAAAAAACAAAACCACACACAAGTATTGTTTTTTCTCAATTTCTTTCCTCCTCTTCTCTTCTTCTTTTACTTTTTTAATTCTTCTTTTTCTTCTTTGATAGAAAATACAATACCTGTTGCTTCTTCTTCTTCCTCTTCCTCTTCCTCTTCTTTGTTTGATGTTGATTTTATGTAAATGCTTATTTTGCTAATTCTGCTTTTTTTTCCTGATTCTGCTAATTTTTTGTAATGCTTAATTCTGATTTTCTGTAATGTTTTTGCTTATTTTTTGTACTACTTATTTTTGCTGATTATGTACTGCTTATTTCTACTAATTTTGTATAGCTTATTTCTGCTAATTCTGATTTTCTGTAATGTTGATTTTGCTTATGGTAGTGTTGATTTTTGTAATATTGAATGTTGTTTTTATGTAATGTTGAATATTGTTTTTCTGTAATCCTGAATGATGATTTTCTGTAATGCTGAAAGTTGATTTTTTGCAATCCTAATTTTTCTGTAATACATTTGAACTTGATGATTTTTATGTAATGCATTTGAATTTGAATTTAAATGTTTATGGTTTTGCTTGTATTTAAATATTTAGTATTTATAAAATTAGAACTTAGATATTTAGAAGTAATTACACTAAAATATTTACTTTTTTTATTGACTGTTCGCATCGCTTTGGTGAAACATTTCACTTCGCTTCTGGCTTCTCGCCTAAGTTTTAGGAGTCTTGGTCGCTTCAGTTTACTTTATGCCTTAAATAACGCTGGCTTCTATGACGTTGTTGTATCACCACGTGTTTGATCTGATAAGTTCAATATTATTGTACTCTTGGTGCACGTCTAGCCATACTCTCGTGGACTTTACAATTAAGTTAAATACTAAGAGTGGTGAAATTTTTAATAATATAGAGCATTATCAAAGGTTTGATTGGTAAGCTAATTTATCTTACAGCTACATGTCAGAATATTACCTATGTTATTGGTTTTATTATTCAGTTCATGCATGCTTACAAGGAGTATCATTGGAAGGCAATTTGTCGTATTCTTCGATATCTAAAAGTAGTGTTTTGAAAAGCTCACCTAGGCGAGAAACGAGGCGAAGCGAAGGTATCTCGCCTTGAATACCCCAGGCGAAGCGAATGTGACTGAAGCGAGAAAAAAGCGATAAAAACGAGCGCCTTTCGCTTAAGCGAAAGGCGAAAGAACGCCTTAGTCATGCGAGGCAAAGTAATCTTTTATTTTTATTGTGGACCGTTAGATTGTTTTATTTTTATTGTAAACCGTTGGATTGGGGCAATTGGAAAAAAAATTATAAGATGTCAATACACCCAATTACCCCCTTATCCCATAAACATAAAACTCAAACCCTAATTTTCAGCATCAGACAATCTCTACTGCTCTTTCCTCTCACTATCGGTGCTGCACCTTCCTCTCACGATCGGTGTTGCTGCTTCTTCCTCTCTGGTCAGGCGATTGCTGCTGTTGTGTTGTTTCTTGCTCACTGGTCAGAGATGAAGACTGTTGCTGCTTCTCCTTCCTCGTTGGTTCAGGTTTGTCTCCTCTTTTTCTTCTCTCTTCTGTATCTCTTCTTCCCCTCTGATTCTGTTTTTTTTTTTTTTGCTTCTTCTTTCTCTTTTTTTTTATGCTTCTTCTTTCTGTTTTTTTTTTTCTGCTTCTTTTTTTTTCAGCTTCTTCTTTCTAGTTCTTCTTCTTATTTTTTTTTCTACTTCTTCTTCTTTTTCTTTTTTTTTCTGGTTCTTCTTTCTGTTTTTTTTTTTCTGGTTCTTCTTCTTTTTCTGATTTTTCTGATGATTCTGATTTTCTGGTTCTGATTTTGATTTTTAGCTAATGATTCTGATTTTAATACTGCTGATTTTTGAATAGCTACTAATTTTAATGCTGCTGATTTTAATTCTGATTTTTTATTTTAATGCTGCTGATTCTGAATAGTTGATTTTGCTGAAATGCTAAATGCTGAATTTAATGCTGCTTATTTTTTGCTCTAATGCTGATAGTGCTGTAATGTTGTAATGCTGCTGATTCTGAATAACTGATTTTGCTGATAGTGCTGTAATAGCTGATTTTTGATTTTAATGTTGATGATTGTGGGATATTATTAGTGTTTGTTTGAATTTAATTGTTTAAACTATGACTGTTATTAAGATTTGAGATATTATTAGTGTTTTTTTTTAATTTAAATGTTTATGGTTTAGTTGCATTTAAATATTTAGTGTATATAAATTAGAATTTAGATGTTTAGAAATAATTAAACTAAAATATTTATTTTTTTTTTAATTGTTCGCTTCGCTTCGGTAAAGCATTTCGCTTCGCTTGGCTTCTCGCTTCTCGCCTCTCGCCTAGGCGTTAGGAGCCTTGGTCGCTTCAGTTCACTTTACGCCTTAAATAACACTGTCTAAAAGGAGCACCGAGTAAAAGATTGTTGTATCGTTCTTCATCATCTATGACTATTATTAGTTTTTCTGATGCTGACTAGGCAAATAGTCGTGTTGATAGACAATCAACTTTGGATAACTGTACATTTATTGGTGACAATCTTGGGATGTGGCGCACCAAGAAACTTAATGTAGTTGCACGTTCGAGTGTAGAGACTGAATATCAAGTCATGGCTTATACTATGTGTGAAAATGTCGTGGTTTCTTTCTTTACTTCATGATATGTGTATCAATGTGCCCTCTCCTATGGAAATGTGTCGTGGCAAACAAACAGCTATTTTAATTACCAATAATCTGATCTTTTATGAGAAAACTAAACACATTGAAACAAATTGTCATTTTATTCGAGATCTACTGCTGCGAAAGGAGATTATCACACCATACATCAAGTCTAGTAATCACGTAGGTAATATCCTTACCAAACTATTGGCTTGATCTATCTTCACAAATCTTTGTTTCAGGCTGGCATCTTTGATCTTTAAACTCCAGCTTGAGGAAAAGTGTTAAGAGTTCTTATTTTATATTATCAGAAGTGTAGGGTAAGAAGGAAAAAAAAGAGAAAAGCATAAAAATATGAAGGGTAGTACATTAGGTCACACAACTACACCCCTTGGTGTATATAAACACAAATACAGATATACTAAACTTATAAACAATGCATAACATAGCACAATCCAATGTAGCATGATCATTGTTCGAATTACGACATGATTTGCACAATTTGTACTCACTATCAATTCCATAGACATTGCGCCAGAAATCAATGCTTTCACTGTATCGGTCGGAATGAGTGACAGGTGCCATGTACAACTGTAGACAGTAAAAAATAATTATTTGCAAATTCGGAAAACTAACACAACACAGCCCTACCCCCGGCAAAGCGGCATTGGCCATATCTCCCAATATGCATTAGTCTAGTACTATTGTTAGATTATTTATACATTATCTTACCTGATATCACTGCTTAAATACTTCATCTTCAATTTGATATACATTATGTTCAAAAGAAAATTGAAGTACATTGGAACATGCCCCATAAAGACCAATAAATCATCAAAATAATCTTTTAAATGTCAATTTAACCACGAGCAAAATGAGGGAAAGTTGCGTACCGTAGCATTTGAAGGAATGATGAGACCCCCAGGCTTTAGCCAACGGTCTCTGGCAGTAATTACACTCCCCAACATGCTCTACAAATGAGGAGCATTTTGAAAGATGAAGCAATTTTAAAAAAGAGAAATGGAAAATCTCAAACAAAATACATGGTTCGTAACATATCGTAACACCTCGATGCTCAATCAAGTACACAAAAATCATAATCACCTCATACAGAAGCATGTAACCCATCCACTCTGAAACTATAACATCAACCTCTTCATTAATTTCGACATCCTGCAGTGAACAGAAAAAGTGGGACAGCCGTTTTGAAAATCTAATTATCAAAAATCCAAAAGAAATTCACAACCTTAACCCTAGATTGAATTACAAGTTAGAGCAAGAAAAGAAAACAATCTCAATGGCATCAACATTTTCAGTTGTTAATTGGAACGCTTAGTAAAAGATTGTTAGAGCTTGTCCCACGTTGGTAAAATAGCACTTAGTTTGCCCATCCGCTCATTGTCAATTGGTTCTGAGGTGGATGCTTTAACACGGTATTTGATTTAAGCTTGGGGAGGGTTTGAGCAAGACTCAATATCCTTGTTCTAGTAATAGATTCCCCCTGGTTAGGATTATAGGTGCACGCGTTATGCCTTTAAATTTGTGTTCTTATTCTTCGTGTGGGGAGTGTTAAAGCTTGTCCTACATCCATAAAATAACACCTGCCAAACCTATATATGGGCCTTGTAGACTTCTTCATTCATTGATAATTAGTTTTTGTTGTTCCGGAAAGGAAATAAACGATCTGGATCTTCCCTTACGATTATACACATGGATTACATGACACTAACCAGAGAGGGGTGAATAGGTTAATTAAAATTTAAGCTCGGGTGGTCACCAATTTTAACATAAATCTACCACAATTACCTCTTCACACAATGATATAAAAATTAAGGGTGAGAATCCCTTTTTAACCACCACGACCCCTTGAACCCATGAAGATTAGTGTATTGATTTTATCAATTAATTACTCAACACTCAATCTCTCACTAGGACCCTAACTAAAGACCCAAAACTTGATGCACAATTATGGATGATAAAAATAATCAATCAATCATTCAATCAAACAAATAGTATGCCTGTGTGCTTAAATTACAAGTGTAAATGAAATGCAACAAATAACACAATTGATTTGTTGATGCAGAAACCCTCCTCGGGAAAAACCACGGAACCTCTCGAAGTTCACTAAAAGTCTAATCCACTACCCCAAAATTAGCTTACAAGTACTCGAGTCTTATACTTCAACCAATACCATGGTTAGATGCTCCCTTCCTTCAATAAGTTTCTCCGCCAAAGTGCCTCTTCAACGTCTTAGATAGCTTCAATTGGATTCTCCACTGCAATAGATCCTCTAAATCTCGAGCAATCCTAGGACGCACCTAAGAATCTCGGTATGCACCCTTCCAATGGGTTTTGTCTTCAACCAAGCAAGTTTTTCTTCTCCAAGTTGTGAGGTTGGATGAGAATACTAGATGGTAGCCTTTGGGTTTAAGGATCTAAGATTGTGGTATGATCTCTAAAGTTTTAGAGGCAAAAATTCAACTCACAAAAGAGATACCCTAAGTTGTGAAAGGTTGTCTCTATTTATAGGTCCGAAATAAAGGTAATCTTGGCATTCTAAAAAACACAAATTTGCGAATGACCATTCAAGCAGTGATAGGGTTGTGGTCACTGGAATAAAAAACGAATTCCAAACCAACCTAGCAGAGTATGACTGCTCAAGGGACCTCTAAGACAGCTCGAGCAACCCAGAAGGCGACCCCAGCTCTTCCGTTTAGCCTTTTTCCAATCTTTTTCTCAGTCATGACGAGATCACTAGCGAAGGCTAGCAACCATAAGGTGGTTCCTATTGATTTTTTAAACATAAAACCAAGCAAAAAACTTGTCCTCTTAAACACTAATGGATATTGCTCAAGAGAAATGCGACGATGGTTCACATCTATATTTTCAAAACACACAAAAGGTTTAGAAAAACTTTTCTTTGAACAACACCTAGGAGTCGTACTCGGATCAAATACAGATTTCATTTTAACAATAATCCTCTCAAGTTTATTAAACCAAGAGATCATCTTAGATCTCAAGGTCATTACATTGTCCGAAGTAAGAAGGTGCATATGGAATGCTTTGACGCTTGATCTCTTCCCTTCTATTAATGCTTTCGGATCTTCATCATTGTAGCATCACGAGTATGAAATTGGTTGAAATTTACAATGACTTCACAAAATTAGCCAATTACAAAAACATGATCTTACAGTTTTGACTTAAATCTATATAATAAAATAGCTTATAATTCAAATCTCAAAAGATAAACAAAATGACATTTGCTATTCGCGGTTGAAATCGTTTTAAATTTTATTTTAAAGTTAATCTAACGGCTAATATTAACACCTTAAATTTAATAGAAAAAATAGACCCCCTAAGAGTGTGTTTGGAGTCTTTTTAAAAGTACTTTTAGAAATTATTTCTCATAAATACTTTTAAAAAAAAAGTATTTGAAACCGCCTTACCACGACCTCTACCACCACTACCGCCACCGCTGCCGCCACACACCACCACCGCCACCACCATTGCTATCGTTGTCAAAGTCATTGCCACCCACTACAATCATCACCGTCTCCTACCACCACCGTCGCCCACCACTTCTTACCCCCACTGCAAAAAGAGATGTTTAAATTCTTTTATCTCTTCTCTATGTTTGTGATTTGATTTTATATATAAATACAAATATATTTACTGTTTACCACCATTTTTTACTATATTGTGCCTGAAGGCACAGGTAATAACTAGTGTTTTAATAAAGAACAATAGAAGACATTCATAATCAACAATATAGCAGATATTGCAGGTAAATATAATGATTGACATGAAGGAATGTATAAACAATGTCCCTTTTATGAACACGGGGCACTGACAAAGTTTGACTCCACAACTCTATTTTAGGCCTTGGCATCATTTCCAACTAGAAAGCTATACTTCATCACCCTACACTTAACCAAAATTGGTGCAACTATCCCGATCGACAAACAACATTAAATCTTCAACAAATAAAACTTAACCATTTTTTTAAGCAATAGAAAACCCTTCATTTGTTTAGAAATGCCCACCTCAATGCGTCCATGCAAAACAATGACTGTGTCAGATAGGTTATTTGCCTTCACAACTTCTTTTGCCTAACAACAATTTCAAGAGAACAAGATCAGTTCAAAACCATGCATACCTTTGCGATCAATGCTTATTTTCACATGTATTTAAATTTTAAAAAAAAATCATAGACATGCCATTGTACGTTAAAATTCTTAATCTAGTATAAATAAAAAAATGTGCACCAAATACAATACGTTAGTGCACAAAATCAAACAAAACTATAATTCTTGAATACATATACTAGACTTTCGAAGCTATGAAGGTATCGGAAATAGTTTGGCAAGCTGCAAATGTAGCTTAAAAAACTACACCCCATTGCCAACATATTAAGTTACTTTTAACCCACAACAATTCAAATCATGTAAAAATTAAAGACATAAAAATATGCAGACCCAACTACCACTATTCCCATGTACTGTTCAGAGACTCAAAAACATATCTTTCTTTCTGACATTGAAACCCAAACCAAAAGACCTAAACTCTCATATCCTCGCTACCACAAAGCAATAGAGAATTAATTAAAATAAGCCTGCAAAAAACCTACCTTTACACTCTCATCAATCAGGAATAATAAAGGAAATAAGAAAATAATCATCAAGACAAAAGAATGAGAAGGATAAGCATAGTCAACTCTTCTTTCCATGTGTTTTTTGTCAAATAAATACATAAAAAAAAATAGGGGAAGGAATCAATATAAAATTAAGAAAACAAAAGGGGAGGTAGAAAGGAGAAGCTGGAGGAGATTGCGAAAAAGATCAACAAGCCAGAAACTGCACAAATAATAAAGAAGCTATTAATTTACCCAAAAATATAAAACAATTATTAATATACCCAAAAAAAAAAACAAAGAAGCTATTAATTAACATACATGAAATCATTATTTCCGTAATTTAGTAAGATAACAATGCATTGCACCAGCAAGGTGTCACGGGTGCAACCAAAACCCTTGATCTTTGTTTTGGCAATCTAGTAAAATATTCTCAGACAATTAGTTCATTCTCTTCCCTCTTCCCCTAAAAGTCCCCAAGTCAACTGAACCGCCGTATATCATTAGGGTATTTAAAGTCATCAAATTTGGGATAAATGACACTATAGATACATGATATTATAATATGGCATTGAGCGAGGTGGATCAGGACACCCTAAAGTATAGCACATCGAACCTGCCACAAGTCTCTCTTCCCTTTCCAAAGACCACTCCTATACTCACTAGGATATTATACCCCAAACTCATTCTACCAACATCCCATTGTCATCCCTTAGCAGTAATCATGATATGCTCTAGCCGCCACCCTTCCTTGCCAATGTCAGCAATACAAAATGTCCTACTTCATGATTCACGGCCTGGCAGAATAAAATTACACAAATAAAAACACGATCATATTTCTTAATCCATGAAGGGGCCACTAACTAGTTCAGTTGGATAAGCGTTGTGCTAACAACCATAAGGTTGTAAATTTAAATTTAAGGTCAGTCACTTCATCCAAATAATGTCAATTGTTTGATCTATAGGAAGCCCACTCCTCCCAATACCCCAAATTAACAAGGATCACACTGGATAATGACACTATGATATTATTTTCTCAATCAAAGGGTTTATAAAATTTGTTGCCGCAATAGCAAAGAAACAAGAAAGTCTCAATAGCAATCTCTTTTCAACCAATTACAAAACAAAACCCCTAGCACTAATCGGAAAGCCTAATCTTTTCACTTTTATAGGCTCTTCCAAAACCTATAGCAAACTTGATAAATACCCTCCTAATTAGACAATATACTCCAAAGATAATCCCAACCAATAAAAAATTAAAAAACCTTAAAATATTAAAAATTTGATTGAAACTCTCTCAAAATATGCTAATATCTCACTCCTGAGATCCTCCAACGTAAGTCTAACTGATAAACTTGCAAAGAAGATATCATCCTGATGCATCATTTCCTCCTAACAGAGAAGGAACTCAGCCACGACGACTTTGGCTACATGTAACTCTGAAAAAGGACTGGATGTAGTTATTGCATTGTTGTGGAGAAATCCCTAAGTTCTCTATCCGTAGCTTTCTGTTTCCCCTAACAAACACTCTTCCCAAAATGTCGTACAACATACATAAGAGTTTCTAACTCCAAGTGTTCAGCTGGCCAAGAAGGAAGACTTATGCTTGTAAAATATCAAAATAAGCCAAATGCTCAACAACATGGCATTTAATTTATAAAGATCAACTACATTGAAGATAAGAATGATAGTTAGGAACCACGAGAATTCTATTTTGGTCAGTGTCATGTCAAAAATGCTCAGACACATGTTGGACACGCTAAAATGAGTGCAATATTTTTTATTATTAATTTTTGGGTTAATTACAATTTGCCCCCTCCAAGTTTGGATCATGTTTCAATTAGCTCCTCATAGTTTCAATTTCTACAATTAGCCCCCTTTAAGTTTGAAGTTACTAAATTGACTAAAAAAAGTTGATGAAAAATATAAAATTTCTAGAATACCCCCGACCTTTAATGTTATTCTCCCTCTCCTCTTCATACCCAACAGTCCAAGATATTAGAAAAACCAAATTAGTCCACATAATACATTAGCCCCAACAAACCAAACCCAACCCCAACTCTGTCGGTCCCCTACCTTGTTCTTAAACTCCAACATTCCCCCAACCTTCTTCCCCATCACTGATGATCCTCCACCACCCCATACCCAACACCGGTAGTACCTCGAACCCCTAAAACTACCTACGATAGCCCCCCACCCTGATAACCAGCACTAGCCGTCTCCCTAAACCCCATCCCACCTCCAATGATTGAACAAAATCCATCCGAACAAACAAAATCAATCTTTGCCAATTACCACCACTTGGAACTTCTCCCTATTTCCCCTTATTTTCTTCTCCAAGCAACGAACCATGGCACATCTACTTTATGAAGCACGGACACTCTCGAGAATATGACGTATCTGTGTCGGACATCGACACTCTTCGGACACACTCGGACACGTGTTCGATACTCTTTTATCCGTGTCCATAATTAAATGATAAATTTTTAATTTCGGACACGTGTCAGACACATCTTTGGTGACATATCCTACACTTCTTTAGAACGTGTCTACCACTGAACAATCGGCATATATTGAAATATGATTAACAAAGGTTAAAATTTGAGAACATATAATTACTAATACTAGACATATTAAAGTTATACTCCAATTATAATAATAAAAACAAAAGATGCATAAAAGTTTTAAAAAGAAGAATTGAGAAAATTAAAGCAATTATTTAAATTATATATTAGGTACACATGGTCTACAAAAAACAATTGATGATTATTGACTATAATGAAGATGTTTTAGTCTAAAAATTTACACAGATGACTAGACAGTAAGTTTACTTATCATAAAATGCTGATTTTTTTATGAATTGTATATCATTATCACTATATTTGCAATAAATTATATAATGTTATATATAAAATATAATTTTTTTTGTAACGCGTCTGTCCTACTTTTTTTAGAAATGTCGTGTTGGTGTGTCCATATCGTGTCGTATCTGTGTCTCGTGTCTGTGTCCGTGTCCCTGCTTCTTAGCAGCTACTACATCTAGAATAATTTCACTGGGGAGAGGGTTTTTTGTTTAGGGTTTGTTATTGAGGGGTAGGGGGTGGGGGGGGTTTCGCCGGTGGAGGGAGTTTAATTTTCAAGGGTAGGGATAAGTTTTGCTAAATGAGGAAGGAGCAATTGTTGGGCTTACACCGAAGATGGGGTTTTGTGACCACTTGCTGGATTGGGGAGGTGGACAAATTCTCTCTCTCTCCCCCCAGATGGGTGTTGGCTTGTAGAGGATATATTTATATTGGGGTTGGGCTGTTTGGGGGCTACTATTAGGAGTGAGGGTGGGTTTCAATTTCTGTTTTCACTAGGTACGTGTGGGTTTCGGTTTCCCCAAAGGGGGGAAGGGGTTGGGTAATTACCAGTTGAGGGAAGATTGGGTTTTTAACTGAAGAAGATAGGGATTTTAGTTGCTTGGGAGTGAAGTAGGTTTCATCAAAGGAGGAAGGTGTTGGTTTTCACTAGAGGAACTCGTCGGCTTTCATTAGATTTTGCTTGTTTGATAGGTTTTGCTTGTGGAGGGTTGGATTGTTTCCTTTTTTTTATAGATTGAAGGGTATATATGTCTTTTAATTGTGTTAATGTTGACTTCTATTAATTTAGACGATCAAAGATAGCAACAATGGGGTGATTTAGTAACTTCAAAACTTAAAGGTGTCAAATTATCGAAATTGAAACCACGAGCAGCTGATTGAAACATGACCCAAACTTGGAGGGAGCATTTTATAATTAACCCTAACTTTTTCAAGAAAGGTTGGGACACGCAGCCAACACATGTTGGACATGTTTTGATATTTTTTTCAAAATTTTAAAAAACTTTACAAGTAACTTTTTCATTAAGGAAGTTATTTTTATAATTTTAAAGAGATATGGGTCAAAGGAATAATAAAAAAAGAATTGTAATTACTACAAGGATATAATATAATGTCGAACACAAAAGAAATTATATACAACTAGAATAAACTTTATATATGAAAGTATTGTGATGAAAAATGGGGTTATGAAATTGAGGTTCTTTGCAATTGATGGCAAAGTGAGATATCTTTTAAAATGAAAATTGTAGTAATCATTGATTGTTGGATCATGGATGTTTATAATGAATGTGTATCGGTATATGTGATATCGCATTTTTATTAGATATCATGATGTGAATTGTTAGAATTAAGGGCTTGATGAATTAAATAATTATTATCATAATATATTTATTATATCACATGATATTTATATACTAATTATTTCCAGGGCCTGAAGGCACGAAGTAATAAAAAAAATATCAACAATAAATATATTTGTATTTACACCTAAAATCAAATTATAAAGATAGAGGAGATAAATGAATTTAAGCACCGATTGTAGTTGAGGCGAGCGGTGATTGTGATGGTGGACAGTAGTGGTGCTGGTGGGAGTCGGTGATGGGATGGTGGTGGTGAGGTAGTTGTGGGGTGATGGTCGTTGTAGAAGAGGTGGTGGTGGAGTGACAGTGGGGTTGGTGGTAGGATGGCGGCAGCAGTAATGATGGTAATGGTGAGGCGATAGGAATGGTAGTGATGGTGGTGGTGGTGGTGGTGGTTGTTGAAGCTAAGGTGGTGGTGGTGGTGGGGCGGTGGGGGTAGTTGTGGTGGTGGGGTGACGGTGGTGGGGTGGTGGGAGTGGTTGTGGACCAATTCCAAATACTATTTTTTTTTAAATATTTACGAACAGTTATAAATCCTAGAAGTATTTTTAAAAAGTTATCCCAAACACACCTTTATTTTTCATATTAAATTCGGAGTGTTAATATTAGCCATTGGATTAACTTTAAAATAAAATTTAAAGAGATCTCAACCGTGAAAAGCAAAAGTAATTTTGTCTATCTTTTAAAATTTGAATTGTATTGTATTTTATTATATAGATTTAATTGGTGGTTGATCTCTAGGGTAAAATGATAATAGAGCAAATAAGTAGGATTGAAAGAAGGGATACGAGTAAGAAGTGAGGATGCAAGTGTCACACACACATACATAGAGAAACATATATAACAAAATACATAATATTTAACGTGTCCTCCACATGACCATGTTCTGCTTTTTTACAAATATCACTCCCATGTGTACGTGTCATGTCGTATTCGTGTCCTCGTTCTATGCTTCTTAGACTAATAATGCAACCAAGTGGCAAATCCAACACATAATAATTAGGGCCTCCCTTTGAATTATCTTAAAAGCATGGCTCAAAGATCCAGTCGTTCCATACACTACTTGCCAATGTCGGTCCAATACCATTCCAAGTTCTATGTAACCCACAAGTCTCCCTCAACTCGTTATTGGCACAAAAATGTCTAGATTGAGTAGGCCAACTCATCGTCCTCGATCTTATCGTATCACTCAATACAATTCCACGACGTTGCGGTGATATATGAATCTCTTCTTTTATGTATCATTTCTTGTGTATCCCTTATACTATTACGCGATGTCATCATCAATCCGTCTCAATGCCCATTGCCCATTGCCCATTGCCCACTGAATCGAGAGTTGATCCCGCAACCCTATGGCTAGACCATGCTTACGAGGACCAAACTTCTTAGCTCACAATTTGTGATACACAATGATGGAAGCCTTCCCCTTTCCCAATCAAACATTACCTAATTGCACACTTGGTACTCCTTGTCAATTAGGTTAAAGTCATCCTTTCATGTTTTATTGTAGTAAACTCAATCCTCTAACTTACAAAGGCGACAAGCGCACGCCTGTAGTAAAAAGTGATCAGTATTTAGACATAAGCAACTTCACAAATTACCAAGCCAGTTGTAAGATTAACAATACTGCTATATGCATATTCACCCAGTGGTAAAACCTAATTCCCTTTAATCAAATGATCTTTAACAAGAAATCTCAAGATTTCCAAGGAACCAAAGGCTCACCAATGTCACAACATTTGCAAGCTTTGACAATTTCTTAAAAATCTAGAGTGTCAAAACATAAATGCATTAACTCTTAAAATCCTACAATTTCTAATTTCGAGTACTAAGAATAGGTCCTCTTCAGCTACGTGCGTCAGGTATGGAAGTTAGCAAACCTAATTTATTCTTAAGCACAAAGGCATAAGGCTACAAACCTGAAATCCATTTGGTATGATTGTATTCAATATCACTTATAAGTTAAAGGTACCAAACAGCTTCATGATCAAAGCAAAGCACAAACTCCTCGTATATCAAGTAAAACCACCAACCCAAAGTTATTGAATTATAAAACAAACCATGCCTTCCATGTGGACTATTTTCTTCTTACCATATTCAATATCTCGCTAAAAAATATGTCTAACACGCCAAAACATTGCCAATACCAATGTGTGTAGGATCACATTCCACTTGACAAAAATAAAGTAAAACAAGCACATTGAATCCTGTTGTTTCATCCATTGAAAACTTTGTTAAGCTAACGTACTCCAAGTACAGTTGTTGCCCTTCAAATTTTCTACAACGAGAGCCATGACTGTATTGAAATCATGGATGAATTATCTAGAAAGTCATGGCAAGAACAGGAAATTGATAATGTTGGTGAGGGCCAGTCAATAATGACCTGCTTCACCCTCCCTGGAGTCAGCTTTAACACCTTCAACTTAAACTCTAGCCCTTGGGCTCGACCTTTAAAAAGTCACACACCTTCAAATTAGTTTCTCTTAGCGTAGAACACTTATCACTCATTGAAGGTGGTCTAAGCTCGTAGTATGATTTTTCTCTAACTCGATTCAAACTCTACTCAACAAAGTCTAGTCCTAACTCTCTGGGATGGGGTTTACCTACTTGCAGCATGTATCCGTCCCGTATAGGGCCATGATTTTTATTAAACCACAAGTTTAGCAGTTTTTTCCATAATCAAAGCATTGTCCCAGCCATGTGCCCTTTAGACACATGGCTTCAAAACATCTAGTTTCACTGCATTCAATCAACAAGCAGATTTGTGCTTTGGTGATCCCACCATCCAGCAGTTGCTTCCCTTCATTTGTTTGCACATTATTCAACTTTCGGCTCAACTTTCAGCCTTTAAGCTAACTTTTCTATTCAAAGAAATTATCCACGCTTCATGTGATGTGAATTTGCAAAAGAAAATAATATGACTTAATAGGTCAGTTATTAGTGCCTTGCAAAAGCTTCTTAAGATAAGCTTGTCGTATTTTCCGTTTCAAGGTAGATTTGAGGGTTAAACTGATAAGAATCGGATTATATTTCGTTATAGTAGGGGTAGACATAGAGATTAGAAGTTATTTGTCATTTTATTTTTCAGGAACTTAGTTATCATTTTGACTATTTATTTCTTTTAGGGTTTCTTATATATAGGTGGTATGGTATTTGTTTTAGTAGACTTTGATTATTATTGAATCTTGATATTGCTTCTTCCTCAAATTCTCTCTCTATCCTCATTCTCTTCTTCTTCTTTTCTCATCCCCTTCTTCTTCCCTTCTCATCCCTAATTATTCCCTACTACAATCTACATCAATTTGATATCAGAGCCCAACTTTAATTCGTACAAATCACAAAATACTGTTCATTGAAAAATATTGTTCATCGCCATAAGCAGCGGGGAAAAAAAATCAAAACCAGCAAGAAAAAAAAAATTGTTCATCGCACCTAGTGTTCATCGTTGTTCTAGTCTCGTACCAGCAAATAAAAACGAGAAAAAAATTTATCAGACTTCATCGCTGTTTGTTGATCCAGATTGCTTCTTCATCGTTGTCAATTGTTTCATTCTCAAATGCTTTCTCTTTTCTCATCTCTTTCTTCTCATTTTCTCATCACTAATTTTTTTCTTTCTAGTCTACATCAATTTGATATCATAGTCTGAGACACATCCACAACCTTACAAGGTTGCATGGGTTGACAAGACCTCCTTACCAGTCTCACAAAAATGTTTGGTTCCTATTCAGATGGATGACTATTCAGATCATATATGGTATGATGTCTTACCCATGGATGTCGCTCATGTCTTGTTAGGTCGCCCGTGGCTTTTTGATCTAGATTTGACAAACTATGGGAGGAAAAATACCTATGTTTTTAAGCATAAGGGAAAAACTTAAAACCTGGAAAACTTCACATCTTGACCAATAGGGAATTTGAAAAAGAGAGACAAGAGTCTAGTATAGTGGTAGCTCTAGTTGTCAAAGAAGTTTTTCAGAGTCCTTTGTAATCTAAGGATGATCTTTTGCCTAAGGTTGATAGTCTATTGAGAGAGTTCCACGATGTAATCCCCGAGGAACTACCCAATGAGTTGCCACCAATGAGAGATGTTCAGCATGCTATGGATTTAGTTCCAGGATCTCAGTTGCCTAACATTCCCCATTATCGTATGAATTCCACTGAGCGTGCTGAACTCCAAAGGCAAGTAGATGGACTTTTGCAAAAGGGGTCTATTCGTCATAATCTTACTTCATGTGTTGTCCCTGCTTTGTTAACCCCAAAGAAAGGTGGCTCTTGGAGAATGTGTGTTAATAGCCATGTTATTAACAAAATTATAGTCAAGTATCGATTTCCTATACCGAGACTTGAAGATATGCTTGACTTTTTAACCGATGTACTTTGGTTCTCCAAAATAGATTTGCGCAGTAATTATCATCAAATCCCAATTAGACCAGAAGATGAATGAAAAATCGCTTTAAAAATCAAGATGAACTTTATGAGTAGTAAGCGTAGACGTAGAGATTAGAAGTTACTTGTCATTTTACTTTTCGGGGACTTAGTTGTCATTATGGCTCCTATCACAAAATGCATGAAAAAAAGGGAATTTCAATAGACTCTTGTTGCAACAAGAGCCTTTCAAGAAGTTAAGCACGAGATGACAGAGGCACCCGTCCTTCGACAACTAGATTTTTCTAAGGTGTTTGAGGTTGCATGTGATGCATCTGGTATAGGGATAGGTGGAGTTTTGAGTGAAGAGAGTCATCCTATTGCTTACTTCAGCAAAAAACTCAATGAAACTAAACAACGATACTCTACATATGACAAAGAGTTCTACGTTGTAGTACAAGTTCTCCGCCATTGGAGGTATTATCTATTGTCATCTGAGTTTGTGTTATATTCTGATCATCAGGCATTGAAATACCTTCATTCCCAGAGAAAATTAAATGTTAGACACGTTAGGTGAGTTGAGTTCCTTCAGGAGTATACTTTTGCTCTTCACCACCGAGCGGATATTGAAAACAAGCCTACAGATGCTCTTAGCCGTGTAATTGTTGTTTTACAAACTACGAATGTCCATGTGATCGGCTCTGACAGGATTAGAGATGAGTATACCTCTTGTCCTGACTTTGGTATCACTTTTCAAAATGTTCGGGCTAGTAACCATCATGAGTGCATTGACTTCCTCCTTAGAGATGGTTATTTGTTTAGAAGGTCACGTTTATGTATTCCCCGTACTTCACTTAGGAATTTCCTGATTTGGGAATTACATGCGGGAGATCTAACTGGCCATTTTGGTAGGGATAAGACACTTACACTTGTTGAATATAGGTTTTATTGGCCCACTTTGAAGCGTGACATTATTAGGATAATGCCACAGTGTCGCACTTGTCAATTAGCAAAGACTAGGAAACAAAACATTGGGTTGTACATACCATTGCCAGTTCCACATACAGCATGGAGAGACCTTAGTCGGTGCCCAAAATGCATTCTGAAATTATCCAACTCTAACTCTGAATTTTTAAAAATAATTTTATTTTAAATATATATATTATTATATCAAAAGTTCAAAACCCTTTAGCCATTAGCCTTTACACTGTTCAAAATCCTTTTGAACCATACCTCCATCACCACCGTGGTCTCCATCACACCACCAGATCACACCTCCAGCCCCTCTCTTTCTCCCTCTCTCTCCCCACTGCTGGCAGCTTTAAAGCCTTCGATCCACCGACGGTCACCTGACTTCACTAGAGATGGGTGTTCACTTAAAATCAAAGTTCGATCCACTACTTGCCATCGATCTCCACTGTTAGCACCTTCGATCCACTACCTACTTCCACAGTTAGCACCTTTAATCTTAATGAGGTAAGCTTCAATCTAGTGATTAAATTTGGGGAAATTTATTTCTATTCTAAACTTTCGATTCGATTTGGGTGGTTTTGAATTGATTAATCTATGTGCAAATCTAGAATTTTTGGGGAAAAATCTAAACTTTTTTATTGGGAAACTCTGAAAACTCCGATCCGACTCCGCCAATCAAAATCGGAGCAGAGGTGGAGGCATTGTATGTCAGAGTTGGTGGCAAAAAATCATTCCAACTAGAGTCAGAGTCGGAAGTCAAAATTCATGATTCCGATGCCGTCGGAGTCGGAGTCAGAGTCAGAGTCGATGCCCACCCCTAATTCTATCAATTGTTTTTGTAGCTATCCCTTTTCTTCTTCTCCTTTCTATCTTCTTTTCCCACCTTATTCTATCCAGTAGAAAAGAAAACAAGATGGCCTAAGACATGGCATTACCAAAATTAGTGGTCATACCTGTTTGATGAAAGTCCTAAGACCGCGGAAGTTTGGTATGTCCACAAACCACATGTAACACGGTTGTACAACTGGTGTTATTTATCAAATATATCAATTAGATTGAAATCAATGGAGGAAGTGTTTGCTTATTTATGGACTTTAGCACTTTATTTGCATGCAAGGATCAAATAATCATTTCAGCACATTGTTTCAGTCACCTAAGAAACGGAAACGTTTCAAAAATGTTTCAAAAACATTTCGATTACATACATAATAGAAACAAATAAAAAATTTAGGAATTTCTTTTTAAAATATTTCAAAATATTAGTCTAAACATATCTAAACATCTTGAAATATTCTAAAACATTGGTGGAAACATACTAAAACATCTTAAGAGAACTCAAAACATTCTGAAATACCTCGAAACATCTCAAGGCACTGGAATTTCGATTCAATCAATGATTCGTTTCGGTCGCCTTGAAAATGAAAACGTTTCAGCCGTTTCAACTCGAAACGATATTTTGATCCTTATTTGCATGCCAACTGTTTGGTCAAATTGTCAAAGTCATGTTCCATCAACACTCCTAATGCAATCTGCCATTAAAATCACGCAATTTTATCTTCACACCCTTCTCATAATTGCATTTGAGATCTCCAAAATTCCCCGTAATTTGTTGTTCCCTGCGCTTAGCATTTGGTGCTCCTTGGGTGGACCCTTAGGAGGTGGTCACCTCTCTTCTTCATGCAATGGGTTTACCTCTTCTTCAAGATGAACAGAAGCCTCAACGCCAGATCTTCACTGCAGGCCCATTTCGGCAAATAATCCGAGTGTAGTGGTCTATTTTCTCATAGCTCACAACCCTATTGATGATCAAAGTGATCCAGAAACAGATTCTAAAAGGAAGAAGGAAGGAATAGATATCTTTTGTAAGTCCGTGCTAAGCTTAACCTTGACTTTGAACACCTCAACCTGTTTCCTACAGCCAAGACTATGTAACCAGGCTGAACATGACAGGACAAGAAAAATCTTTGCTAAAATTGGACATTTGGGTACANCCGTCGGAGTCGGAGTCAGAGTCAGAGTCGATGCCCACCCCTAATTCTATCAATTGTTTTTGTAGCTATCCCTTTTCTTCTTCTCCTTTCTATCTTCTTTTCCCACCTTATTCTATCCAGTAGAAAAGAAAACAAGATGGCCTAAGACATGGCATTACCAAAATTAGTGGTCATACCTGTTTGATGAAAGTCCTAAGACCGCGGAAGTTTGGTATGTCCACAAACCACATGTAACACGGTTGTACAACTGGTGTTATTTATCAAATATATCAATTAGATTGAAATCAATGGAGGAAGTGTTTGCTTATTTATGGACTTTAGCACTTTATTTGCATGCAAGGATCAAATAATCATTTCAGCACATTGTTTCAGTCACCTAAGAAACGGAAACGTTTCAAAAATGTTTCAAAAACATTTCGATTACATACATAATAGAAACAAATAAAAAATTTAGGAATTTCTTTTTAAAATATTTCAAAATATTAGTCTAAACATATCTAAACATCTTGAAATATTCTAAAACATTGGTGGAAACATACTAAAACATCTTAAGAGAACTCAAAACATTCTGAAATACCTCGAAACATCTCAAGGCACTGGAATTTCGATTCAATCAATGATTCGTTTCGGTCGCCTTGAAAATGAAAACGTTTCAGCCGTTTCAACTCGAAACGATATTTTGATCCTTATTTGCATGCCAACTGTTTGGTCAAATTGTCAAAGTCATGTTCCATCAACACTCCTAATGCAATCTGCCATTAAAATCACGCAATTTTATCTTCACACCCTTCTCATAATTGCATTTGAGATCTCCAAAATTCCCCGTAATTTGTTGTTCCCTGCGCTTAGCATTTGGTGCTCCTTGGGTGGACCCTTAGGAGGTGGTCACCTCTCTTCTTCATGCAATGGGTTTACCTCTTCTTCAAGATGAACAGAAGCCTCAACGCCAGATCTTCACTGCAGGCCCATTTCGGCAAATAATCCGAGTGTAGTGGTCTATTTTCTCATAGCTCACAACCCTATTGATGATCAAAGTGATCCAGAAACAGATTCTAAAAGGAAGAAGGAAGGAATAGATATCTTTTGTAAGTCCGTGCTAAGCTTAACCTTGACTTTGAACACCTCAACCTGTTTCCTACAGCCAAGACTATGTAACCAGGCTGAACATGACAGGACAAGAAAAATCTTTGCTAAAATTGGACATTTGGGTACAATGCTTATTTTGCATTCCAGACTCCCTATTCCTCCAGCACCCAAAAAAAAAAAAATTGTCACCAGTGGTACATGAAAAAAATCCATAAAAAGCAGCAACTAGATCTCTGGCATACAAAGGTATTCTTTCAATAAACATTGAGGTTTCGAGAACAGGCATATTGCGGGAGGGTAATAAAATGCAGCATGTTTTGGCCAACGATATCAAAAATTAATGCAACAGAGTACCTGCGCCGCAATGTCACTGGCATCCACGGCATATACCTGATCAACATTTTTAGAAAGACAATGGTTTCAACAACAATACAATGTCTGACTGATAGTGGACAAAATTTATAGTAAAAAAAACTAAAGAGTAAAGTAAACTGATCAATCACATCAAAGAAAATAGTTGTCCTCAAAGACGAATCTGAAAAATACTCAAGTTCCTCTGTCGCACTGAATGAGGCCCCAGCCAAAAAGAGGTTGTGAAAAATGCACTTTATGCTGTCACCTAGGCAGTGGCTATCACTATTCTCAGCAATCTTATGCCAAGCCATCATAATACTTTAACTAGTCGAAGTGCAAGCAACCTTGACGTAACAAGCATGTTTAATCGCCTACATTACTGGCAAAAAATGGAAGCAAGCGTTAACCAATGCTTTGCCAAAAAAGAGCTAGATGGCCTAAGACATGGTGTTACCAATATTAGCTGAATTCTTATGGATGGCAAGAAAACCAGTTTAGTCCAACTTTTTTGCCCTTTCATAGTCGCCCAGTTTAAACTACGATCGTATAAGAATGAACTTAGGTGCAATCAACCCATATGGTACTTCTTCCCACCTTCTTTTGTTCTTTTTTTTCCTTCCTATCTTCTTTTCACCTTTTTTCCATTTTATTCTTCCTTGTTCACCTATATATGCTTTTCATTTATATTCGTACAATTAAACCATATCACAGTGAAATTAGCATTTGACTTGGGAAATATAGCACCCTTTCTCCAAATATGCCAGGTCTTAGTTAAATAATGTAATATTTCCCCGAAATACACGTTTGTTTTTCTTAACCAAAAAAAAGGGGGCGTCTGGGTCTGGTTAGTGCAAGAAATTGGCAAAATTTAGTTGCATTCAAATTACTTCCAAACAAATTCTTTATGCGGATGTTGGTTGGATTATTGGTTTACAATTTCTTTTTTTCTTCTCTGGGAATTTTTTATCCTTTCTTTATACATAATTGTCTACTAAAAGTGTTTACATTTGACTTACAATTTTTTAATTGCTTCATAGTGAAACAGATTCCAAGCCATAGGTAATAAAAAGACCCGGCATGACAAGATGCACGTTTAGTGTGGCAATATGCCCATTTGGAATTTTCAATATAGTTGCTCATGTATTGTCTTATATGTTATATTTTTTGTATTTTATAGTTGTGATTTGTGATAATAGATTATTTCCTGCATTTAACATAGCTGATCACATGATTCCTCATTAATTAACAAATAAATATTTGCATGTCACAGACACATGCGTCACTTCAATTAGGCCTGCACTGGCCTTGCGTGTAGACCTTCATGCTTTAGTGCACCTTGCCGCTTCACTTGCATGGGTGGTAGAGCATGCCAGCAAACTTGAACAGGGCAAAGGTGTCCATAAAATTGCTTGTTGCTATGTTGATGGCATATGTATTTGGAAAATCATGTTCATTATGACAAAGAGTTTTGGAAATGCAAACAAATACAATGATTAAGTATATGGAAAAACTTCATACACACCCCACGTAGATTAATCTATCTTCAAAAAGACCCCTATTATATTTTATCTGAAAATTCACTGGACTCCCTTTTAATTTATATGATCGCTTCATTCAGATTTCAGAGCCCCGTTCGTCAATAGACGTTATTGACAAGGTAAAACTGATGATGTCATAACAGATTATTTTGTAAAATGCCTGTATTCCCTTAGGTCAACTACATAATCATACTACCAAAAAAAAAAACTACACAATCTTAGCCAACTATCCTCAAAGACTCAAACCTCTCCACCAACCTCCACTATCGTCTGCAATCACCATCTTTGCACACACTGTGCAACAAGCCCAACCCATGCCACTCCGCAAACAGATCCATAAATTGAAGCAACACACTCCTCAGTCAAACCCAAGTAAATTATAATCAACAACGTAATTCAATTTCTAATCAATCAACCCAATTTGGTTTATGATTAATCAAACCCATCTCAATAAACCAACCACTCCCCCATAAAAAAATACAAAAACAAAAAACCACCAAGCTTAGAAGTGCAAAACATCCATCCATAGATATGCATACAAGTTTATAGAAGCAAAATATTTGTTAATTGTGATTGTTTGTTTTGTCTTTTTTGTTATTGTGATACATATTATTTTATTCAGTGCATTGAATATTTAATTGATCACATGATTCCGTTATTGCTTTTTTGCATTAACAGAAAAATATTTGCATGTTACAAACACGTGCCTACCTCAATGAGGCCTACACCACGCCTCGCGCCTTCAACTTGCACAAATGGTAGAGCATACCAGCAAACTTGAACATGGCAAAGGCGTCCATAAAGTTGCTTGTTCACATGTTGACGGCATGTGTATTTAGAAAATCATGTTCTTCAGGATAAATAGGTATAGAAATACAAGGACTGGATATACAATGGAAAGAAAGTAGTCTACAATAATACACCAGCAGTTCAGCAAAAAGTAATCAATAGGACAAATAAAAGAACCAATAACCACCAGTTAAGAATAAAAACAAAAATACAAAAGAAAACCACACAATGATAGTTATAAAGTGTAGCATGAATGGATGTAGTTAAGTGTTACTTTGAAAAGTAAGAAGACAAGACTGTTTATTGCTTGTAAATTTTTAGCTTATGACGATACGTAATGGATAGTATCAATATGACTAAAGAGTAAAGAAAGATATCTAAAGGAACTTGCATTTTGAACAGCATGGTCATGATAGTACCCAGAGAGAGGATTAGAGAAGGCAACTAAGAAAGTTTTATATGGTACAGAAACCAAGATGAATGTCAAAAAAAAATTCAAAGACCAACTGAAAAATACAAATAACGAGAGAGAAATGAAGTGAAATTACTTAATAAGGCTTGCCCAGGTTTTGATATGTAAAGATAGCCTAATGTTGTATTTGGAAGCATGGAATTAAAATTAAAGAATTAATACTTGATTAATTTTTCTTCCATTCCCAGTTAAAGAATTAATGCTTAGTTTTCCTCCATTCCTAACTCAAAGGCATTTTCGCAGAATTAGACATCTTCCAAACACAGAGACAGCTTCTAAATTCTACAAAATGGTGGAAAAGGTTAAGCAGAGCTGACAAGCATCCATCAAACTGCAGAGAATAAGCAATGGTGGAGAATTGATGTCGACAATGGTAAGTGGATGCTTGTAATCAGATTTTTAATTCCTTTTGTCCTCATTAATCGAGGATGCGTCAAGTCTTGGTTGGATCGCTTATCACATTTGGTACAAACTGGTTGCCCTCAAATATGACCTCACAACCTTATGGTTGCTAGCCAAAACATTACCACTACTCCCGACAATGGCAATCATGAATATACTAATTAAACAGTAAAATAATAAACATAAAATAAAAAATTTTATCCTAACAATAAACAAAGAATTGCTATAGTAAATGTGGCAGTATTCCAGTCCACCATTCAAGATCAAGAAAATACCATTTTTATGATATAATATTTCATTGTTAACTTGTCACAGCATTCCCTCTTTCTCATCTACATAAAGAAAGATGTACAAATATCTGACCAACATAATAGGAGTTCATCATTTCTTGAATTGCATTTTCTTTAGAATCAATTATCCTTCCTAAAAAGACTAGACACTGCTATAAACAAAATTCATATCATATAACATTATGTTATGTGTTCTAGAATGCTTTCAAAAGTAAATGGTGAAACTAACAATGCTCTCCGTTGGCTGAACTCCAACAAACCAACATTAATATTTCTGACTGTATATTGAGAAGTTTAAAAAATATTAAATAAAAGATATCTTACTCGTTTTGCACCAGCCTGAGCACAAAATATGGAAAGAATGCCCGTGCCACAGCCAACATCTACCACAACCTGAAAGTATGATTACACATAATAAACAATATATATAAAAGTAAAGATATTGAAGAGGAAAACTAAATATAATAACAAATTCCTCTAAGCAAGCAGATCACTTAAGTTCACCAAAGCTAGGAACCAGGTACTAAAGACCATATGTTATGTTACGATACAAATGTATCTTTATATAGGCATATGCATGAATACATCAACATGAGCAACAAGTTTCGATTCCATCTTTACATAGGCACATGCACGAGTATTTCAACATGAACAACATATTTCAATCCCATCCCAGGATTATAGAGAGATGCAGAGGGAAAAGCAAGTAAATGGATTTTACATGGCTACAAAAAATGGCATAAAATGTTTTGAATACCAGTAACAATAATGATCATTTCCTAACATATATTGTAGTCTTACTCTGCCTGCAATGTAATTCTGATGTTGGAAAATTGCATTCCTATAAGTTTCAGTGCGCACACGATCCTGCATCATTTAAGGGGAATCAGTATACTTTAAAGGGGGCGAAAATGAAAATATAAATGCAAGCAAGAAATTAGATACGTTACTGTAATACTCAACAAAGAGACTAACCCAAAATGTGTGATTCATACAACAGAATATACTAATCTCAATCAAAGGGCCCAAAACTCCAAGATGAAGGAATGGTAAGAACAAAAGTTGATTATCACAAAATTCTCAGGGTTAGCCGCATATTTTATGTTTCAACATTATGCTTTATTTGGTATAGCAAGTTTTTCGGTCATGTACCAATGGCATCCGATGCAGTCTTTGGCCATCCAAACCATCGTAGACAAGCTTATCCCAGAGTCCTTGAGTCATTACTCCTATTTCTCCTTGATTTTCTATTTTTCCATATATTTCTGCTGGTTGGGCTTTTTCACTAATTAATTGTCTGGACCAGTTAGCATACAATCGCCAAAGCAGAGTCCTTTTGACAGTAACCTCTACTAATAAAACAAATACGAAAACTTCTTTTAGAGAAAAAGAACAAGGTGATCAACATGAAAAGAACAGTTCGTGAGCCAACAGCAATGAATTTTCAAAACAAACAAATGCAAACTCATCTGTCAAATGCATCAAAATTATGACCCACAAAGCTAAAATGCCCAAGCACACTAAATTTTTTAAAGCACGCCCCATCAAATATTGATCATCCACCACTGCCATACTAAATCTAAAAGCCTCAGAAAAGAAGTCCATGATCACAAGAGCAAAATTACTTCAAGAGTATTTTAGTCAAACAAAAAAAAAATAACTTCCAGAGTATTACCTTGATCATCTCTTCGTGAATACCCACGTGAGCATAAGAGTGGAAGTAGGCCATATCGAAATCCGTACATGGAGGCCTTTCATTCTCCAAATTCTGCCCATAAGAAACCCTAGTATTCCCATTCCCATCTCTGTGGTCACGTGACTTGCTCCGACTACCTCTCCGAAATCGTTGACTCATACCACCGCCGCCTTCATGTGGCTGCTGCTGGTGATGGTGATAGCCGTTACTGTAACCCTCACTTGGTGGTGGGAACATTTCCTCTTTCCCTCCGTCGCTAATGTGGCACTTCAGTCACTCGTAAGAGGGAAACAGGGAGAGAATTGAGGGGCTGTTTGGTATTTTGGGCTCTTGTGTTCTTGTTTTTAATTTTTATCAAAAATAAAAATAAAAATGTGTTTGATAATTATTGTTATTTTTTGTTTCATCACAGTTTTCTTGGAAGCAAGTCAAAAAAATGGAAAAAAAAAATTGTGTTGTACGAAACAATTCAAACACAAAACACGCACTCGGCGGCTAAAGAATGTTAATAAGGTCTCAGATTCGATCCTTATTAACAATAAAAGATGTGTATTTTTTATGGAAGTATAAATAGTTGGAGATTTTGGTATTTTTTCATTTCGTCCTCTCTCTCTCTGTGAAGACAAATCAATTGTGCTCTGCCTATGAAGACGAACCAAAACCCTTTGTCGATCTTTTTCATGTTGTGATGGTGATCTACCTTCTTTACGAACCGATGGTGCTCTGCCTTCTTTACGAACCGATGGTGCTCTGCATACGAAAACGAACAGAAACCCTCTATCGATCTCTCTTTTGTTGTGTATGTATGTATATAAAACTCTATATATATGTAGATCTGTGTATATATATGCATATATATACAAAGATTTAAATATATACAGCTTAGATCTGTGTTTTGTCTCCGTGTGTGTATGTGTCGATTTGTGGGTGGGTGTGTGTGTGTCTCTATCAATTTGTCTGTGTGTCTCACCTCAGTCAAACCATTCAAAGCAACAATCTCATGTGTGTGTGTGTGTGTTTGATTTTGGGTATGACTATGAATCTACAATTATTGGTTTGAATTTGCATTTTTGATTTTGGGTATGTCTATGAATCTGCAATTATGGGTATGAATTTTCATATTTGATTTCCATAAGCTGAAATATATGCAAAGCTTTGTGTAAAACACCACCTAAGTGTTTATGAGTCTATGTGTGTCGTGTGTGTGTTGGTGTGTGTATTTATTTTGGAATTGTGTTGAAATTAGAATTGGAAATGGAAAAGAAGTTGGTTTGGAGGCTTTCTGATTCAGGAGTATACTAAAGGAGCAAGTTGTTGCTGCACTCATCTAGAAGCAGGTTGTGTCTCCTATTGCAAAACTATTATGGTGGAAAATTCTTAAAGAAGGGGTTCAAATTGATGACAGATTTCAAAAGTTGAGGGTTCCAATGGATGACAGATTACAAGACATGGTTGTAGTGTACAGATTTGAAAAGTGAGGATAAATTTTTCAGTTTGCCGGTAGAGCACTATTCATATACCATTTGCCGGTAGAACACTACATATGCATCATTTAAGTATAAGTCATGTTTATGAACATAATTTGAGTATGTCATATAAGAAAAACATACTTAGAATGTTAAAATACACATACTGTGCGAATTTGAGATTAAACAAATGGTATCCCAAGAGGCCTAGGTGGGACCGGCCAAACCCAGCCACTAACAAAACTCTATTTTTTTTGAAAATTTTCATTTAAAATAATTCTAAGAACTTTGGTTAAAATAAAATATCGAATTGAGACATTTCGGGATGAGTTGTAGTGTAATAGGGTACCAAATTCATCAAAGGCAAAAAAATCATTTTTGCACGTTTCCCCTCCTCTATAAATACAACCCCTTTAGTGTAAAAATATCACATTTTTGGATTGAAAAAAGGGGCCGTACACGCTCTTGGAGGAAAAAGAAAGAAAAACCCTAGGTTTTTCTGGTTTCAAGCCACCAAAAATCATTCCTAGGCCAAGATTCTTGTAAGACTTCCTTCTAAGAAGTTGTTCCTCTCAATAAGGGCTATATTATCACTGATCGGTTCAGCTATATAGCGAACACAACTCTCTTGGATGGTCATATATTTCAACAACTATATTCTCACTTAATCATATATTTCATCCATTGAATGGTGTTTCACATTCATGTAGATAAGGTGTTTGATGAAATATTTCATAGAATTTACATTGAAAAAAATCAAGGTATCTTGGCATACATGAATTCTTGGAACATAGTGTGGATTGAGCACTTGGTGCTATGCATTACGAGGGTGTAGATCCTATGGTGAAAAACACAAAATTTGGTCAATAACAGTACTCGCGAGTTGACGAGGGCGAACTGTAAAGCGAGACATGGGTAACATAGAGTTACATGGGTGTATCATGCATATTGACATTGCATAGTATTGGAGAATTACGGGGTTGTAGCTTTTAAAATGTACACTTGCACATACCACGCCTTAAATTTGTTCCTAGCATTCGTACTTTGTCATACCAGCAGTTGAGCTAACCCATTCGTGGGATATCATATTGCAGATGAGGCTCCCAGTACTTAAGACTTGAGGAAGTCTTAAAGTAAGGAGGGGAAATGGGCTTGAATGGATATTTGGTCTTGGGGCATATTTTGTATGTATGGGCATAAACCCAAATGACTTATGTTTCAATTTGAAAAAGTAATGGATTATAGACTTTGGGTCATTTTAAAGTGTAAGGGTGTAAACTCAATTGATATGTAGGATATCTTTATGTAATGAGTATCATATGTGTATATTGAGACAACTAGATGTGTATATTGAAAACAAATGAAGTATGTTTAATTTTCATGGATTATGGCCACTGAGTGAGGGGCGGGTTATGATATACTTTTGCATATGAAATATAGTGAACATTTGGTGGGAAAAATGTTTGAAAAATATAGGAGGTTATGTCAAAATTTTATGAAAAATTAAAAGATTTGTTAAGTGTTTAAAATACTTTTTAAATAGGTGGGAAGAATGTCAAAAGGAGGGGTTTAGAAACTTTTGAAGAAATAGGCTAAACATGAGAAATGAATGAGAAATCAATTTATCCAATCTAATGACCTTTCATTTACTTTTCTTCTCCCTTTTCACTCACTCCCCAGGTTTGTGAAAATTCGGGACGTGACAACATGGTATTAGAGTCTAGGTTCGAATATCTTGAGACTATGGGACGTTGCTGAACACTATAAGGTCGTGACATATGATTTAAAATTTTGGTGAGAAGTATGTTAAGTGTAATAACTTGTTTGGTGTATGTGAAGGCATACTGTGGTTGTTGCTTGTGAAGTGTCTAGTGTGAAAAGAGGTATTAATTTTTTTCTTGGACTTGTAGACACGTGCCACCAAAGAGGACTCCTGCTAGACCTGTAGTACCTAGGCGTGGTAGGCCTAGAGCGACAGCACCACCGCGGCGTGGTAGGTCCCAAGCCGCTGCTCCTGCTCATAGCACAGTTGAGGAGGTCGTTACTCCTGCTCCTGCACCTGCCCCAACAGAGGAGGTGGAATAGACCATTGGCGCTAGAGATATGACGGCCATTTTACAGAAGTGTTTTCGAGTTGTGTAGGAGATCAGGACTGCAGGTGGCGAGATCAGGGATACCTACGTGATGAAGGTATTCCAGAGTATAAGACCTCCTACATTTGCTGGATAGCCCGACCCTCTAGTAGCCGAGGAGTGGTTAGAGCATATCACCATGATCCTAGACTCACAGGGGATTGTTTCACCTATTTTTCATTTCCAATTCATTCCAAACCTTCTCACAATCCTAACATGTAAAATATAGTTTTTCATATAAGACTTGATACATACAAGTTCTATTACAATAATTTCATATATTTACATACCAAAATATATGTTTTTCTCAAAAGTTTTACAAAATTCATGGTCAAAGGCCACAAATCGACATTTTCTTCATCTTGGAGGTCCCGAATGAGAGTCCTCTGCCGGTACAAATCCCGCACCTGAAATGTGTTCTCGTATAGGGTGAGCCACGCCCAGTAGAGTATTTCCTACCGAAGCTATTCCCCTACCTAAGTGCATATGAATGTTCATGCAACATTTTACCACCAACAACATCTCAACCACAATATATTATTCAATGTTGAAGTCTTTGCATATCATGCCATGAAATGAGATGAGACTCACTCATGCAACTCAACCCGAGCCCTTCCCGGCTCCTTTTTCCCCATGTATGTCATGAGTACAAAAAAAATTGGTTTTCCAAGCCCCGTCATTGGCGTTGCACACCCAATGACTAATTTAAAATTCTTTGGGTCTTTCTTTGGGGTGGGTATTTATGGACTTACACCAATGACACCCAACCGACACAGAATTTATGGACTTCCACCAACAGTTCCACGTATATCGACACACTTTATGGGCTCTTATACCAACGGAGTGCGTATCCAATCAACGGGTCTCTCACCCAAGGGATAGTCTAGCCTTTCTTGCTACCTCGACCTAATTCATTATCCATAACACCGTGTGACTCAGTCAAAAATTTGATCCAACTATCCCGAGTCCACCATCATTCACCTATCTAGTGTTTGATGTTAACCATGCACACACACACCCACACTCATGGCTATGGATACGTTTTCCCCGTGTAAATGCAATGTAATGCATCATTGCTACTTCAATGCCATGCCCAAATGTAAAGAATGTCACATAAGCAAAATTTAACCCCATTTACACATATTTCATGGCAATTTATATCTCAAAACATAAAATTACCAATTCCATCACAATGTCGATATATCTATGAGCATACATAAACATTTTCATAGTCAACAATCATTCACAAGCATGTTATCACATAATATATGCCAATAACACACTTCATCCACCAAGGCATAATTTAAACACTTAATATGCCCACATAGCACCCATTTGCATGGATCACATTGAGTCAAATTACCAACTCAATTCAAAGTAAAATTCATTCTATCCAATTTCCATACCCATTTGATCCATTTCCACAACATAGGTAATAATATAATCTTTCTATCAACATACCTATTACATACTACACCCTAGGTTGTTAAATAAACCTAAGTAGGAAGGAACCCTACCTCTTGAAGGGTAAACCCACTTGGTAGAAGCCCTCAATACTCAAATTTTTGCCCCAAGCCCTTGATTCCACCAAGCTTGGTTTTGAAACTTCGGTGAAATCTCTTATTTTTGGTGTGTTCATGTAGCCCTCGAAGAGGAGACCGACTTTTGTTCTTGTCCCGAGTGGATTTGAGCACCGTAGCTTTGTAGATCGTAAAGAGAAGGTGGAAAAACTCTCTTTTTTTCCTCTCTTTCTCTCACGTTGGAACTGGCTGATGAATAGGGGAGGAAATTTGATTTTCTTCCCCTATTTATAGCCTCCCAACACTTGGTCTACAACGCACCACATGGCCCTATTTTTTTGGGTCCATTTTAGCCCCGAAATAATTTAATTTCATCCCGATTCAAGTTCAAAATATTTTTATTTTAATTTATTTTCAATTATTTTTTAAATTTCAAATTTTTTTTATCAAAAATTCCATTTTTGGGTCATTCGAGACTCGACTACCTCGTAAAATATAAAAAATTTGACTATCTCAAAATTTGATAAAATTTGACGTGGTAACTAAATTTTGCAAGATGAATCCAATGGTGTGGTCTATTTTGTCATTCGAGTTTTAGAAAATTTCAGGTTTACAATCCGTATAGTAGTGACAAATTATCATTTTGTCATTTTTAATAAAAATTTTAAATTTACTCGGGTTTTACAGGTACCGAGAATGAATGTTAGTATACTATTCTTGAGTTAGATTTATCACTGCCAATGCGTTGGTATATGCCCTTCCTAAAGTTCGATATTGTTGCGACAATTGAGTGTGTGTGTGTGTGTGTGGGCCAGGATATTCTCGAAGTGTTTATTCATACGATGTCATACATCATACCTGAGATACACATATACATAATGTTGTGAAAGATAAAAGTTGTGGTTTGATATAAATTGTTGAAAATGGTACAAATTGTGGGTGGTGTTTGTTGTTGTGGAAATGGTTTATGATTGCAAAATGGCTTATTGTTGGGAATTGGTTTTATCTCTTCTTTTAATTTATTGATATTGCTTAAACTTGAGATCAGATGAACTATCACTATTTTCTTTCAAAAGTTATATATGATATTTGTGAAATGAGACCGACTTGTTTTATATGTTTTCAAAACCTTGTCCAAGTTTGAGAGAATTTTTCTATAGAGCTTAGTGCTCACCCCCTACAAACAATATTTATTTTCAGATTTCAGTTTAGAGGAAGAGTTCGGAGTTGACGAGCAGGTAAATTGGGAAGCTATAGTTGATGGGCATGTGGATCCAGAGGGGGATGTCTAGAATTGTTATTTTTACATACTAGACTAGGAGTTTCATGTTGCGATAATGCTCATGTTGATACTTTCCTTATTCCGCTACGAGATAATAGTTTGGGTATATCTTTTTGGGCGTAATTGTCATTGTTTAGCATATTCTTTTGGATGCAATGGCCATGGTTTGACATATTCTTTTGGATAATGTTGTATATATTATGGATGATGACTGAAATTATCTTTATTTATGGATCTTATTAGTTGCTCTCTTGATGTGAATGGTTTTTAGATAGTAATGCTGTCTAAGGTGAATTTTGGGGTGTTACAGAAACCATTAAAGGCTGTGACATACTGGCTGTGAGGACTTGTTCAGACTTTGAACCATAATGGTTAAAGGTTGTTGAAGAGATTAATGGCAAACCTGCTATTCCTGTTGGTCAGCTGCCCACCACGGCGTTTGATGGTGGCAATAATGATGCATGGAGAGGAATGAAGGATTGGCTTGACAAGCAGGTTAAAGGATCGATGGTTTATGTAGCATTTGGAAGTGAGGCAAAACCAAGTCAAGCCGAACTCATCGAGATAGCTCTTGGGTTGGAGCTATTCGGATTACCATTCTTCTGGGTTTTGAGAAAACAACGAGGTTCAATAGATACCGAGTTAATCGATTTACCAGAAGGGTTTGAAGAGAGAACCAAAGGTCGTGGGTGGGTGTGCACGAGTTGGGCACCTCAACTCAAGATATTGAGTCATGACTCAGTTAGAGGATTCCTGACTCAGTTGGGTTAGAGTTCAGTGGTGGAGGCCTTACAGTTCGAGAGAGCTCTTGTTTTGCTAACCTTTTTAGCGGATCAAGGGTTGAATGCTCGGGTTCTAGAGGAAAAGAAGATGGCGTATTCGATACCGAGGAACGAGATGGATGGGCCTTTTACTAGGAACTCAGTGGTTGAGTCACTGAGTTTGGTGATGATTAAGGAAGAAGGAAAAATATATAGGGAAAAGGTCAAAGAGACGAGGGATTTGTTTGTCAACAAAGATAGGCAAGACGGATACATGGACAACTTGTTGGATTATCTTCAAAGTCATAGAAGGCTTACAAGGGAAGACCAACAAATGGAGGAGAGAGAAAATAACTATGGTTCTTTCCAAGGGACAGGTGCTTCGGACAAATTTCACAAGGTAAAAATAAGAGGTATTTTTATTGACTAATGTTATTTAAATTTAATTTAATAATGTGATTTTATTATAATTATAAATTATTATTAAATTCTAATAATTGATGGAATCTATAATTAATTTAATGGTTAAAGTGAATTAGGTCAATAAATTAATTCTAAATAGCATTATTTTTTTTATTGGTGTGAAAATTTGGACCAATGAAAGGGTTTGGGACATAGGGTGTGTTGTCTCACTATGGTTCATGTTGTATTCTAGTTGTGTTATCGTAAAAATAAAAATTTATCAAATATTAAAAATATTTATTTAAAAATAAAATAATTTTTTTTGTTTTCTCTCCAAGTGTACAAAATTGACACTTTAAGGACATTTTACCACCTTTCAGATAAACTTCCTAGATCATCAATGGTATCAGAGCAAGGTTTGTGTTGAATACACAATTTCAGAAAAAACTATGTGGTTCAAAAGTTAAGTATATTCAATATTGGCTGCAACTACATCGGAGATAATTGTCTAATGAGTACTTCGGTGAAATTCCCAAGGATTGGAGTGTTTGGAGCACTCGTCGATAGCTTGTGTGGCAGACAAAGACGAAGAAGAACGAAGAGGTCATTCCAAATGGTGTCATTGAGTTTAGCCAAAAGATCCAGCCACCAAGCCCAGCCTTTTTCTAAAGGTTTAATCCAGAATTCTTCCAAGCCTTCCAGAAGATTGGGCCTGGGCCAGTCCGTTTCCAGTCCAATCGAACACACCAACCCTTCCAAAAAATTGGGCCAATCACTTTTCAGTCCAGTCCTGTCCAAGCTGTTGAGCCCCCTTTGTTGTATATTGTTGACATAGCAAGTGAGAATGAAGACTGGAGGAAGATATCATATTGTACAGGGGTCTAAGTATAATTTATCCTTTTTCAAATTTTAGAATTGGTCTCATAGAGAAAATCTGGCCACCCTCAACTCATTGGCACCATTTCAAGCCGCTACCCATTTATCCTAAAAACAATTGTACACTTGATGTAACTCAATGTCGAAGTTAACAATTGCAAGTGTATTGCTATCACCTCATTTTAATAAAGAAAAACTAGTTTTTCTATATTGGTTTTATTGTGAAGTTTTTTGATATAAGGATCAATGTTTAACTTGATATTGAGCTATTAATTACGATGCATCAATATATTAGCATACCATTAAGAATTTTAGATGGATTGACTCTAGAGATTTTTGCTCTAGTGAAGGGTTTGAAGAACGTTGAGCTTTACTTGACAAATCTAAAATATGAAAAAAAATGAGAAAAGGAGACATCTCTTTTACCAAGTATAATTTATGTTTATTGCAATTTTATTTTTCGTATTTTATGTCCTAAACAAAATGACCAATGCTACATGGACTTAAAAACTTGATAATGGTTGTGATTATCAAGTCTACTTTTTAAGTTCATATAACATTACTTAAGCAAAATTATCTGTGGGGGAAGCCATACACGGTACCCATCAAAACAAGTAAAGAATTGTTGTGCCTTTGATCTCTCATCTCTTAGTCGCCTCTCATCTTTCATCTCTCTGTGTTCACCCTTCAATTATGTGTTTCTCCATCAAAATTTGGTAACGTTCTATTCCCTTATCTCTCAATGTAAGAGCAGCCTACAGATGAGTGCCAAAGTGTATATTTGATCTCTTGTAAGAGCATCCTACAGTTGAGTGTCAAAGTGATAGCTCTTATCTCTCGTCTATCTCTCATCTCTCCAGACTACTGTCATTCTGAATAATAATCAGAGGACTTCACATCCTTCATCCTTATTCATTCATCTCTACTGTCTAGTGAGGGCACTACATAGATTGTCTAAGGTTAGGGTTTAGATTTCATAATTATAGATCCATTCCTTAAATGTTAGAGTTTGAACATTTTGGAGCATTATTTTATTAGAGATTTGCAAGATAACATGAGATCCTTTATTACTAATATTTTTCAGCACCGTATTGAATCTGTGATTTAGGTTTTAACCATTGTTTTACAAAAGTACATAACAAATTGGCAATAGGTAGTTTAAGGGATTTCATTGGTTTTTTTCATCTCCTTTATAACATATGGGTGTAAATGTGTGTTGGTTTTGCTCTGGAGTTGGTGGAGAATAATTCTCTTAGGAATACACTAGTTTAGTAAAGATGTTGGATTTTGGTTTATACTTGTTGAGTTTAATTTAGTAAGAAATTGAGCCCAAATTGACTAATCCAATTTGAACTCAAAATTTAACAAATTAAGTAGGGTAGTACTCGGGTTGAAGTCGGGCTTGGGTTCTATTAGAGTTAAAGGTTTCGTAACTAGTTTTTTTTCATGAGTTGGGCCCCAAGAGGTACCACTTTTTTTGTGAGTAGAGTGATTACCTACACAACCTTGGTTATCGCACACACGCCAGCCACCCGTCCGCAACTACCGATCTGACCAGACTTGGCCTTTGGTCAAACCAAATAGATCTGGATTCAAACCACAACGTCTCCTTTTAACCAAAAATTTAAATATCCAACCAAATTTTTAAATTTTTTTCCGTTAAATTTAAATTTGGAGACAAAATTAATTGTGATTGTTCACACTCCAAATGTGTTTTTCCCTTTCATTACTATCCAGATTAATGAGTTTGTCTTTTAATCCGAATAAGTTCAACGAACAGTGGCATCTTGTGCCTCTTCAGGCAATCTGAATAGACAATAAGGATCTATAAATATACTGTCTTACAACTATTTCCAATAATAAAAAAATAGACAATAATCTTGGCATACTGCTGCATCCTCTCTCTATCTTTCTGCATTGCATATCTGTATGGTTCAAGTGCAAAACACAAAGTTATGTTTGTTGGATTCTTGAAGATTGAAGTATTGTTTTGCATATTCAAGAATGAAATATGTTCTTGTAAACCCCCACACTCTTATCTTTATATAACAAGTAATTATTTTTGAAATGCTTATATAGGTGATGAGGTATGCATGAACCCTATAGATTTCAATAGTATGAATAAATACTAGGGAGACATTTTTTTTTTTTTTTGAAATTTAATTTTTAGAGGCGTTTAAGGTTGATAAGGGTAATTAAGTAAAAATATTAATTTTTTTTAGGCCAAAATAATATTATCATTGAACCTGAGAGATCCGAAAAACTTGGAATAACCGTTTAGCACATATAGCGGTTCGGAGGAATAAAATAGTAATTTTAGTGTTTCGAGTGTAAATTTGTGAAACCCAGGAAAAATTTGAACTTTTTATAAAAAAAAAAGGGACAAAATAGTAATTTGTCATTATAGTGCGGGCTGATATTTTTCTAGACCTCGAATGATGAAACGGACCTCACCGTTGGATTCATCTCGCGAAATCTAATTATTCAGATAAATTTCGTCGAATTCCGAAATAGTCGGATTTTTCATATTTTTTGAGGTGACGGGTGTCTGGTGACCCCCAAAAATAAAATTTTTATCAAAATTTTAAAATTTGAAAAATATTTTAAATAACATTCATATAAAATATTTTGAGCTTAAATCGGTACAAAATTTAATAGTTTCGGAGCAAAAAACGGACCCGAACAAAAGAGGACACCTGACACGACGAGGGCCAAGTCTTTAAAAG
The DNA here is from genome assembly GCA_963454935.2 of Ilex paraguariensis. Lineage (NCBI taxonomy): Eukaryota > Viridiplantae > Streptophyta > Magnoliopsida > Aquifoliales > Aquifoliaceae > Ilex > Ilex paraguariensis. Next base: position 4,572,264 of record CAUOFW020003946.1, read on the forward strand.
TATAAAAGGGGCATAATATCTGAAAAAAATCAGATTTTCTTCCCCAAGAGGCCGGCTGGTTCAGGCATGAGAAGAGAGAAAGTGTGTTTTTCAAATTTTCTTCTAACGATTTCTCAAGATCCGTTGGTTAGAATCCATCAGGCCAAGAACTAAAGTCGATCTACGCGACGAGGGCTATGTGTGGGTACCAAAAATGAAGACTTTCACCAAAGATTCAAAGACAAAGTCTTGGAGGATCAAAGCTTTGGGGCTTGTTTTGGTAGAATAGAAGTCTCTACACTTCTATTAAGGTAGGGGGTTCTCCTACTTAGGTATATTCTTAGCCTAAAATGTCTATATGAGATGGTTGAATATATGTGCTTATATATATATTGATTCATTTATGTATATGATTAAGGAAATGGGTACGGAATTGGGCCTATATAAATTCTTAGTAAAAATTGGCAAAAGAAGTTACTTGTGTGATTCCTTGGGATTTGATGTGTTTGGATATGTTATGTGCTCAAATGTGATTTATAAAGATGTGGACAATATTATGTGATAACAAGAAAAGTTGGTACACTTTTCTACTCCGGACTAGTTGTCGTAGAATCGTCATAACTTTGGATCCAACCGTTGGATTGAGCTGAACTCTTGACACAATACAGAAGACATCTAGATATACAACTTTTGCGTTTTGAACTTTTCTAGATTTTGAGTAGAGCATGGTCAAAATAAAGAAAAACAGAGGTACTTCCACCAGCGGGAGCTAGTGCTGGTGCCTTTGTTATCAAACACCAATACCCCTTTGGTTTATTAACTTCTAAGCCTTCAAATCCTCATTTAATGTGGTCATACCTTCACCACACATCCAAGATAGTTGCAAGGTTCTAAAATACTTGAATTATGTGATTACATGATTGGTGCCTTGAAGGTGTTTGTTGTGTTTGATAAAATAGCATGCTTGGAAAATGTGGTAAAGTGAAATTACATGCTTATGATGTGATTTACAATTGTAATGTTATGTTGATGTATTCTTAACGATATGTTAGCATTATGATGATCATAAAATTTATATGTATNACTTAGACCCAGTGTGGGCAATGTTTACTTATAATTGGACCCGGTGTGATCATTGTTGAATATTGGACCTCGGATGGGTTTGGTTATTGTATGATTGCACAGGTTGAGTTTTGGGTAGAGCTTCCCGTACAAAGGAGACTCTACCTGAATTTCATCAAAATAATGGTTCCCGATAAATGTGGCACAATGGCGTGATATTGAATTACTCGGTATCTATAGGTATCCTGCGGGTTGATGGGTAATCAACAGACCCCTGGATTTTGGGTTNTCATTACATATTGAACATGACAGTAGTTTACAATGATGCATTACATTGCATATGCATGTGGTAAGCACATCCATAACCATGAGCATGGGTGTGTGGTTGTATGTTTGGTCAATCATCATCCTTGGTGGTTGGTGGTGGGCTTAGAAAAGTAGGATAGAACATCCTATTGAGTCGCACGGTTGCAGGTTGCATGAAAAACTTAGGTTCGGTACCGTTGGACCAAGGTTCAACAGAGTCACAAGAAAAAATATGTGTCGGGTACAGCAAGTAGGGCTAGACACTTCCTCGGGTGAAAAACCCGACTACTTGGTTCATACACTTACCGGCGGTGAAATTCCAGAAAAGTGTAACGGCGTACGGAGCCGGAGGTGCGATTCCTAAATTCGATACCCAATAAAGGCACATGATTTTAATATAAAAAAATTATTCATTTGATGGAAAACATCCAAGAATAAATTGATTTTATGACATATGGTTGATTTCAAAATGATCTTTGGATGTGTTTCATCAAAGACATTTGTTTTACACATTTGCGTCACATTGTGTTATGGGAATCGGTGTGGGTTCAAGATAGCATGCATGCATGGATGAGTGAGTTTTGTCTCATTACTTAGCATGACATTATAAGATTCTATCTTGAATAACATATTCTTATTTGGAATGGAAGAAGTTGTTTGTGGCATGTGCGCATTGCATACGTATTTTAGGTGGGAGGTAGCCTCTGTAGGAGTTTATTGAGTGTTGGCTCACCCTATATGAAAAACATTTTAGGTGGGAGAGATACACAGGTGGATGGCCCTCCCTTGGATCCTCTTGTTTGAAGAAAGCCAAATGTGGCTTAATTTTGTGTTAATGTAAAACATTTGTGAAAATAATATTTTGGGTATGTAATTTTTTGCATAATTGTAATAGAACTTATATAGACAATTTTTAAACCAACCTTGCATGTGTTGATATAAATATGAATACTTAGACCCAGTGTGGGCAATGTTTACTTATAATTGGACCCGGTGTGATCATTGTTGAATATTGGACCTCGGATGGGTTTGGTTATTGTATGATTGCACAGGTTGAGTTTTGGGTAGAGCTTCCCGTACAAAGGAGACTCTACCTGAATTTCATCAAAATAATGGTTCCCGATAAATGTGGCACAATGGCGTGATATTGAATTACTCGGTATCTATAGGTATCCTGCGGGTTGATGGGTAATCAACAGACCCCTGGATTTTGGGTTGTCACAGCTTGGTATCAGAGCATAGGCATACGAATAACCTAGGGCTCGATGGGCATGGGTGTAGACCATTGCATTCCATATGCATTTCATGTTATGTGATATACTTGCTCCNGAGGTGCGATTCCTAAATTCGATACCCAATAAAGGCACATGATTTTAATATAAAAAAATTATTCATTTGATGGAAAACATCCAAGAATAAATTGATTTTATGACATATGGTTGATTTCAAAATGATCTTTGGATGTGTTTCATCAAAGACATTTGTTTTACACATTTGCGTCACATTGTGTTATGGGAATCGGTGTGGGTTCAAGATAGCATGCATGCATGGATGAGTGAGTTTTGTCTCATTACTTAGCATGACATTATAAGATTCTATCTTGAATAACATATTCTTATTTGGAATGGAAGAAGTTGTTTGTGGCATGTGCGCATTGCATACGTATTTTAGGTGGGAGGTAGCCTCTGTAGGAGTTTATTGAGTGTTGGCTCACCCTATATGAAAAACATTTTAGGTGGGAGAGATACACAGGTGGATGGCCCTCCCTTGGATCCTCTTGTTTGAAGAAAGCCAAATGTGGCTTAATTTTGTGTTAATGTAAAACATTTGTGAAAATAATATTTTGGGTATGTAATTTTTTGCATAATTGTAATAGAACTTATATAGACAATTTTTAAACCAACCTTGCATGTGTTGATATAAATATGAATACTTAGACCCAGTGTGGGCAATGTTTACTTATAATTGGACCCGGTGTGATCATTGTTGAATATTGGACCTCGGATGGGTTTGGTTATTGTATGATTGCACAGGTTGAGTTTTGGGTAGAGCTTCCCGTACAAAGGAGACTCTACCTGAATTTCATCAAAATAATGGTTCCCGATAAATGTGGCACAATGGCGTGATATTGAATTACTCGGTATCTATAGGTATCCTGCGGGTTGATGGGTAATCAACAGACCCCTGGATTTTGGGTTGTCACAGCTTGGTATCAGAGCATAGGCATACGAATAACCTAGGGCTCGATGGGCATGGGTGTAGACCATTGCATTCCATATGCATTTCATGTTATGTGATATACTTGCTCCATGCTATGTGTTACTTATTATGTGAATTATATGCATGATAGAAATGTATAGGGAAGGGAATACACTGGGGTTAGAAAACATAACCTTGGGAGTTTGGAAAAAAAAAATTGATGAACGGTATAGTTCAATGAGTAAATGTCTACTAAATACTTGATTCCTAACTTGGGATGGATTGGTTGATGGCACACCGAGTCGTCATTGATTGTGATCGGAAGAGGGTCACGGCTTATACGCCGGAAGATNGTTGATTTCAAAATGATCTTTGGATGTGTTTCATCAAAGACATTTGTTTTACACATTTGCGTCACATTGTGTTATGGGAATCGGTGTGGGTTCAAGATAGCATGCATGCATGGATGAGTGAGTTTTGTCTCATTACTTAGCATGACATTATAAGATTCTATCTTGAATAACATATTCTTATTTGGAATGGAAGAAGTTGTTTGTGGCATGTGCGCATTGCATACGTATTTTAGGTGGGAGGTAGCCTCTGTAGGAGTTTATTGAGTGTTGGCTCACCCTATATGAAAAACATTTTAGGTGGGAGAGATACACAGGTGGATGGCCCTCCCTTGGATCCTCTTGTTTGAAGAAAGCCAAATGTGGCTTAATTTTGTGTTAATGTAAAACATTTGTGAAAATAATATTTTGGGTATGTAATTTTTTGCATAATTGTAATAGAACTTATATAGACAATTTTTAAACCAACCTTGCATGTGTTGATATAAATATGAATACTTAGACCCAGTGTGGGCAATGTTTACTTATAATTGGACCCGGTGTGATCATTGTTGAATATTGGACCTCGGATGGGTTTGGTTATTGTATGATTGCACAGGTTGAGTTTTGGGTAGAGCTTCCCGTACAAAGGAGACTCTACCTGAATTTCATCAAAATAATGGTTCCCGATAAATGTGGCACAATGGCGTGATATTGAATTACTCGGTATCTATAGGTATCCTGCGGGTTGATGGGTAATCAACAGACCCCTGGATTTTGGGTTGTCACAGCTTGGTATCAGAGCATAGGCATACGAATAACCTAGGGCTCGATGGGCATGGGTGTAGACCATTGCATTCCATATGCATTTCATGTTATGTGATATACTTGCTCCATGCTATGTGTTACTTATTATGTGAATTATATGCATGATAGAAATGTATAGGGAAGGGAATACACTGGGGTTAGAAAACATAACCTTGGGAGTTTGGAAAAAAAAAATTGATGAACGGTATAGTTCAATGAGTAAATGTCTACTAAATACTTGATTCCTAACTTGGGATGGATTGGTTGATGGCACACCGAGTCGTCATTGATTGTGATCGGAAGAGGGTCACGGCTTATACGCCGGAAGATGTTTGTTTCAAGTTTTAGGGGGAGAAGCAGTATGCTTTACCCCAAGCCGTGTATGACTCTAGATGGCACGGACAGTTGATGAGTTGGTTTGCTAGCCTTACCCTGGAGGATGAGGTGAGGTAGGAGTTTGGTCTACCTCGGGTTGTATGTGTGTATGAGGATATTTTTTTGGATGAACTACCAGAATTATCACCTATCTCTATGACTCCGTATCAGATGGCACCAACTGAGTTGCAAGAACTCAAGGTATAATTGCAAGAATTGTTGGACAAGGGGTTTATTAGACCGAGCACTTCACCTTGGGGCGCTCCGGTGTTGTTTGCCAAGAAGAAGGGTAAAACCCTTCGATTGTGCATAGACTATCTGCTAGGGTTGCTATCAAGAATAAGTACCCTTTGCCGAGGATTGATGACTTGTTTGATCAGCTGAGAGGGGCACGGGTCTATTCCAAAATACATATTCGTACCGGTTACCATCAGTTGAGGGTTAGGGAGGAAGATATCCCTAAGACGGCATTCAGAACGCGGTATGAGCATTTTAAGTTCATAGTGATGCCATTTGGATTGACGAATGCTCCAGCGACATTCATGGACCTCTCATGCACAAGGTGTTCCAACTCTATTTAGATCAATTTGTTGTGGTTTTTGTTGATGACACCTTGATCTACTCCAAGTCTGAGGAGGAGCATGAGGGTCACTTGAGAATTGTTCTCCAGACATTGAGAGATTATCAGTTGTACGCCAAGTTCAGCAAGTGTGAATTCTGGCTTACTAAGGTGAAATTTCTGGGACACGTGGTGTCGACTTCGGGTGTATCCGTGGACCTAGAGAAGGTTGAGGTAGTTATGAATTGGGAGAGATACGTAGTTTCTTGGGATTGGCGGGGTACTACCGGAGATTTATTGAGGATTTCTCCCGATTGGCTACGTCTATGACGAAGTTGACTCGGAAAGAGGTCAAGTTTGTGCGGAATGATTCTTGTGAGAATGTATTCCAGGAGTTGAAGAGGAGGCTTACTTCAGTTCCTATTCTGATAGTTCCAGAACGGGGACAGAGGTACACGGTCTATTGTGATGCCTCGAAGGACGGGCTGGGATGTGTTTTGATGCAGTCCGGGAGGGTAGTAGCTTATGGTTCTCGGCAGCTAAAGAATCACGAGCAGAATTATCCCACACATGACATGGAGTTGGTAACCATTGTCTTTGCCTTGAAGGCTTGGCGTCACTACCTGTATGGTGAGCAGTTTGAAGTGTTTTCAGACCACAAGAGTCTGAAGTATATTTTTACACAGCGGGACCTCAACATGAGGCAACGCCGATGGATGGAGTATTTAAAGGACTATGACTTCACTTTGCATTACCATCCTGGTAAGGCAAACGTGGTGGCTAATGCACTTAGCCGAAGGTCACGGGGAGTTTTGGCTAGTGTAGCTTCTTGGGAGTGGCAGATGTTCGAGACTGTGGGATAGTTCGGGCTATGTTATATGGGTCAGGCTCAGGGTACTTTAGGGAGTTTGGTGGCTACGTCGTCTCTACTGAGCAAGGTGATTGAGTCCCAGAGTCAGGATACGAAGCTATTGTCCATCTGGGACCGTGTACAGGTAAGTATAGGTGACGAGGGCTAGGCTATTCACTCAGATGGTAGTCTTCGGTATCGAGGAAGGGTTGTGGTTCCTCTGTTGGCAAATCTGAGATAGGAGATCCTTAGGGAGTTTCATTACTCCCATTTTGCGGTTCATCTGGGGGGCACGAAGATGTATCATGATCTTCATCGCCAGTATTACTAGAATGGAATGAAGAGGCAGGTTGGCAATTTTGTCAGTCAATGTCTCATGTGTCAGTAGGTTAAGGCTGAACACTAGAGACCAGCGGGATTACTCTAGCCTTTGGAGGTAGCTGAGTGGAAGTGGGAGCATATCACAATGGATTTTGTGACCCATTTGCCACGGACATTGCGGAGTCATGATGCGGTGTGTGTGATAGTGGACCGACTTACTAAGTCAGCATACTTTTTGGTTGTGCGGATGACCTTCACACTAGAGAAATTCTGCAGGCTATATATACGGGCGATTATCCAATTGCATGGGGTACCCATCTCTATAGTATCGGATCGGGATCCCAGGTTTATGACTCATATTTATGAGAGTTTTCAGCGGGCCATGGGGACACAACTGATGATGAGCACTGCTTTTCATCTCCAGACGGACGGTCAGTCTGAGAGGACTATCTAGACTTTAGAGGACATGTTACAGGCATGCGTCCTAGATCTCAAGGGTAGTTGGGAAGATCACTTACCCTTGGTAGAGTTCGCATACAATAACAGTTACCAGACGAGCATACAGATAGCACCTTATGAGGCATTATATGGGAGGCCATGCCGTTCTCTGGTTTGTTGGACGAAGGTGGGAGAGAGATCCTCTATGGGTCCGAATTTGGTCAGGGACACCTTTGAGAAGGTGGACTTGATACGAAAGCGTCTTCTCATGGCTCAGAGCCGACAGAAGTGCTACGTCGACAGACGGCGACGACCTCTAGAGTTCGAGGTGGGAGGTCATGTCTTCTTGAAGGTGATGCCTAAGAGAGGAGTGGTCAGTTTTGGTAAGCGGGGAAAGTTGTCGCCAAGGTATATCAGGCCCTTCGAGGTACTCGAGAGGGTGGGTGCAGTGGCTTACTGGTTGACATTATCGCCAAATTTATCGGGTGTTCATGCGGTATTTCATGTCTCTATGTTTCAAAAATACACCCCGGATCCGACTCATGTGGTGGATTGGAGAGAGCTTGTTATTGATGCTGATGGGACCTTTGAGGAGGGACAGGTCCGCATCATGGATAGCCGGGAACAGGTTTTACAAGGCAAGACCATGCGGCTAGTGAAGGTGCTATGGCAGCACCGAGGAGTAGAGGAGGTGACATGGGAGCGCGAGGACACTATTCGTACCAATTATCCTTTCTTATTCGAGGATGGAGGTACATTTTTATAGTCTTTTAGCATTATTTGACTATTGCATATGCATGTAACTGTGTGTGCATGTGTATGTAAATTTCAGGGACGAAATTTTTTTTAAGGTGGGAAGAATGTGAAACCTGGGAAAAATTTAAACTTTTTATAAAAAAAAAAGGGGGGTAAAATGATAATTTGCCATTCTAGTACGGATTGAAAACTGATATTTTTCTAGACTTCAGATGATGAAACGGACCTAATCGTTGAATTCGTCTTGCGAAATCTAGTTACCCAGATAAATTTTGTCGAATTCTAAGATAGTTGGGTTTTTCACGTTTTTCGAGGTGACGGGCGTGAGAAGAGAGAAAGAGAGAAAATGTGTTTTTCAAGTTTTCTTCCGACGATTTCTCAAGATCCGTTGGTCGGAATCCGTCAGACCAAGAACTAAAGTCGATCTACGCGACGAGGGCTACGTGTGGATACTAAAAACGAAGACTTTCACCAAATATTCAAAGATAGAGTCTTGGAGGATCAAAACTATGGGGCTTGTTTCGGTAGAATAGAAGTCTCTACACTTCTATTAAGGTAGGGGGTTCTCCTACTTGGGTCTATTCTTAGCCTAGAATGTCTATGTGTGATGGTTGAATATATGTGTTTATATATATATTGACTCATTTATGTATATGGCTAAAGAAATGGGTTTGAAATTAAGCCTATATAAATTTCTAGTAAAAATTGACAAAGGAAGTTACTTGTGTGATTCCTTGGGATTTGATGTGTTTGCGTATGTTATGTGCTCAAATGTGATTTATAAAGATGTGGACAATATTATGTGATAACAAGAAAAGCCGGTACACTTTTCTACTCTGGACCAGTTGTCGTAGAATCGTCATAACTTTGGATCCAACCGTTCGATTGAGCTGAACGCTTGATACAATACAGAAGACATCTAGATCTACAACTTTTGTGTTTTGAACTTTTCTAGATTATAAGTGGATCATGGTCAAAATGGAGAAACATAGAGGTACTTCCACTAGCGGGAGCTAGTGCTGGTGTCTTTATTATCAAACGCCAATACCCCTTTGGTTTCTTAACTTCTAAGCCTTCAAATCCTCATTTAATGTGGTCATACCTTCACCACACATCCAAGATAATTGCAAGATTCTAAAATACTTGAATTATGTGATTACATGATTGGTTCCTTGAAGGTGTTTGTTGTGTTTGATAAAATAACATGCTTGGAAAAAGTGGTAAAGTGAAATTACATGCTTATGATGTGATTTACAATTGTAATGTTATGTTGATGTTTGCTTAACGATATGCTAGCATTATGATGATCATGGAATTTATACGTCTGGATATAATTGATCATGGGATATGTTGAAATTATTCATATGACATTCATTACATATTGAACATGATAGTAGTTTACATATTGATCATGGGATATGTTGAAATTATTCATATGACATTCATTACATATTGAATATGGCAATAGTTTACTATGATGCATTACATTGCATATGCATGGGGTAAACACATCAATAACCATGAGCATGGGTGTGTGGTTGCATGGTTGGTCAATCATCATCCTTGGTGGTTGGTGGTGGGCTAGGAAAAATAAGATGGAACATCCTATTGAGTCGCACGGTTGCATGAAAAATTTGGGCTCGGTATCGTTGGACCAAGGTTCAACAGAGTCGCAAGAAAAAATGTGTCGGGTACAGCAAGTAGAGCTAGACACTCTCTTGAGTGAAAATCCCAGCCACTTGGTTCATACACTTACCGGCGGTGAAATTTCAGAAATGTGTAACGGCGTACAGAGCTGGAGGTGCGATTCCTGAATCCGATACCCAATAAAGGCATATGATTTTAATATAAAAAAATTATTCATTTGATGGAAAACATCCAAGAATGAATTGGTTTTATGACATATGGTTGATTTCAAAATGATCTTTGGATGTGTTTCATCAAAGACGTTTGTTTTACACATTTGCGTCGCATTGTGTTGTGGGAGTCGGTGTGGGCTCAAGATAGCATGCATGTATGAGTGAGTTTCGTCTCATTACTTGACATGACATCATAAGATTCTATATTGAATAACATATTCTTATTTGGAATGGAAGAAGTTGTTTGTGGCATGTGCGCATTGCATACGCATTTTAGGTGGGAGGTAGCCTCTGTAGGAGTTTACTTAGCGTTGGCTCACCCTCTATGGAAAACATTTTAGGTGGGAGAGATACACCGGTGGATGGCCCTCCCTTAGATCCTCATGTTTGAAGAAAGCTGAATGTGGCTTAATTTTGTGTTAATGTAAAATATTTATGAAAATAATGTTTTGGGCATGTAATCTTTTGCATAATTGTAATAGAACTTATATAGACTATTTTTAAACCAACCTTGCATGTGTTGATATAAATATGGATACTTGGACCCGGTGTCGATAATGTTTACTTATAATTGGACCCGGTGTGATCATTGTTGAATATTGGACCTCGGATGGGTCTGGTTATTGTATGATTGCAGAGGTTGAGTTTTGGGTAGAGCTTCTCGTATAAAGGAGACTCTGTCCAAATTTTATCAAAATAATGGATCCCGATAAATGGGACACAATAACGTGATATCGAATTACTCGGTATCCACAAGTATTCTACGGATTGATGTGTAATCAACAGACTCCTGAAATTTGGGGCGTCACAAAATTTATTTTAGTTTTGAGATAAATCATAAAAATAAATGTTTTTAGATTAAAATAACATTAAAAATGAACCCGAAACGTCAAAAAACCTTAGGGTAGTCATGTGGATCAAATTGGAGATTTTTATTGGCAAAATCGTAATTTTGGAGAAAATCCAAACAAACTGTGAACAGTAACTTCGGAAGTGATGTGTTTAAATCCTGATTTCAGCCCCTTTACTCCCATTCTTTTCACTCCACTCTCACCCAAACCTCTTAGCACCCTAGGAGAAGATAGAGGAAAGGAGGAAAGGGAGAAATAAGGTCTCTAGAGCTTAGATTTTGGTTTGGAACTTTGATTCAAGATATAAATTTCTTCTCATTCTTCTACATCGAGGCTAGAGTTTATCTATATATGTACTCTTTTGACTCTAAATTCAATATGTATGTTACAAAATCTTTAATTCTTGCTATTCTTGCAATAAATGTCATGTTTTAAACAATATGATGGTTGGGTAACCATTAAAGCTCTCTTTTTCATCTTCAAACCTTATATTTTAAGAAAAATTGATTTTTCTCTCCATATTTCCTTTGTTCTTGATTTCCAAACTTTAGGCTTTCCATTAAACAATAAAATGGTATTAATGTTGATCTCTTGTCTATTTTTCTTACATGGTTCTATTGGATAACATACGAGAAATTTTGGGAATTATGAACTTTTGTTGAGAAATTGTTGGTGATTGTATCTCATGGAGGTGTTTGGATGACCATGGGTTGTCGTTGACCGGGTATCGTAGAGTGGGTAGAGGTGTGTGGTTCTTACTCCGTGAGGGTTTAAACTTTTTTTACCACTCATAGTGGGGTTGGTGCCTTGCGAGGACTAAACCACTATTAGCTCACGGGTGCCGTGTCAGAGGATTAGTATACTATGCCTGGGTTGTATTCGTTATTGCCGGTGCATTGGTATGAGACAATGCATCAGTAGGCGCCCTTCCCGAAGTTTGATATCATTATGAGGATTTGGGTGTGTGTGAGCCAAGATATTCTCTATGTGTTTATTCATGCGATTATCTTACATCAGACTTGAGATATATTGTGGTTATTATTTATTGCGTTATCTTTTGGATATGATTATCTTGAAAATTGTTGTGGGAATGATTACTCTTTGGAATGGTTATTTATGGTGGGATTGACTTTATTCTTGTACTTAATTATTGTTAATGTATAAACTTGAGATCTTTTAAAAATATCATGTTTTTTTTCAAAATTTACGTATGCTATTTGTGGAATGAGATTGACCGTTTTCTACATTTTCCAAACCTTGTTAGAGTTTGGGAGGATTTTCCTACAGAGCTTAGTGCTCACCCCCTACCAATAATTTTTTTTTTTTTCAGACTTCATGCTAGAGGAAGATCTCGGAGTTGACGAGCCAAAAAATTGAGAGGCTCCACCAGAGAGAAACCTAGATTTCTAGGTGGACGTCTAGAACTATAGTTTATTTTTGTGCTAGACTAGAAAATTTATTTGCGATCATGTATAGTCTAGTATTTTATTTATTCTACTGCTAAGTTTAAATGTAATTCTTTTGAAATGTAATTGTCATAGCTTGACCTATTCTTTTGGGATGATATTGTGGATATTACATATGGTGAATAAAATTTTATTATTTGATGGATTTATTTAGTGCTCCCATGATGTGAATGGTTTTAGATAATAATGTCGACCAAGGGAGATTTTGGGGCATTACAAATCGAACTCATATGGACTTTTTTAATGTTCACTTATAAATGGACCCAGTGTGGTCAATATTTATTCATAAGTGGACCTAGTATGGTCAATATAGTATAATTACACAGGTTGTGTTTTGGGTAGAGCTCCCTGTGCAAAGGAAACTCTGCCCGAATTTTGTTAAATTAAAGACCCCCCGATTTTTGGGGCGTTACAGTTTTGGTATCAATGCCTAGAAATTAGGTCTTATATGAGAACTGTAGGTTATGGATTACCACTAAAAAAGTAAGACTATGTTGAAGAAAATTGTGGTCTATTGATCCAAATCATAAGTGTAAGACTTGTGTGAAATCAAAGTTGTCAAGGACATTTTTAAAAACAGAAGTATTGAACCTCTTGAATTAATTCACAATGATATTTATGACTTAAAATTTGTGCAAAAAAAGAAATGGTAAAAAATATTTTTTTACTTTATTGACGACTGCACAATATATTATTATATTTACTTAATTAGAAGTAATGATGAAGCAATTAATATGTTCAAACATTATAAAAATGAAGTTGACAATCAACTTAACAGAAAAATTAAGGTATTTAGAAGTGATAGGGGAGGTAAATATAAATCTCTTTTTGTGGAGTTTTGTTCAACACATGAAATTATTCACCAAAAGACATTAAAAAGATAATAAATACTATGCTATCAAGTTTGGGTGTACCCCAAAACTTGGGGCATTTTGTTACTATTTGCTAATTATAGTTTTAACAAATTGCCTCATAAAAAAAACTAATAAGACACCTTGTAAACTACGAAAATATTGAAGACCTTCCTATAAATACTTAAAAGTATATTTATTGATTTTGCCCATAACAGTAGTACATATCAATTTTTTGTTCATAAATCTGATATATTTGACGTGCATATTAATACAATTATTAAATCAAAAAATGTTTCATTCTTTGAAAATATTTTTTCATTTAATATATCACAAGAATCAATTACATTAAAGAGATCATTTGATGCTACGACTAGTAATAGACAAGTCACTACAGACAAGAATTTCTTATAAGAGAAACCTAGACATAGCAAAGGGACAAAGACTTTAACATCATTTGGTCTTGATTTTATAACTTATCTATTAGAGAGTGATACTCAAAGTTTCAATGAAGCAATGTCCTCCTCTGAAACTCCTTATTGAAAGGCAGCTATTAACCTGAAATTGAATTGTGAGATCCCGTGTTTCATGTAAATATAAATTATATTAACCTATTAATATTTTCAAAATGATTAAAATGATGAGAGCAACATTGAATCATTGTTAAATGTATAGTCGTGGAAGTTTGAGTTACGACATATTGACTTTTGAGTCAAATTTAATTTTTAAGGTGTTTAAAGTTGATAAGGGTAACTAAGAAAAATTATTAAATCTTTTAGGTCAAAATAACAATACCATTGAATTTTTTAGGTCAAAAAATAATAGAATAGACGTTTATCTCATATAGGGATTCAGTGGGGTAAAATAATAATTTTAGCATTTTCGGGTGTAAATTGACTTTGATTTTGAGATAAATCATAAAACTATTGTTTTTAGATTAAAATAACATTAAAAATAAATCTGGAATGTTAAAAAACCTTAAGGTAGTCATAGGGATCAAGTTGGAGATATTTAGGGGCAAAATTATAATTTTTGACAAAATGCATTTTTTGCCATGAACAATATTTTCTGACAGGAATTTTTGGGTTTAAAATCTCAAATTCAGCCTATTTCTCTCATTTTTCTCATATCTCTCTTCCAAAACTCCACCCGCCTTAGAACTAGAGAGAGAAAGAGAGAAGATATAGAAGAATGACTATATGGCTTGGGCTTGGCTTGAGAATCTTGGAGATTAAGTTTGAAATTAATGATTTTTAGGTGGAATTTTCCATTCTCTTGTATTTACAATGTGCATCTCATGTATTTTCTTTAGCTAAATCTTACTATGTGTTTGATGACCAAATATTTGTTATAAACCTTAATTTAGTTTTGAGTATGCCATAAATTGTGGACTTACATGCATAAAAATGATTTTAGTGTTATGGGTTTGAAATCCTAGTTTGATTTTAGTTATGGGTATTTGATTAAACCTATGATTTTGGGGTTTTGAAGTATGTTATGATTTTGTGCATAATATATATGCCTTATTCTCTTGAAAATAAAAATAATTTTTATGTTGTGGGTTTGAAACCGTAGATTAATGTTAGTTATGAGTATTTGATTAAACTTATAATTTTGGAATTTTAAAGTATGTTATGATTTTGTACATAATATATATGACTTATTCTCTTGGAAGTGGTTATGCTTTCTTAAAAAGGCAAATTTTTTGATTTAAGCCTACTACACGTTTGATAGAATGTCAAGGTTATGACATGTGATTTTAAAAGGATTTATGGATATAGAAAATAATAATTTTTAGAAAATGTATGCTCGATACTGACAGACAGAGGGTTAGTAGATGATTGGGGCCTATTGAGTGGGTTGCCAAGATGACTACTAGTCCTAAGGGGGCTTGGTTATGGTAGTGATTTTCAGTAATGACCTATGTAGCATCACAAGTTGTGCCCTACACATTTCCCTTGAAAAGTAAGAAGGGCGATGAGACCCTAGGGTGCATAACCCAAAAGGTTTCTTGGGGACGGTTCATGTGTGAACTGGTATAATTGATTATATTATTCGTGATTAACCCTAAATAGTATATAAATTAGAATAGTTAAATAAGTAATTCTGTAAGATAAATCAGTCAAAAAACTGTAAATTAGGGTTTGTGCGTAAATTAGGGTTTTACGTGTGTATGTTTGAAATTTTATGGTTTGATACGAAATTACTGAAAAATACAAGGAATAATGTGTCAAAGCTTAAAAGAGCAAGGGACCAAAGTGTAAATCAACCAAGAGAAGCCATCAAAGCAAGGAGATAACCATCCAGCAAAGCACCACCGTCTGGAGGTGGTGGGGGCCATCAGGACGGTGGCTTAAGTTGGTTGATTCATCTGACACCTCATGCTTCCTCCCTTTCTATATATAGGCCATGCATGGCCTTGTTCTGAAGTTGGCCGGGCAGAGTGGAGCTCCAGAAAGAAATCCAAAAGAGAGAAAAGAAAGAGGAAAAAAAAAGAGAAAGTCATATACAATCTGGTCTGTCATACTCACAAACTAAAACTTTGTATTTCTACATTTATGTATTATCTTTCTGTTCGGATAGTTGAACTGCCACCATCTTTTTGTCTTAACTGATAAGAAAGGTGGTTGTATTTTAGCTGTTCCTTGTGAAAGAATTGTCTGAGTCTATATTTTAATTACAGCTGTAATGAAAACTACCCACATTCCTTGCTTGTTTATAGTAATGGGGTGTGAGTGGTTACTTATATTCTTCAGTGAGAGGTAAACATAGGTATAATATTGATTAACTTCTGGAAATGTTGATGATATACATATATCCATTGTATACTTCATCCATGATACAATGATTTATGTAATTTTAGTGCTACGCCTAGAATTATGTCATCAGTAAATCATCAACCAGCCAATTGAATATCTATGGTGTTCCATTGGTATGACTTGACCTCCACTAGAGTACCGAGGATGTTTTACTATTGCATGGTACAAAACTTAAATGATCCTCATGAATGGCTTGTCCTTCTGAGTTATTAGAGTTGTTTAACTACTATACATAACTATCAGATTAATGACCTAAGTGATCCTCATGAATTGCTTGTCCTTTTGGATTACTAAGATCGTTTAACTAGTATACATAATAATATTGCTGGTTGAATATCTACGGTGTTCCATCAGTATGACTTGACCTCCACCGGAGCATTGAGGATGTTTAACTAATACATATTATAATATGATCAATTGAGTAATTAAAGTATTCCTTATGAATGACTTGTCCTTTCGGTTTACTCGGATTAGTCAATTGACACATATATAACCAGCTAGCCTAAGAAGTTGCTGTGTTATGATTTATTAATATCACCAGCTAACCTAAGAAGTTGCTGTGTTATGGTTTATTATGTATGCACTTACTATAATATGATCAATTGAGTAATTCAAGTATTCCTCATGAATGAGTTGTCCTTCTGGTTTACTTGGATTAGTCAATTGACACATATATAACCACCTAATCTAAGAAGTTGCTGTGTTATGATTTATTAATACCATCAGCAAACCTAAGAAGTTACTGTGTTATGGTTTATTATGTATGCACTTACTATTCTGAGATCAATCAAATAATTCAATTATTCCTCATGAATGACATGTCCTTCTGGTTTACTTGGGTTAATCAATTGTCACGGATACCACTAGCTAACCTAAGAAGTTGTTGTATGATGGTTTATACACATCAGACCTACCGATTGACTTTTCAGTAACTTGGAAGTTAGTATTTGTAAGGTAGCATTTCCAGTATTTAACTAATATAAAGCCTATGAGATCCTTTAATTGAAGGGTAATTTTTATGTTATTGTCTTTTAACAATTTATCTCCAAACAAAAGTTTAATTAGACTAGTTATCAATTTAAGCTCACATCACAAGCTACCTCTTGCTATCCTATTTTAAACAACAACTTCACTATTTTATTTTATTTCCTAATTATTAAAACTCTTCGTGGGATCGATCTTGGACTTAAACTGAGAAAACTACAATATGATCACTTATACTTGGGTGTATAATATAAATATCATATCACAAAATATATTGAATCAAGTTTTTGGTGCCATTGCCGGAGAGTTACCATAATTTGAAATTAAATAAAATAAGAAAGTTATTTATTTATATTATATGTATATAAAGTGTGTGTTTTCTTTTTATATAGTTTATGTTTGTACATTCATCAGTAGGTTCGGTAAATCAGTCATCTCCTTCATCTTCATCTACACAAGCATCATTTGAATTAAGTATGACTCAAAACGTACATAGGGGGCAAGACCAAGAGCAGGAAGTAATTTAAAATGTCTGACCCTTAAGAATATTTACATCCTACATGAACTAATGTCCCATCATGTTTTTCTTTTCCAATAGATGCTCCAAATATTAATATTAAGTCAGGAACAATCCAACTATTACCACAGTTCTATGGTTTAGAAACTGAAAATCCTTGTGTGCATATGAAAGAATTTGAAGAAGACTGTGGAACTTTACAAGATAATTCTGAAATGACTAAATTAAAATTTTTTCCTTTTTCTTTAAAAGATAAAGCTAAATAGTGGCTTAACACTTTAAGAGCTAATTCTATTACAAATTGACAAGCTTTGTAAGCTGAGTTCTTTAAAAAGTTTTTTTCCTGTGCATCGTACTAATACCCCAAGACGTCAAATAACGAATTTTTCTGTAAAAGAAGGTGAAACTTTTTATCAATGTTGGGAAAGATTTAAAGATCTTCTCAAAGCCTGTCCACATCATGCATTTAAAAACTAGACTCTAGTCAATTTTTTTTATGATGTTCTTCCATCTGGAATGTGTCAATTTGTTGAAATGATGGCCTAGGGAAAATTTATGAATAAAAATCTAGAAGAAGAATTTCAATTTTTTGATACTATTTTTGAGAGTTCCCAAATGTTGGACTTGACTTCTTCAAATATAGTGGAAACTAAGTCACCTACATCCGAAAAAGGAAAATATGTATTAAAAGAAGATGATGATTTAAGAGCTAAAATGAGTAATTTATCTCAAAAACTAGAAGCCTTAGAGATGAAAAAAATTAAACAAGTGTCTGTTGTGTCTACTAATGATCAAATATGTGAAATTTGTGCGTTGTCAGGACATCCTGCAGCAAAATGTCCAACTATACTTGCATTCAAAGAAGTTTTGATTGAATAATCTAATGCGGTTCCAACTTATAATAAACCTTATTTAAATTCATATTCTGAAAATTACAATCCAGGATGGAGAAATCATCCAAATTTTAGTTGAAAAAATACACAACCTACAAATCAAACACAAGGTCCACCACAGTCACAAAATCAACAACAATATCCACCATATCAACCTCCACAGAGAAGAACTCCAGAAGATACTGTGAATTAATTTATTTAAAGTCAAATGAGTTTTAACACTCAAACAAATCAAGCTTTTAATGATTTTAAAGCCCAAAATTCTCAGAGTATTGGAGATATCAAGAGTCATTAGCTAAATTAACTCAGTCCCTCAGTATGCCAGAAAAGAAAAAATTCTCATCTCAACCTAAACCTCCTCAAAGTCAGAGTTAAGCTAATTCTGTATCCTTTGAACCTTCTCCAAATCAAATTCAAGCAATCACAACACTAAGAAGTGGTAAGGTGATTGACAAGACTATTAAAAAAAAATATAGAAGTCAATTCCTGTTAATGAACTACTTGAACCTGAACCGTCAGTCAAAAAGCAACCAAAAATACAAAATAACTAAGATCAACCATGTTGTATTCCTTCACCTATTCCTCAAAGGGTCAAGAAACCTACATCTAAAAAAGATAAATCTAAAATTATTGAACTGTTTAAACAGGTTAAGATTAACATTCCTTTGTTGGATGGAATTAAACGAGTTCCATCTTATGTTAAATTTTTAAAAGATCTTTGCACAATAAAAAGAAAAATTAATGTACTAAAGAAAGTATTTCTAACTGAACAAGTCAGTACTATAATACAACATAATACTCTTCTTAAGTACAAAGACCCAGGTAGTCCAACACATCATTGAAAAATTTTGAATTGAACAAGCTTTACTTGACCTTGGAGGCAGTTGTAATTTAATGTCATATTTGGTATAATATAAAGACCTGGAGATTTTAAATAGCCATTTAGAGGATAATATAAATTGTGGGAGCTAGAGGGGCTCAGTTTTATACGCATTGACATTTGCATGTGTTGAGGAGCCGGGAAAAGGCTCGGGGTTAAAATGCGGGAGTGAATCTCATTTCATTCATGGAATGACATGGTAAGTTCTATGGTGAATTCCAACATGGATTACATAATTCTTGCATTGGAATGAATTGTTTGGTTGTGTTTTGTTGCATAATACATTGCATATGCACTTAGGTGGGGAGTAACCCTCGTAGAAAATTTTTTACTGGGCGTTGACTCACCCTATACAGGAAAATATTTCAGGTGCGGACTACACTCCGATGGCTGACACTTATTCGGGGTATCAACGATGAAAAAAAGCTGGATTGTGGCTTTTGGAAACAAGTTTTTGTAAAAAACTTTTGTTTAATACCCATTTGACATGTAAATGTATGGAATGAGTTGTATTAGACGTTGTATATATTAGATTATATGTGAAAAACATGATTTAGTATGTTTTGGATGAAAAATGTAGGTTTTGGAATAGGTTAAAATTGACAACAGGTAAATTGGGCAAAACTGGACAAAGTGTACCGGTACAGTCTACCCAGAAGAAAAAGCGTACCGGTACTGCGTGCCAATACTGTCTGTCCAGAAGGCAAACCGTACCGGTATATAGTATCGGTATTGTCTCCTAAAATCTAAAAATTTTAAATTATTTTGCCATATTTTTGGGCTTTGTTTTCCTTGGTTCCAATGATACAAATGAACATTAAATAAGGTATATTGGACCTTGGTCGGATTAAATGATTAAAGGAATAAGGGTAATATGTGTGAGTTAAAATTTTAGGTAATGGAATAATAACAGCGTGATGTCGGATCAAGCGACACTCACGGGTAATTTCGTGAGTTGACGAGTGGTCAACGGGTTAAATAATGACTCCCGGTTTTAGGGGCGTCACACATACTATTATTTTTTAGATGGATATTCTGGTTATAATCAAACTGAAATTGCGATAGATGATCAAGAAAAAATTACATTTACATGTCCTTTTGGTACTTTTGCATATAAAAGGATACTTTTTTGATTATGTAATGCTCCATCTACCTTTCAGCGTTGCATGTTAAACATATTAAGTGATATGGTATAATGATGCCTAGAAATTTTTATGGACGATTTTTCAGTATATGGTGATTCATTTCATTTATGTTTAGAAAATCTTGAAAAAATTCTTATTCGATGTGAAGAAACAAACCTTATCTTAAATTAGAAAAAATGTCATTTTATGGTTACACAAGTTATTGTTTTAGGTAATGTTGTGTCTAAAAAAGGGATAAAAGTTGATAAATCTAAAATTGATCTGATAGCTAATCTGTCTTCACCAAAAAATGTAAAAGATATTCGCTCTTTTCTAGGTCATGCAGGATTCTACAAAAGATTTATAAAAAAATTTAGTTCAATATCTAAACCTATATGTAATCTTTTATGTCATGATACATTATTTGAATAGAATGATGCATGTCAATTAGCATTTGATAAATTAAAAAGTATGCTTATTTCTGCGCCTATTATTGTAACGCCCTAAAATCCACCTTGGACGACATTACTATTTAAAACTATTCACATCATGAGAGCAACTAATAAAGTCTATAAATAAGGCGAATTTCATTCATCGTACAAAATATCTAAAACATTATTCAAAAAAATATGCCAAACCATGACATCTACATCCAAAAAGAATATGTCAAACTATGACAATTACATTTCAAAATCAAACTTAATCTTGCAACGGAATAAACAAAATGACATCTATCCATTTCATCAAAATGCATCTCCTAGTCTAGGACATGGAGAGATCAACTCTAGACATCCCCCTCGGGATCTACGCTTCCATCCAATTGCGCTTCCCAAGCTACATGCTCATCAACTCTGAGCTCTTCATTTAAACCGACATCTGAGAATAAATAGTATTTGTAGGGGGTGAGCACTAAGCTCTGTAGCAACATCCTCCCAAACTTGAATAAGGTTTAAAAAATATATAAAGCAGTTCGGTCTCACTTTCCAAAATATCATATATAACCTTTAAATAAAATAGTGACAATTTATTCGATCTCAAGTTAACTAAATAACAATAAGTTAAATGAAAGGAATAAACATGTGAAGAAATCAATTTAATCATTCAATAGCATCATCCCATATTCTCATGTATGTTGGTTACTTCCCATGAATCTACATTACGATTCTACCTCGTTCACCCACCATAATCACACAATCCCAAATATTTGAGGAAGAGGGTATACCGTCTCTCACGGTATTGACGAATCATTCGTAGGAAAGGTATACCATCTCTCAGCCTCGAACTTACGTGAACAATAGTGGTTCCTCTCACAAATAACAAACCACTTCAAGTGTTAGGAAACCATCTCACCCCCACTGGAATAGAATATCCTCTAACACTCTACGGTAGTGCTCGAATGCAACTCAAGTCCATAACAACAACCATACAAGAGATGCAATAACAAACATTTTCTCAAATCACAAGAAAATTCAAAATCCCCAAATTTCACAATTTGTATTACAAGAGAAAAATTTAAGAAAATAAGCAAGAGATCATCAAAAATCCATTTTTATTGTTCATTACAAAGCACTAAAGTTTTAAAATCAAGAACAAGGGAAAAATCAAGAGAAAAATTCATTTCTCTTGGAAACTAGGGTTTTATGACAAGAAAAGAGTTTCCATGGTTATCTAACCCTGGATTTGTTTAAAACATGGTAATCTTTGCAAAAATAACAAGAAAGGATGATTTCATAGCATATATATATATAAATGAGAGTGAAAACATACATATACATATAAGTCCTAGCCTCAATGGTCAAGAATGGAAGGAACCCCCTACGTTTCTTCTTCCTTGACTTTGTGTGAAGAACTTGAAGATTTGATCTTTCCCAAACTTGAATCAACCCTTTAATCTTTTGTTTTTTCCTTTATTTCTTCCTCTCTAAGCCTTTCTAGGGTTAGAAATGTTGAAATGGGACTTAAGGAGGTGTTCTTATGTATTTATAAGAGGTCAAATGGTCCCCTGTGCACGAATTTGAAAGTCAGAATTCGTAACTCACGTTCAAACGTCATTGGCATTCGAACATCCTTTGCTCCCAGTACTTTTGTTTTTCCATCAGATAAAGAGTACTGGAATGCACTGTCGTTCGAACGGACTTCCTGTTTCTTCTGAAACTTCAAGTAAAGTTATGGCCTATTTAGAGGTCGATGTGAAATATTTTCATGAAATACACTTTTGTAGCCTTAGAAGTCTACTATCTACTGTCAAAATTTCAGAATAAATGAACATCAGAATAAAAAGTTATGATCCCAATACTATGCAGTGTTGAAAATCCTTTCTACCCAAATTTTGTCTAAAATGTGTTTTCACTTCAGAATACTTTCAAACTTCTACAACACACCATATTACCTCAAGTAACATTTTATCTCTACTCTTACAATCCATCTAGTTCATGCATACATCATTATATATAATAGCATTTCAAAAATAATTATATTGCTATATTAAGATAAGCATGTGGGGGTTTACAATCCACCCCCCTTAAAGAAAGTTTCATCCTCGAAACTTACCTTAAGTAAAGAACAAATGAGGGTACTTCTCTAGTATCTCCAGCTTTGGTTCCCAAGTAGCTTCCTCCATCCTGTGATGTTGCCACAAGACTTTCACCAGTTGGATTACTTTATTGCGAAACACCTTCTCCTTGGTATCAAGAATCTTCATCGGTTGTTCTTCATATGTTGCTCTATCTTGAACTTCAATATCCTCCAAATCCACAACATGCGTTGTATCCAATTGACACTTTCTCAACATTGACACATGAAAGACGTCATGTACTCCTGACAACTGAGCTAGTAACTGAAGTTGATACGCCACTTTGCCCACTGCTTTGATCACTTCGAATGGTCCGATGTACCTTAGAGCTAATTTTCCCTTCTTGCCAAATCTAAACACTCCTTTCTTGGGTGACACCTTGAGGAACGCATAGTCTCCTTCATGGAATTTCAATGGTCTTCATCTTCTATCCGCATAGCTTTTTTGTCTACTTTGTGCCGTGCGTAGTCTATCCCGTATGAGTTGAATTTTTTTCGTAGTCTCTCGAATAATTTCTGGCCCAAACAAGCTACTCTCTCCAGCTTCCAACCAACAAGTCGGGGACCTACATGGTCTTTCATACAATGCCTCATAAGGTGCCATGCCAATGCTAGATTGAAAATTGTTGTTATATGCAAATTCCACCAATGACAAATGATCACTCCGACTTCCCTTGAAGTCCAACACATAAGCACGTAACATGTCATCTAAAATTTGTATCACCCTCTCGGATTGGCCATCCGTTTGAGGATGAAAGGCAGTGCTAAAATGTAACTCTATCCCTATAGCTCGTTGTAGACTTTGCCAGAATTGTGCCACAAATCAACAATCACGATCCGACACAATAGAGAGTGGAACTATGTAATCTCACAATCTCATGGATATAAAGCTTGTTCAAGGTCTCTAAGGAGTCAGTAGTCTTCGTACTCAAGAAATGAGCGGACTTGGTGAGTCTATCCACAATGAAACATACAACATTATGCTCTCATGACGTCCGTGAAAAATCAGACACGAAATCCATGGTGATGTGATCCCACTTCCACTCTGGGATAGACAAGG
The DNA here is from genome assembly GCA_963454935.2 of Ilex paraguariensis. Classification (NCBI taxonomy): domain Eukaryota; kingdom Viridiplantae; phylum Streptophyta; class Magnoliopsida; order Aquifoliales; family Aquifoliaceae; genus Ilex; species Ilex paraguariensis. The sequence continues at coordinate 4,596,120 of CAUOFW020003946.1, forward strand.
ACTGTAGTAATCCTCTGGGTTTTTGATGCTTCACCTTTACTTGCTGACATACTGCGCACTTGGCAACGTACTTCGCCACGTCTTGTTTCATCCCTTTCCACCAATATTGACGCTTCATGTCTCTATACATCTTGGTACTACCCGGATGTATGAAAAATTTTGAACGATGGCACTCACCCAACACTTCTTCCCTTACTTGGTCATTGTTTGGTTCACATAGTCTTCCATGAAATTGTAACTCATCATTATGTATAGACTAATTCTCAATAATCTCATTCCTCTCCAATCTACCCCGGATAATTGTTGCAACTTAATATTCCTTTGTCGGAGAATTGGTTGAGCTACAAGATTAAATAAGCATGGTCAATCCTCCTGTCTATCCACTAATAGATTAAACTTCTCCAAAGCATCAATAATCTTCCACCTATGAACAGTAAGAACATTGATTTCGCCCCGAGACATTTGGCTAAGTGCATTTGCTACTACATTATGGCAGTTGAGTGTGAAATTGTAATCTTCTAGATACTCAATCCACCTTCTTTGCCGAAGGTTCAAGTCTTTTTAGGTGAATATATACTTAAGGCTCTTGTGATCTGAAAACACTTGAAATTTTTTTCCATAAAGGTAACACCTCCACAACTTAAGAGCAAAAACCACAGCGGCAAGCTCCAAGTCATAAGTGAGATAGTTCTGCTCATGAATCTTGAGTTGCCTCGAGCCATAAGCAACTGCCTTACCTCCTTGAATTAGCACACATCCTAAGCCTCGTAATGAAGCATCTGTGTAAATATCGTATCCTTCCTCACTGCTTAGAATAATGAGGAAAGGAGCTGTTGTCAACTTTTCCTTCAAGGTGCGAAAAGCTAGCTCACACTCTTGAGTCCATAAGAATCTTTTCCCCTTATTCGTAAGGCGATTTATTGGCATCGCTAGTTTTGAGAACCCTTCCACAAACCTCCTGTAGTAGCTTGCTATCCTAGGAAACTATGTATTTCGGTCACATTCCTCAGTGGTTCCCATTTCATCACGGCTTCAATCTTTGTGGGATCAACAGCTACACCCTGTTTTGACACAACATGGCCAGGGAATTTCACTTCCTTCATCTAGAACTGACATTTACTCTTCTTAGCATATAACTTATGCTCTCTCAAGGTCTGAAGCACTACCGAAAGATGGTGTTCATGTTCCCCGTGTGTCCGCGAATAGATTAATATGTCATCAATAAACACAATGACAAATTGATCTACATACGGCCAGAATATCCTGTGCATCAAAACTATGAAGGTTGCAGGCGCATTAGTCAGTCTGAACGATATTACCGTATATTCGAAATGACCATACCATATACGAAAAGTTGTCTTAGGAATATCCTCCTCCTTGATCTGTAGTTGATGGTACCCTGTGCGAAGATCAATCTTGGAGTAATACTTAGAACCCCTCAGCTGATCGAATAAATCATCAATTTGTGGCAATGGATATTTATTTCTCACTATCACTTGATTCAACCTTCGGTAATTCGTGCATAACCAAAGCGTTTCATCATACTTCTTCACAAAGAGGACCGGGGCTCCCTAAGGTGAAGTGCTTAAATATATAAATCCAAAAGTCAAGAGATGGTCTAACTGCTTCCTTAACTCCTTTAACTCCAAAAGTTCCATTCGATAGGGAGGAATGGATATGGGTTTGGTTCTCAGATAGATATCACTCTTAAACTCAATCTCTCTCTCTCAGTGGGGGTAACCCGGGTAGTTCATCTGGTAAGACATCCAGAAATTCTAACACTATTAATATCATATCTGATTGGAATTTATCATGATCATCACCTATAAAACTAGCTAAGAAACTCAAATGGCTCCCCCTGCCTTAGCTTTCAAGAATCTACTACCCGTAGTAGGAAATGGATGGAAAGAATTCTGATCATTTATGAAACTGAAAACTACCCCTCCCGTTAATTGAAATGAAATCCATTTACGAAAATAATCCATTGCTGCACAGATAGTGGACAACAAGTTCATCTTAAATATTATGTCATACCCCTTTATGTCTAATGCAACCAAATCTATAATTAATTCTTACTCCCCAATTCGAAGCACACAACCTCTACACACACTTCTAGTATCCAACCGTTCTCCCGTAGGCATGTCAATACTCAAGGCATTTTATAACTTCTCAAAGTCCAATCCCAGATGAAGAGCATATGTAGTGCGTATGAATGAATGAGTAGCACCGAGATCAAATAAAATTCGGGTCCAAGAATTATAAAGAAGAACGATACCTTCCACAACTGCATTGAAAACGTCTTCCTCCGGTTCAGTCAAAGCAAACACTCTTCCTTGATTGGCATCGCCCGGGGCTAGAGTTGCTAACGGTCTTTATTGTAGTGGCTTCTGTATTGGTGGCTTGTTTGCATTTACTTGTCCTGCTGCTTGATTGGTCTTTGTTGAAAGTGATGGGCAGTTATTTCTGAAGTGCCCAAGCCCTCCACATGCGAAGCATTGACGTGGGTCATTGTCTGTTCTATTCTGAGTAACTCTAACTCCTCGAATGACTTGATTCCTTTGCCCCGAATCTTCGTCAGGTCGGCAGTACAGAGTGGCCCTTTGTGTAACTCTATTACTACTAGCACCAGTCCTGATCGGACCTCCCCTCGCGAAGTTCTATTGCCGCTAGTTGTTCTCTGTGTCTCTCTCCACCAATGCAGCTCTATCAACAAGATCCCCATAGTCTCGAATCTTGTGAGCCACAAGCTTCTCCTGGATGATCGACCTCAAGCCCTGTTCAAATCGTTTGGCCCTCTTGACCTCAGTAGATATGAACTTCGTGGCAAAACAGGAAAACTCGTCAAACTTCTTCTCATACTCGACTACCGTCATGTTACCCTATCGTAGAGTGAGAAAGTCGGCACTCATCTTGTCCCTGACTGATTCAAGAAAATATTTGTCTTGGAAGATCTGATCAAACTCCTCCCAAGTAAGAGCATCCGTGTTCCTCCTTTTCTTCATCGAATCCCACCAATGATCAGCCTCGCCCTCTAACAAAAATGTAGCTAAGCCGACCTGTAAATCCTCGACTACTCCCATGCCATCACACATTTTTTTCATCCGGCGAATCCATTTATCCGCATCCAAGGGGTGAGAGCTTCCTTGAAAAGTTGGTAGGTGTTGCCGCCAAAATTCTCGAAGAACTACCATCCTTTGATTTTTGTCCCCGTTGCCCGGTACATGAGCTAGTAGATGAACTCCCCCATTGTGGTTGTTGTTTCCATTCTGGTGTTGTTCCAAAGTGGTTAGATCTCTTAGGCATTGGTATATGTCATTCATGGCATCTGGAGGTGGTGGGTTTGCTTGACCTCCACTACCACGCCCACGTCTACGTCCGCTTTCACCCTCCATCCTGCACATCAATTCATAATTTAGTTTCATTGATGTACAAGACACCCTAACTATCACTTTAACCCAAAACAAAAGGCATTCATAATATTTGAGTCAAAAATTTTATTCAACCTAGTCCTACATCTCTAGTGGTGATCCATTACCTACAACTCCCATGTAAGACCTAATTTCTAAGCTCTGATACCAAAACCTGTAACACCCCAAAATTCACATTGGACGACATTACTATTAAAAGCCATTCACATCGTGAGAGCAACTAATAAAGTCCATAAATAAGGTAAATTTTATTCATCATACATAATACCTAAAATATTATCCAAAAGAATATGCCAAACCATGACATTTACATCCAAAAAGAATATGTCAAACTATGACAATTACATTTCAAAATCAAACTTAATCTTGCAACAGAATAAACAAAATGACATCTATCCATTTCATCAAAATGCATCTCATAGTCTAGGACATGGAGAAATCAACTCTAGACATCCTCCTTGGGATCCACGCTTCCATCCAATTGCACTTTCCAAGCAACCTGCTCATCAACTCTGAGCTCTTCATCTAAACTGACATCTGAGAATAAATAGTATTTGTAGGGGGTGAACACTAAGCTCTGTAGCAACATCCTCCCAAACTTGAACAAGGTATAAAAATATATATAAAAAGTTCGGTCTCACTTTCCAAAATATCATATATAATCTTGAAATAAAATAGTGACAATTTATTCGATCTCAAGTTAACGCAATAACAATAAGTTAAATGAAAGGAATAAACATGTGAAGAAATCAATTTAATCATTCAATAGCATCATCCCATATTCTCATGTATGTTGGTTACTTCTCATGAATCTACACAACGATTCTACCTCGTTCACCCTCCATAATCATACAATCCCAAATATTTTAGGAAGGGTGTATACTGTCTCTCATGGCATTGAGGAATCCTTCCCAAGAAAGGTATACCATCCCTCAGCGTCGAACTTACGTGAACAATAGTGATTGCTCTCACAAACAACAAATCACTACAAGTGTTAAGAAACCATCTCACCCCCACTGGGATAGACTAACCTCTTACACTCTACGACAGTGCTCGAATGCAATTCAAGTCCATCACAACAACTAAACAAGAGATGCAATAACAAACATTTTCTCAAATCACAAGGAAATCTAAAATCTCCAAATTTCACAATTTATATTACAAGAGAACAATTTAAGAAAATAAGCAAGAGATCATCAACAATCCATTTTTATTGTTCATTACAAAGCACTAAAGTTTTGAAATCAAGAACAAGGGAAAAGTCAAGAGAAAAATCCATTTCTCTTGGAAATTAGAGTTTTATGACAAGAAAAGAGTTTTCATAGTTATCTAACCGTAGCTTTGTTTAAAATATGGTAATCTTTGCAAAAATAACAAGAAAAGATGATTTCATAGAATATATATATATATATATATATATATATATAAATGAGAGTGAAAACATACATATACATATAAGTTCTAGTCTCAATGGTCAAGAATGGAAGGAACCCCCTACGTTTCTTCTTCCTTGACTTTGTGTGAAGAACTTGAAGATTTGATCTTTTCCAAACTTGAATCAACCCTTTAATCTTTTTTTTCCCCTTATTTCTTCCTCTCTAAGCCTTTTTAGGGTTAGAAATGTTGAAATGGGGCTTAAGGAGGTGTCCTTATGTATTTATAGGAGGCCAAATAGTCCCCTGTGCGCGAATCTGAAAGTCAGAATTCGTAGTTCACATTCGAACATCATTGGCTTTCAAACGTCATTTTCTCCCAGTACTTTTGTTTTTCCATCAGACAAAGAGTACTGGAATGCACTGTCGTTCGAATCGACTTTCACGTTCAAACGTAGGTCGTTCGAACGGACTTTCTATTTTTGCTGAAACTTCCAGTGTAGGTTTGTCCTATTTTGAGGTCGATTTGCAAAATTTTCATGAAATCCACTTGTGTAGTCCTAGAAGTCTACGATCTACTGTAAAAAGTGCAGATCAAATGAATATCAGAATAAAAAGTTATGATCCAAATACTAGGCAGTATTCAAAATCCTTTCTACCCAAATTTTGTCTAAAATGTATTTTCACTCTGGAGTACTTCCAAACTTCTACAACACACCCTATTACCTCAACTACAATTTTATCTCTACTCTTACAATCGACCTAGTTCATGCATACATCATTACATGTATTAGCATTTCTAAAATAATTACATTGCTATATTAAGATAAGCATGTGGGGGTTTACAATTATGCAACCTCCTGACTGGTCTTTACCTTTTAAATTAATGTGTGATGCAAGTGATTATGCAGTAGGAGCTGTAATAGGTCAAAGAAAATATAGAAAATCGTATGTTATCTACTATGTGAGTAAAACTTTAAATGATACACAAATGAACTATTCAACTACAGATAAAGAACTACTTGCTGTTGTATTTGACTTAGATAAATTTCATTCATATTTGGTTGGATCATCGATTATTGTGTTTACAGATCATGCAGCATTAAAATATTTGCTTACTAAGAAAGATGCTAAACTACGTCTCCTACGATTGATATTGTTACTTCAAGAATTTGATCTTATCATTAAGGATAAGAAATGAGTAGAAAATGTGGTAGCAAATCACTTGTTAAGGCTAAATTATGAAATAAAGAAAGAACCAACTCCGAATAAAGAAACCTTTCTAGATGAACAACTATTTATAATAATAGAAATACCATGGTAGGCAGATATAACTAATTATTTAGCCACTGGTATTATTCATTCTCATTATACCTGGTCTGATAGGAATAAATTTCTAACTGAGGTACATAACTTTTTCTAGGAAGATCATTATTTGTTTAAGTATTGTAAAGATCAAATAATAAGGTGCTGTGTACCTAATCATGAAATAGGTCAGGTCATTCAATTTTGTCAATCTGAAGCTTGTGGAGGTCATTTTGCTTCAAAGAAAATGCTGCTAAAATTTTACAGTGTGAATTTTATTGGCCAACTCTATTTCAAGATGTTCATATCTTTTGTTTAAATTATGACAGATGTTAAAGATTGGGAGATATTTCAAAAAAAAAATATGATGCCTTTAAACCTTATTTTAATTGTTAAAATTTTTGATTGTTGGGGCATTGATTTTATGGGTCCATTTTCCCCATCTTTTGGATATCTGTACATTTTTGTTGTAGTCGACTACGTTTCTAAATAGGTAGAGGCAATTCCATGTATAAATAATGACCACAGAACAATGATCAAGTTTTTAAAAGAAAATATTTTGTCTAGATTTGGAATTCGTAGGACCATTATAAGTGATGGTGGATTATATTTTTGTAATAAAATTTTTGAAAATCTTATAAAAAAATACTCGATTTCACATAAAATATCCACTCTGTATCATCCACAGACAAGTGGATAAGCTGAATTAGCTAATAGAGAGATAAAATATATCTTAGAAAAAATAGTAGATCCATATCATAAAAATTGGTCCTTAAGATTAACTAATGCGCTTTGAGCTTACCGTACTTCATATAAAACTATTTTAGAAATGTCTCTGTATTGGTTAGTTTATGAAAAATTATGTCACTTGCATGTGGAATTAGAACATCGAGCATATTGGACAATCAAAATAATGAATTTTGATATGGACAAAGCTGTAATATCTCGCAAACTACAAATTAATAAATTGGAGGAATTAAGTGTAACGCCCCAAATTCCCCTTTTGACGGCATTACTATCTAAAACCATTCACATGATGAGAGTGACTAAATGAACTTCATAACTAAAGAGAATTTCTCATCATCCACAATATATACAACATCATCCAAAAGAATATGCCCAACTATGACAAATACATCCCAAAAATCAACTTTTATCTTGGTCATATAACGTTCACACGTAGTCCAATCCCACCTATCTTTTCATGTAATGAGTAATTTTCTTACTCCATATTTCTTTCCCTTCAAAGGCTTACCATGTCATTCTCAATCAATCTTCAAGCAAGGTCATCTAATATAATTCATCAATTATTGCATGACTATATTCTAATCATACTCTTTCTGAATAATTCTTATAACCCAATTGTACAAAAATAAGTCATCATTTAACATTTATTTTTTACCCAAAGCAACACTAGCCAACTATCCATACTAATTCCAAACCACTAGTGAAAACCCCAAATAAATGGTCATAAAACAACCTCCAATCCACTCAGAAGCAAAATCACAATTTGTACTCTTATCCCAAAATCGACACAAATACTTATTCATTTTACTATGCCCCTCTAATTGATTGTATTTGAACATTGTACTATTTTATAGTCTCTTAGTCACCCTAATGGAAGACATATCCAACTCAAAGTTTTCACCAGAAAACCAAAATTTCTAATCTTTCTACAATTCTTAACCTCTCTATCAATTCCAATAACTTCACCAAACCAAAATTATATAAACGATGCCATAGTTGACCTTATCTCCGAGCAACAAAATTGAATTACCACACATCCTTGAATTCATAAATTAAAGCAACTAAGGGCCAGGCAAAATAATGAAAATTGACATAACCTAAAAAAGTTATAACATCATAAATTATCATACCTCGAAGCCTTTTTACTTTTATACCTTCTCAACCAAAATACAGTAATACTATCTATGACATCCAAAACTCATGACGTAAAATTAATTTCCTTGTCACCACACATGTCTCCTAACTATCTCCAATATTGGTGCACCGATGTCCCTACAGCTCCCATGTAAGACCTAATTCCAAATCTCTGATACCAACTTGTTATGCCTCAAATTTCATACAAGCGTGATTACAAAAAATACTTTGTTTATTCCAAAAAAAACAATGCCAGTTTGTTGTAAAAACTTCTAGGAAAGTATCTCTTTAGTTTAAATAAATCATTTTATAGAAAATTTCGGTAGAATTTTCTTTGAAAATCGAGCATCCAGATAATTGGTGAGAGCTACCTGTGAGAGCATTAATGTGACGCCCCTAAAACCGGGGGTCTCGTTGACCATTCGTCAACCCGCAAAAATACCCATGAATGTCGCGTGGCTTGACATCACGTCTATCACATCCCTGTAACCGGGATCATAACTTACACATATCATCCGTGTTCCTTTAATCATTTAATTCAATAGAGGTCCAATAAGCCTCAATATACCTCATTTAATTTTCATTGTATCATTGGAACCAAGGAAAACAAAAGGCCAAAAGTATGGCAAAATAATTTAAAATTTTCAGATTTTAGGAGACAATACCGATACGGTTTGCCTTCTGGACAGACGGTACCAGTACGCAGTACCGGTACACTTTGCCCAGTTTTACCTTTTTCACCTGTTTTTCATTTTCAATCCATTTCAAACTATCTCATTTTCATCCAAAACATGCATGATGGAGTTTTTCACATAAACCCTAATTTTTACAAGTCATTACAATTAATTTACATTTATTTACAATGCCAAAACGAGGTTTTAACAAAATTTGTTTCCCAAAAGTCACAAACTGGCTTTTCTTTATCTTTGAGGCCCTGAATGTGAGTCCTCCACCGGTACGAACCCCGCACCTGAAATATTTTTCCGTATAGGATGAGCCAACGCCCAGTAGAATATTTTCTAAGGAGGTTACTCCCCAACTTAAGTGCATATATAATGTTCATATACAACATTTTTCAACAACAATCATTCCAACCAATATTTATGCAAATCAATGTTGGAATCAACATGTCATACCATGATATGAGATGAGACCCACTCATGCAATTTAACCATGAGCCTTCACCGACTCCCACTACACAATGCAATGCGCATGTGTAATGAATCCGTCAATTGACGAAAAATGCATTCAATGATTATTTAAAATAAAAGTGATACATTTGTAAAACCAAATCATTGTGGATGTTACCCATTAAATAGATAATTTTATAAAACAAACTCTTGTGTCTTTGTTGGGTAACGGATTTTGGAATCTCACTGCCGGCTCCGTACGCCTTTCTACACTTTTTGGACTTGCACCGACGGAGTGTATGAACTAGTAGCCAGGCCTTGCACCCGAGGACGTGTCTAGCCCTTCTTGCTATATCCAACACAAGTTTTTTTTTTCGTGCATCCGTGGAACTCTGTTGAACCGAGGTCCAACGGTATTGAGCCCACTTGTCATCCACCGAGGCTGTTGTTTGACCCAAACCATGCACTCACACCCATGAAATGTGATGTGTTCTCTGTGCATAATACAATCTAATGGACCATTACACTATCAACATCATGCTCAATGTAATGAATGCCAATGAGCAATTTTAAACCACATGTCTACATGTTCTATGAAAATTCAAATCATAAGCATGTAAATTCCATAAATCATCACAATGTTAATATCTCAATAAGCACATATCAACATTTCTTTCCAACACATTTTCTAAGCATGTTATACGTCATCATGTCATAACAACTTAATCCACACATAGGCATTTTGGCAAACACCTTCAAGGCAACAATTCATATTATCACAAGAATTTCCATCTCATTCACAAAGCATAATATAAAACGTATAGCATGCTCATATAATCACTTTTCCCATGGAATTATCAAACAAGTAATTTTCACATCACAATTTCAAGTCAAGAAATTCTATTCCAACCCATTACATACTCATTTTTCATACCCATTTCACCCATGTCATATGCATAAATGAGTGAAATACATATTTCCATTTAACCCACACATTTCATATTACACTACAAATGGAAAATGAACAAAAGTAGGAGAATCCCTACCTCTTGAAGCGTAAAACGACGTTGGGAAGCCCCAAGAACCCAAAACGACCTTGAATTCTCACTTTCTCAAAATCTCATTTTTTCAACCTTCGGTGAAACCCTTCGTTTTTGGTGTGGTCGCGTAGCTCTCGGCGAGGAGAACAACTTTTGTTCTTATTCTGAGAGGATTTGAGCACTGTGGAGTCGTAGATCGTAGAGAGAAGTGAAGAGCTCCTCCTTTTCCCCCCATCTTCCCCTCTCACGTTAACCGACTGAAGAAATGGAGGAAAAATATGATTTTTCTCCCTATTTATACTCTTAGGATACTTGGCCCACAATGCGCCACACGGTCCTTTTGTTTTCGGGTCTGTTTTCTTTCCGAAATGATTAAATTTTGTCCCGCTTCAAGTTCAAATTAATTTTATTTTAATTTGCCTTTAATTAGTTTTTAACTTTTGAAATTTTATTAGAAATCCCATTTTTGGTTCACCCGAGACTTGACCGCCTCGTAAAACGTAAAAATCTGACTATCTCAAAATTCGATAAAATTTGACGTGATAATTAGGTTTCGCGAAACGAATCAAACAGTGGGGTCCATTTCGTCATCCGAGATCTAAAAAATTTCAGATTTTCAACTCGTACTGTAGCTATAAAATTACCATTTTTCCCTTGTTTACAAAAGTTTAAATTTATTGGGTTTTACAATTAAACATAATAATTATACCTAACTAGTCATTCATATCATATCAACCATATACATCCTTTCTCATAACATCTGCAAATAAATCATTATTGTTCAAAACCGAGGTAGCAAATGAAGGTCCATAAATTCGTCCTAAACCCGGGTTATAATCTAATTATTCAAAATTCTTCATCATGAACATAATATATAGAATATCAAAAATCTTTATAAGTAAACCATTTAAAAAGTCCCAATCTATATATATTCCCTCAAATTAACTAAGATATAAATCATTTACAAATCCTCAATAATATTCATCATTCTACATTGTTCTTTAAATACTCTAACTAAATCATAACAACTATTTTATATTTCGATACTCCCACTATGCAGTCCACCAACATATGCCCATAATTGAAAATATAAATTTGACTAAAAAGTCAATACGTCTGTACCACAAACTTACGTGACTGTTCCTTTGACAAGGATTCACAATGTTCCTCATCATTTTAATCATTTAAAAAAATACTATCAAGTTAATTTTATTTATATGAAATATGAAATATGGGATCTCATAGTTTGTCTAGGGCTTAACCCTAGAAAAGGCCTCTCGACAATTAAGGGTGAGCACAACACATATAGCCTAGTCATTCTCCTCCCAAGTCGATGTGGGATGCAACACATGGAGTTGTAGCACCTTTTCACCTCGTAAGGCCTTTTAGCAAGCTAGTACACCAAGCACTTCGGGAGTCTTTCAGCTCATAGAAGAACCATGGGTATCCTCGCGTTTGGGGTGGGCTTTCCTGTTGTTGATTTTCCTTATTGTTGCTATTTCTTGTCATGATGTTAGAAAAACATCCTTCCACTTCGAGTTGTGACATACATAGACTAGCAAGGACAAATCTCCCTAGCGCAATCACCAAAAGAATGCAGGTGGGTAGTAAAAGAGGCTGTCACATGTGTCTATACCAAGGATAATCGAAGAGGATGAGTAGGATAAGCATATGAGATGAAAGGAACTCGAAAGCCTGTTAACGAAGGGACCAATTGATTGGGTAGAGGGTAGGTGGAATGAAAATGCTCTCACACCAGCTAGAATTTCATCCTCCGTAGTGGGCAAGTAATGTGGGTATTTATAGCACAATGCCCAGATAGATCGGGCTGCCCGCTACGACCCCTACCACTCACGCCAACCCACAACTACCTCAACCGCGATGATACCAGTGGCCGATAATCATGAGCCACGTGTCCCAAAATTAACTAGGCAGATGTGACATTTTTCTAAATGCAGCCTAGATGTGGCTCCAAATAGGGTACGACAACCAAGGTGAAAGGGGGATCCCAAGTTCCATGACTACAACTAGTCACCACGGGACCATGACCTCAAGAAGGCTATGTCCATGATGCCCCCAGCATGCCCCTATCCGGGGTCTTTCTTTCCCTCTCTAGACTCTTCCTTAAAACCTTTGTCAAGGTGCCCGATAGAGGAAACCCACATAATTTGGTCCTTCAGCCACCAATCCACATGTCCCATTATCCCATATGTTAATTTAGACCAATAACCCTAATTACCTTAAAAGTCCCTCCAGATCCCAGTCAAATACATACTAGTGGGCAGTGATCCATACACCAAGAGGCCTATTTGAGTAGACTAAACCTTCAAGACCTTACTCCAGGTTGATGTTGACAATCATGCTCGTTCGTATCTGTTGCTTAGTTCTTCCTTAAGGAGGGCCATACTGCTTTGTCCCTATATGGGGACCCCTTTTCTTAGTCTAGTGGGCTAGTCGAGCGACAGTATCCAATAGGTTCAGAATACAATTTTTGTAGATGGGGAGACGAGTCTCACCGAGATTGCCCCCAGACTTTTGTGGTTTTAGTTTTGTCCATCCTTGGTGAAGGTTTCATTTTTTCAATTCCAATGCGATGGGGATGTGTTTTGCCCTATCATGCCTAGGGTATTGTGCCTAGAGGTGTCATGCCAGGGGCATTGCACCTTGGGTGTTGTGTCTGGGAGCATCAAACATGGGGCGTCGCACATGGAGTGTTGCGCCTAGGGGCATCGCACATTGCATTATTATCCATACCAACCCAGTTGCACCTTGTCAGACCACACTTCCATGTTAGCTGATGACTCATGTCTCTTGTCTTATTATTGTATAAACACATGTCTTGAATTTATTGGGTACTACAGTGATATTGACTTGCAAAAATTCTCGATAATACTCAAGGAGAATCACGTGTATCAGCTGAAGCAAATTCTTAAGAACATAATTGGTGCAGAGTTTATTTCTTTCCACAACAATTTAGCTGAAGTAATAATCTTTTAACCGACTCATATTTTGTTTTTTATGCTTTTGGATTAGAGAACAAGGGTACAATTTTCATTTCTACGTACACTTTATTTAAAAGGGTGATTTTTTGCTTACATTCAAAAAAAGATAAAATAACATAATGTTTTATTTCTAGCAGCTTTTCCCTCATTATATTTTCTTTCTTAATGAGATTGCAATTGCATTAGGATCTAGGTGAGACAAAACTTCGAGTCTGATTAGGATTGTACCTTTTTTGTTGACATGTTTTTATCATGCCTAGAAGCACTTTCAATGGAATTCCCCTCCTTTCAGATGTGTTGCTTTCTATATGATCATGTACAGCCTTTGGTTATGCCACCATGTGATAAGTACTAAATTGCAATTGGACCCTAGGTGATACTCAATCGCTGTAAATTATAGCACAAAAATTCCTTTATTCTTCTTTTGATCGCTTGAGAATGTGATATTAATAGTAGAACTTGTTACAAGGTCTCTACTATTTTGTTATTCATGTATTTTGTCAGTACTTTTTTGTATCTATGCATTTGTTCGAATACTTGTGTTATTCATGAGAAGGTGAGAGTATTTATCCATTCTTTTGTCAATTACTCTTTCATGATGCTAGGTTTATTCTAATTAAAATGAAATAGAATTGAAAGCTATTCGTTTTTAAAAAGCTTTGAATCATCAGTGGGATATTCATCAAATATCGGAGGTGAATCCCAATCAAATTATGGTTACATAAAAGATGAATCCGAAAGAAAAAAAAACACATGTCTTCTAGGTCCATGTAAAAAACTTGGGCCTCTTCCTCTGGTCAGTAAATCATAGCATCATTAAATCATAACTTTGTTATAACTAAACACAAAGTTATGATTTACTTAGTTACCCTTATCATAACTAAATCACAACGAACATAACTTTGTGTTTTGCACTTGAACCATACAGATATGCAATGCAGAAAGATAGAGAGAGGATGCAACAGTATGCAAAGATTATTGTCTATTTTTTCATTATTGGAAATGGTTGTAAGACAATATATTTATAGATCCTTATTGTCTATTCGAATTGCCTAAAGAAGCACAAGATGCCATTGTTTGTTGAACTTATTTGGATTGAAGAGACATACCCATTAATTTGGATAGTAATGAAAGGGAAAGACACCTTTTGAGTGTGAACAATCACAATTAATTTTGTCGCCAAATTTAAATTTAACGAAAAAAAATTTAAAAATCTATTGGATATTAAAATTTTTGGCTAAAAGGAGACACTGCGGTTTGAATCCAGATCTATTTGGTTTGACCCACAACCTGCACCAAATAAATTTTTTCTAAAAAAAAATATCTTTTTGACCAAAGGCCAAGTCGGTTCGTTGCGGACAGGTGTCTCACGTGTGTGTGGTAACCAAGGTTGTGTAGGTACTCACTCTGCTCACAAAAGTGTGATACATTCTTGGGGCCCAACTCATGAAAAAAACTAGGAGTATATTAAACTCACAAAGTTTTTGGCTTTTTTCAAATGTGTGCCAAGTCTTATACAGTACAATCCATTAAACTTAGTTCCTTTTATCCATTTAAGTGGGTTACTTCGAGACATAATTTATAATCCAATACTTAATGATTTTGAACAAATAAATATACCTCGTTAATCTCCTCGTGGGGTAGAACGCGTTTAAACCACTATTATCAGAATCAGATCGGACTAGTTGGTCCTAGCAGTGAATTGTGTCCTTCAATGGTTTGATTTAAAAAGATTGATGGTATAATCAAACCATTGAAAAATTGAAAAATTGGTCGATTTAGCCAAAACCAATGAACCAAAAACTCTTAAAATCGATTGGTTCAAAACTTAAACCAACTTGCAGCCCCTTTTGCTTTCTTATTTTGAAGAATTCTTATTTGCCTTCCCAAAGCTACAAACAATACACACTGTTAAGCATGTGCTATAAAACTCGAGAAAATTTGAATTTTTTTAAGAAAATGAGCAAAATCGTAATTTGTCACTACAGTGCGAGTTGAAAATTCATATTTCTCTAGAGTTCTCTTTTTACCTTTTACCGAAAATACCTTTTATGGTTTCCCAGCAACGGCACCAAAAACTTGACTTGCTCTGAAATGTGTACACCCAAGTGTAGGTGGTAAAGTTGTAGTAATAATTCGATTAAGTCTGGAGTCAAATCCATAGGGAACTATGATTGGTGTTTTGAAGTATGCAACAATAGAGACCAAGTAACTGAAAATTTTGAGAGTTTGGAGTGGTGGAATTTCTTGAATAGAATAGAAGATTCTTTTCAAGAGTTTTCTAGACAAAATACAAGATAAATTCAAATGTAAAATAGTCACCCTTTAGCTTGAGGATCAGAACATGTGGTTAATCATCCAGTTTATTATACTTGTTTTTTATAACTTAATTAACTTTCATGTCAACAGCAAGTTGATCGAAAGATAAAGATGGACTATGAGAATTAAGCACATGATTCCGATGCCTTTCTAGAAGTGGACAAGAATTGTCTGTGCCGAGATTTAACCGTCTACAAACAAGCAAGTGTTTCTACGAGGCATCTAACCATGACATTAATATTCTATTCTTCAGATAAAGCATGATAATAGTGAAGATTGAAATGTATCATGCAGATATTGACTAGGTACTTGCCTTGAACCAACAGGTTTTTCCATGCAAGAGTCATCCATGACATAAAAAGAACCCATAGTTATACAAAGTACCTTAGCTTTGCTAGATACATTCAAGCATTCAATGAACAAGTGAAATATAAAGCATTACAGCATAAATGGATTGCACGAATATAAATTTTGGATAATCAATACATATTCATCACCTCTTACTAAAGAATGAATGAGGAACTACTCACTCTTCATGGCTTGAGTAAAGCTAGAAAAGTGAGCGATACTCATCCCTCCAAGTAGAGAACTTATAGGGTAAAGTGCAATAAACAAAAAGCCGATCTTCACCAAAGAAATAGTGAATCAAGTTTCACCCTTCACGGCTTTGGTAAAGCTCTAGAAAAGTGGAAGAGTTTCACTCCTCTGAGGAAGAAGGAAGCTCAAGCAATGGAAGTGAAAGAAATAAAGAAAGTAGAAGAAAACTAGTTACTTTTGGAGGATTTTCACCACAACCAAAAGATGAGCTATCTCTCTTGATACTTGTAAAAAAAAGCAAGTACAACTATAAGGGGAGTCTACGCCTCCATCATGGTTGTCACAACATGAATGTAAAAACTTAGCATAAATAAAAGGCTTCAACTACAAGGGGAGTCTAAGCCTCCATCATGGTTGATGCAAATGCAAAATGAAAACATAAACAAGAAATGTACAAGAACTAGCTCTCTACTATATTTTTTAAGAGAAAAAAAAGATTTTTCATGAAGCTACCTTAATGGGAGTATTTATAGGCAAGAAAGGGGAGGGGGGGGGGGGGGG